>SEMN01000519.1:15212-371905 GCA_005408345.1 Macquaria australasica | reverse complement strand
AACATGGACTCAGCCGGCTCATCAGTGTTTCAGGCCACGTTAACGGCGCAAGGCTCCATGTTGCAGCAACATGAGGGACAATTAAGCTCCATACATCAAGGAGTGAAAACCATCACCGAACGACAGATGGATTTTCAAGCCTCTGTCACATCCCAGGTGAACCATCTGGCGGACCAGCTACATCAAGTCCTAAGCCATATGGGAACTACGGGGACAGCGATGCCCCCCGTTGAGAGCTCTGCCGTGTCTCCGGCAGCCAGTGTAGCGGCCTCCACATTACGGCTGGCTCCTCCTGAAAAATTCTCCGGAGATTCAGGGGACTGTCGCACGTTTGTGGTTCAATGTGACATTCACTTTGCACATAATCCAGCTGCATTCGTTTCAGAGCGATCTAAGGTGGCGTTCATGATTTCCCTTCTTACGGGTAAAGCGGCTGCTTGGGCCACTGTGGAGTGGGCCAGGAACTCTGCAATTTGCCATTCGCTTGCTATTTTTAGAGAAACTCTGAGCAAGATTTTTGACCATACCTCACCTGCCAGAGAGGCCTCACGAGCCCTTATGCAAGTCAGACAGCGTCACAGGCCGGTAATTGATTATGCCATAGAGTTTCACACATTAGCCGCTGATAGTGGGTGGAACTCACCGGCCTTAGCGGATGCATTTATGAACGGACTCTCCGAGGCCGTAAAGGACCATTTAGCGCCCCTAGAATTGCCACAGGAATTAGAGGGCCTTATAGCCGTGGCTATCCGAGTAGATAACCGGCTTCGTGAAAGGGAAAAGGAACGGCGGCGGAAGGCGGTTCCATCTCCCAACCAGCAGGGGTCCTCGTCAGGGGCTCAACCATCAGGAACTTCTTCTCTCCTCTTCTCGCGAGGATTCGGACGAACAGCGCCCTCCTGCGTGTCGGAGGAACCCATGCAGTTGGGTCGGACCCGAGTCACTCCGGAGGAGCGACAGCGCCGACTGCGGGAGGGATGTTGTTTTTACTGCGGACAGCCAGGGCACCAGCAGATCAACTGTCCGGGGAATAGACCGAGTTCATCAGACGAAAGGAGGGTGCGGGTGAGTAAAGTTTCATCAAATTTTTCTCCCCGATCCTCGACCCAGGTAGTGTTAGGATTACAGAATCAGACAATTACTCAGGATGCTTTAATTGACTCTGGGGCTGATGAGAGTCTCATGGACTGGGGCCTAGCCAGGAAGTTAAAGATCAAGACAGTGCCATTAAACCCACCTGTGAATGCTAGCGCTCTGGATGGACAGTTATTGTTTAAGGTAACACAGATTACCGAGCCCATTCAAGTGACCATTAATGGTGACCACTCGGAGAGGTCGCAGTTTCATCTGATCAACTCAGCTCATCATCCCCTGGTTCTTGGGTATCCGTGGTTAGAAAGACACAATCCACATATTGACTGGCGTTCAGGCAAAATAAGGGAATGGGGTCCGGAGTGTGTAGGTTCCTGTTTGACCACTCGGTTAGGACAGACGGAAGCACCTCAACTAAAGATTGTTTCTGCTAACATAAATCAGGACTCCGAATATCCGGACTTGTCTAAAGTGCCCCCGTGTTACCACCACCTCAAGGAGGTGTTCAACAAGACTAAGGCCCTTTCACTACCTCCACATCGCCCTTGGGATTGTGCAATAGACTTAATGCCGGGCGCTCCTATTCCTAAGGGGCGCCTGTATTCCATTTCCGGGCCTGAAAGACAGGCAATGGACGAGTACATTTCGTCGTCCCTGAAAGCGGGCATAATTCGTCCCTCGTCCTCCCCTGCAGGAGCGGGGGGTTTTTTCGTGGGGAAGAAGGATGGATCCCTTAGGCCCTGTATTGATTACAGCCCCCTTAATGACGTAACTATAAAGAACCATTATCCCTTGCCCCTGATATCGTCCGCCTTCGAGCTCCTTCAATCGGCCAAGGTGTTCACCAAATTGGACCTCCGAAACGCTTATCACTTGGTCAGGATCCGAGAGGGAGATGAATGGAAGACGGGGTTTAATACCCCTAGTGGACATTATGAATATTTGGTAATGCCGTTTGGTCTGTGCAATGCTCCAGCTGTTTTCCAGAGCCTGGTAAATGAGGTGTTAAGAGATTTTCTAAATATATTTGTTTTTGTATACCTTGACGATATTCTAATCTTTTCACCAGATTCAGAGATTCATGTGATTCATGTCCGTCAAGTTTTGCAGAGGCTGTTGGAGAATCAGCTCTACGTGAAAGCCGAGAAATGCGAGTTTCATGCCTCCTCAGTGTCATTTCTAGGTTACATCATCTCCGCTAATCAGGTGCAAATGGATCCTGCCAAGGTTAGTGCGGTGGCTAATTGGCCAACTCCTAATAGTCGAAAGAAGGTACAGCAGTTCTTGGGATTTGCCAATTTCTATCGTAAATTCATTCGAGGATTTAGTACTGTTGCCGCCCCCTTGCATGCTCTTACCTCCTAAGGTGCTTTTTCAGTGGTCCCTCGCGGCAGATAAGGCGTTTCAGACTCTCAAAGAAAGGTTCATCACAGCTCCGGTGCTCACCGTGCCAGAACCGCAATGGCAGTTTGTGGTTGAGGTCGACGCTTCCAATGAGGGCATCGGGGCAATATTGTCCCAGAGATCAAGCAAGGACAACAGAATACACCCCTGCGCCTACCTGTCACGTAAGTTGACCCCGGCAGAAAAAAACTATGATGTAGGGGACAAAGAACTGTTAGCGGTAAAAACGGCACTAGAGGAATGGAGGCATTTGTTGGAGGGGGCGGTACATCCGTTTTTGGTGTGGACTGACCATAAGAACTTGGAATACATTAGAAAAGCTAAGACTGAACTCTCGCCAAGCTAGATGGTCCCTGTTTTTCAACAGGTTCCATTTTACAATCTCTTTCCGTCATGGCTCCCAGAACGGTAAACCGGATGCTCTGTCTCGTCTCTATGACGCAGAACCTATTGCCAAGGAACCTAAATCAATCCTTCCACTGAATCGTGTGGTGGGAGCGGTTACATGGCAAATAGAATCAGACGTGAAGCAGGCGAATGTTGTGAGTCCAGCTCCTGAGGGGTGTCCACGTAATCGTTTGTTTGTCCCTGTGTCTCTCCGCTCCAAGGTCATCCACTGGGCTCACACGTCCCGACTCACGTGTCATCCGGGGGTAACGAGGACCATGTTTGTGATTAGGCAGCGGTTCTGGTGGCCGACCATGGTGAGGGACGTGGCTGAGAATGTGGCAGCTTGCCCCGTGTGCGCCCGAAGCAAGTCTTTCCCCAGGGCTCACGTGGGGTCTCTGCATCCGCTACCAGTTCCGCCTCGACCATGGTCGCATATTTCCATGGACTTTGTAACCGGGCTGCCACCATCTAAAGGAAATACGACCATCCTGACGGTGGTTGACCGTTTTTCCAAGATGGCACATTTCATTCCCCTGAAAAAGTTACCCTCTGCAAAAGAAACAGCTGAGGCCATGTTGAAGCACGTGTTCCGGATCCATGGATTCCCCGGGGACATTGTCTCGGACAGAGGGCCGCAGTTTGTCTCTCGTTTCTGGAAAGAGTTCTGTCTGCTCATTGGCGCCACCGTCAGCCTGTCTTCCGGGTATCATCCTCAGTCGAATGGCCAGACGGAGCGGCTCAACCAAGAATTAGAGTCTGGGCTTCGATGTATGATCGCCCAAAATCAGACGTCCTGGAGTGATCACCTCATCTGGGTGGAATACGCCCACAACACACTTCTCACAGCAGCTACCGGACTATCACCTTTTCAGTGTGTTTTTGGCTACCAGCCTCCTCTGTTCCCGGCGGGAGAGAAGGAGGTCGTGGTCCCTTCGGCTCATGCATTGGTCAGGCGGTGTCGTCGGATTTGGGCCGGGGTTCGGAGGGCACTCCTCCGGAGCTCGGTCCGAATGAAGGCGGCTGCCGACCGGCACCGAAGGCCAGCTCCACTCTACCAGCCGGGGCAGAGGGTTTGGTTGGCCACCAAGGACTTGCCGCTACAGGTACACTCCAGGAAGTTGGCTCCACGGTTTGTGGGGCCATTTCCTGTGTCAAAAATTATTAACCCTGTCTCTGTTCGTCTCAGACTCCCCAGGTCATTAAGAGTTCACCCCACTTTCCATGTCAGCAAGATTAAGCCGGTCAAAGAGTACGCTGGTGCCCGCCTCCGAGCCCCCTCCACCCCCCCGGATCATCGAAGGCGGACCGGTGTATGATGTCAAGAAACTCCTGGCGGTTCGCAACCGAGGTCGAGGGAGACAGTTCCTGGTGGACTGGGAAGGTTATGGCCCGGAGCAACATTCATGGATCCCGTCACGCTTCATCGTGGACCAACAATTAATTAGAGACTTTTATTCAGATCACCCAGAGATAGCTGGGCCGTCAGGAGTCGGCCCTAGGAGGGGGGGTACTGTGGTGTCGCGGCAGATCTGCTGAGAAGTTTAAGTGTGTCATGTTTATTTGTTGTCAAGTTATTCACATAGTCTTGTTTGGCACTTCCTGTTTTATTGTGTAGTTTCCTTTTGTCTGTACCTGACTTCCTCCCCTTGTGTTTTCCCATCGTGTTGATTGTCTGCCCCGCCCCGGATTGGTTTCACCTGTGCTCCCTCACCTTTTGTATATAGAGTCCTCGTCTCCCCTTGTCCTGTGCCAGTTCGTCTTGTTCAGTTTGTATGTCAGTCGGTCCAAGCGAGCCAGCGTACCCCCATGCCTCAAGCTACTGTCAGGTTTTGTGTTTTTCGTTGTACTTTGGTGTTCCTCCTTTCTGGAGCGTTTTGAGTTTGTACTTTGTTATAGTTACCTCTGCAAGAGTGATTTTTTGTTCTTTGTATTATCCTCCTTGTGAGCGGTTTTAGTTGTACTTTGTCTTAGAATTGAAAGCGTCTTTTTTTTGTTTTTTCAGTAAAGAGCTTTGAAACAACTGAGTAGTGAGTCGTGCATTTGAGTCCTGCTTCCTGTGCCACAGTTCGTAACACGTTTCTCTGTTTCAAAGTCAAACTTTAATAAAGTGTTGACAGATCACAATATAAATTATACAATATTCTCTCCAGTATTTTGAAAGGGTATCAAACTGATAATCTGCAGCTTTGACAAACATTTGAAAGAATAAGCAATAATTGTCTGACAAGTGATAATTTAAATGAGAAGATCAAGTTACTATGTGAAACATGGACACAGTACAGTCCTCACAGAAGCTGCTGAGCAGTTTTTCCACGTACATAAGCAAGTTACTTTGCGAGTTGTTGCCTCATTATGGTTAAGTGTCACTGTCTGACGTAACTAACATGTAGTCAGGATAAGACACGCAGAAGGTTGCTACAGTAATCACTATACTATTTATTACTTTGATTACTTTTGTGTCTGTGTTTACACTACATACTGTGCTACATGTACATTGGGGGTGGGGCTAATTTATTCACATGATGCATAATCGATACACTGGCATCACATATCGATGTTTCTCATTACTTCATGTCTCATAGAGAGGGCACCAATGAAAATGAGAACAGCAATCAACTAATTTCATTAAAAAGAAGTAAAAACACACAGCACGGTGGAGACAGTGGAGAAGAAGGTGGTGGAGTAACCGTCTTCATGTAAGTCAAAAGTCTGGGAACACTCTGGTTTCTACTACTGCGTTTCCGCTGATAATGTTGGCCGCCACAGTGAAAAAGAAAACATAAAAGAGAACAAAATATTCTGCGATCAATCTGATCCACTTCCTCAATACATGCGTGGTTGTGGTTGCTGCATGTTTCTCTACCGTGAAGCTTGATTCTGTGATTAACCTGATTGGTTATATTACCTTTCCAGATCCACGATGCCGAGCCGTAGTTTAGCTGGCTTCATGGCAGCTAAATGTAGTCTATTTGCGACATCTAGTGGTTAAAACACAGCATTTTATGTGGAAAATTGGTTTTGGGCTTGAATAAAATGTGCCAGGCAGTAGCCAGCTGTCTAGTACTTTGCTTTTGATGTAAAAACATCACAAATTTCATCTTTCTGCGATACTGTTTAAATATGGGGATAATGGCACATATTTTCAGACAGCCTCTCATGGAAGCTATTCATAATGTGAAAAGTAAAGAATAGATGTGTAACAAATGAAAAAGCGATCAGAGAGAGAAGTTCAAACCCTAGCTCCTTTCTCACCTCCACACACCTGGCAAATCACGTTGCGAAGTGGGCGTGAATGCTGGATTGTCAGTTTTGAAAAGTAACAGATATTGTTAGACACAGCCCGCTCCCAATCTGACATCTGAAAGGTGTGGGAGAAAGAGGTTTCCTAAGCTATTCAACCATCCGGTATACTGGTGCCTTGATGTGATCAAATCTCTGTTGTTCCTGAAACCAAGGCACTCTTGCAAGACCATAATGAAGAAATTATATAAAATCAGCTCTCATGTCAAAGTAAAGTCAAGTGCAAACTGTCTAAATACCATTCTGCTCTCTTTCCAGCACAGATTTGAGGTCTCTGCACAGCAACAACAGCAGCAACTAATAGAGCAGAGAAACAATACAATGCACAGGCAGCAGTCACAGTACAGCCCCTATGAACAGGCCTGCTCTGACTAGAGCAGTGTGGTATGCCATAAAAAAGAGCAGCAACTCAGTCTGTTCCAACGTTTGCACAGACATTCCGCTCCCGGCTGAGCCGCAGGGCTAACAAATGCTGTTAGCAGGGCATAATGTAGACTGGAGGATGGATTAAAGCATTTCTACAGCTCCACAAACATGGACACATGATACTATTCATAGGTATCAGCTAGAGAGGAGGGTATATCACAACCATGCAAAGACAGCTATGGCTGGAGGAATTTGAGGTGGTTTAAAATCCTTCCTTCCTCAGCTGGAAGAGTTTAATTTCATCTCTTGAGTGTTACTGTAAATGAAGTATGAAATCAGCTCTGAGAGTTATATTAGGACTGTGAGGAAATCTAAATAGTAGAACTAATGCTCTTTCCCATACTTTGTCTATTATTATGTTTAGCTACAATTTATTTATACGATGAAATCCTGTTGTTCTCTTCTAGTCTGACCCAGTTTTTCCACATGGATAAATAAACTTCCATCTTACTTATGTTTAAGTCTGGGATTAGGCCAAGATTCTACTTCTGCTATTGGGGTATTGGTTATCTGATGCCGTGGCAGAAGTTTCAAAAACATGGCTTCAAGATACTACTGTAAATTGTTAAACAGTGGCTAGGGGCCTTTAATTACCTTAAAACTGCCTTTATTTGAAGCAGGCTTATATTAGAGGCAGGCTTTTATTTCTAATTCCCTCTGTTTAATAAGTATATTTGTTCATATTTTAGAAGGAAGCCTCCTTGTTTTCTGATCTGCTCCCGTTTGCCCAGTTAAAGTTTTGTTACTGCATTATGCTGTTAATACAAACTCAACACCTCCTGTATCCGTTTCAAATTAAAAGCCCTCTCGCATTTCAGTGGACAGAATCCCATTTCTTAACAAGTTTCTCAATTGATTGTCCAGAAAGTTATGATATCACCATGTATATCAATATTGCATACCAAAACCATGACTGAGAACTTTACCCGGAGAAGTTTGATCACCCATTCCTAGTTCCTGTACAGCCAACATTCTAGTCTAGACTACAAAAAATGAAAGAGATTTTGGAGTTACAGTTAGGGTCTCTGTCTCTCTGTGAACAATATATGACATCCATCATACTACAGCCTCATCAATGTTTTGAGACGGATACCAATATATATTTTACAGGCTTATTCTGATACACAGACACATAACATCAACAAATAATTCTATATATTATTGAGAAACAATAATAGTGAACATACTAGCTAATAGCGAGTAGACAACGCTGATAAATGATTAAAATGATTAATTAAAGTCATTTATCTAGCAAAAATGCTCAACATTCACTATTTCCTGTTTTTCAAATTGCGTGGATTTGCTGCTTTTCTCCATTTTTTTAGGCTAAATGATTGATCAATTATTCATTTAATCGTAAAACTAATTGACAGATTAAATCATAATGAAAATAATCTGTAGTTGCAGCTGTAACAGCAAAACGGTTTCTACATTAATTCAAAAATATCTTTGCCATTTCTGTACTGCAATATATGCCAATACGCAGAGATCTGTCATAAGCTAATATTGGCCGATAACATCAAGCAATGCTGTTGTATCAGTTGGGCTCTACTTCATACACCAGACCCCCCCTGTAAAGTATATTATTTCCATAAGGAGATGCAAAGTGCTGATTGACCTGAACCAGCCAAAAACAAGCTGCTGATTTAACAACTCAAAACTGACAACAGTGCCACTTTGCAACCATGACAAATGAACAGCGTGTGTGTTTGTGTATGTGTGTGTGCTGAGGCAGCCTGGCTGACTGATTTGCAGGGTTAAGGACTGCGACTGGATAGTGTTACATATAGCCTGGACCATATGGGGATCAGTGTCACAGGCAAGTCATAATACATTTGTGGTGAGGTGTGTTTGTATATGGGAGAGACTGGCTTTTCCCCCACTTAAGGTGTCACTGAACCTTACCTAGTTAGCTCCAATGAATGTACATCACATTTAAAAACATTTGCTTTTCAACATAACCACATCTAGAAGCTGTCAGGAAAAGAAAAATGAAAATCAGCAAAATGGCAATAAAAAGTCAAAAGTCTGCTCTGGCTGGCAGCAAATCACAGCTTTACTCTGAGTTTAAAGGCATCTGGGGTACTCACTGTGTGCTTCCATGACACACCAGTGTGTGTACATTTTCTGACTGCTTCAAAGAACAGTTAGCTTGGAAACTTGGAAGTGGTAAACCAATATCTGATACACTTTGAGTTGCTAATAAAATTTCTAGAAATCCTAAATAGACACACAAGACAGCCCACAAAGCCTACATGTTTCAGAATGAATCCCAGGAAAGACTTCAACTGTTGATTTAGTACTGAATTCTACAACGCAACTGAAATCTGCAGTGTACACAAAGACATACTTTTGACCAACATTTCTAGCATTTACTATAACTGTGTACTCAACAGGTGGTGTGAAGAAGTCAGTCTTGAAAATGTGATGAATGTTTACAACGGACAACTTGGCTAATAATTTTACAATTCACATTTGTGTTCTCTTCTAAATAAGTTTGTCATTGGTTTGTCTCCAACCTGTGTGATCATCTGATGGCTTGTTTTTCTTGACCTGTCAGACGTTTTTTTAGTGATGCAATTATCTAGGTGAGTATAGCCCTATGTAAAAATAAACTTGTCAGTGCTCTCTGGTGGGAAAATAGTGTAATGGAGACAGTTACTAAAGGAACTCAAAAATATCATACATATTTCTACATTTCATGTTACTTACGGCCAACATATACACCAATAATGAAATATCTTGATAAGTCAATATTGGCCAAAAATGTCTGCTGTGCTGATGTATCATTCGGGCTCTATGAGTACAGTGTTATTGTTACTGATAGCAATGGTGGACAAAACTACAAAAATAAGACCCAAGTTGTTATAAACCGGAATTATCCTTTAGAAATGCCAGCATGCAGGATAAGATTGCTCAACTTTTGAGTGTGGTGTTGATGGACACTGTTGTCCCACAATGCAATGCACAAGAGAAATGGTGAAGTTACTCACAGCTGGAAAGAAGTCAAGAAACTGTTGACAGTGGTGTGATGACTCATGGGACCGCTCAGAAGAAAGAAAAATCCTTTTAAAAACCTCTGGCAGTTTTGTCATTGGGTTTTCAAATTTGAAGTGAAGAGTGTTCCAAAGCTGCAGTATGGTTGACATTGTGTCTTGCATCATTTCCCAGCTTACAGCACATTACTATAATTTCTGCTACAATAGTGCACTGTAAACATACTATAAGTACATAGTATGTACTTTCTTGAATTAGTATATACCTCAAAACCGGGACACATCTAATTTCTCATTTTACTAAGGACACCCTGAATGCCCCTCAGCCCCTCACCCTGACAAGTCTGGACAGACTGTAAGAGGCTGCAGGTTTAAGTTCTGCAGCTGCCTGTGTTTTTTCCCATATAAACCCACAATGTGTCTCACAGTGTCTGTGCGCAGCTGGACAATGATCTGCTCATTCATTGTAGGTTAGCTGAATGCTTACACTGTCACTGAGGATATATAGAGGAAATAAAGGAACACAGTCTACTTTAAGAGCTGGCTAAAGGCCTGTTTCTACACAGCCCAGGACTGAGTCTGAATCCCTAACTGCTCACTCACTTTACATAAGAGAATTATCCAAATGCCTTAGCTAATGTGGAACTTCATTGCTCACAGTGGGGAAATTCATATTTTCTTTAACCCCCTCCACAAGGTCTGCTACAGAACAGCAGACCTAGAGATGGTGAGAGTCTGTGTCTTCACAGGATGGAGGTGTACGTTTTTGTTTAAGATGGATCTTTGGCCAGCTTTTCTTGTCATTTAGTTGGTTTGATCTCTGAAAAAATCCAGTCCTCCCCTTTTTATTTTCCCTAAGTAGTTTTAAGATTGGAAGAATTATCTTATTCTGCCCTGTCTGACAGCATCACAATGAAATCAAAGTAATATTGTAGAACCCCTTAACATACACTGAGCATGAAACTGCATCATTTACCTTGGAAATAGTAGTTTGACAAAAAAATTCTTAACTCACAGTATATTTACTAGCTTTTTCCTGAGCTCATAACCACATCTCACAGTCTTCATCAGCGGGTGGAGTTTGCTCATCTTCCATCCGCTGATGAAACTGTGAGAACTCCACAAAAAGCTATTAAGTGTAACTTGAGTTAAGTGTTTTGTCAACCCCTTAACATACAGTTTTCCCCTCGTTTCCCCTTAAAGTAGCTTTAAGGTTGTTAAAATGACTACATGTTTTTATGCTGCTCCATGCCATCAAATGGAAATACTGTACATGTCTCATTTCCCCAAAATTAAAGCCAGACAGATTTATCTTTGGAAACTTGAATCTCCACAGTCATTTAAAATAAGGTTCCGTGGGTTTGAACAGTGTTTGGCTGCACAGTGTGACTTTGAACTGACTGACCCTGGCAGGTCAACAGGGTTTAAGAGATTAACTACTATGACTGATGAGAAGGGAGCTAAAAATCATGCTCATAGGCACTTCAGCAGAGTGGCTGCTATTAACATGGAGAGTATCAAGCTGCTGTGATCCAACCTGTCTTTTCAGTGCATTAAATGGAATGGTCTGGAGCTCAATTGCTTGGATTGAATGACATGAAACCTATCAACAAGTCCAACAAATGAAGATGGATTTACCAGGCCGCCACAGATGCTCATTGATGCCAGAGAGTCCGTGTGGTTGACGATGGAGCCGGAGTAAAAGCAGAGCTGGTTCATGGCTAAGCGGCTCACCGTTGCGCTCTGGTCCCTGCGCCTCTCCTCCACCACGAAGTCCCTCGAGAGAAACTTGCTGTCCCGCGTCAGATTTAAATACAGGTTCCTTCCAAAAGCGGGCAGTGACAGAATTATAGTAACCAGGTCAGAATGTCCTCCCTCCGGGGCGTCCAGGGAGCGCTGACCGCGGCGTCGCAGCCTGCGGACGGTGTGGTCGGACGACAGGTGTGCCTCCTGTAAGGACAGCAGCCTGGGAACCACTTCATCTGTCTCCAGCTTAGAGTGGGCTGTAGGGAGGGACATATCCATCAAACAACGGCCACGATGGGCAAAAATAGCCTCCTGTCCTGACTTGGTGAACTGGCTGAACTGTCTGCTCTAATGCTCTGTGACTCTTCCAGCCACATTCAACTTCAGAGCTCAACTTGTGGTTTGCAAAAATCTGCAGCCCGCGACTAATAGAAACAGGGTGCAAGTCATTACTACAGTGGTTACTCCTTATAGTCGCTGTCGGAGGGAATCTTTCAACCATACAGGAGGAAATTGATCTAGGCTATATGGTAACACATTCACTTATTCAACCGAGTTAACGGATTGCTTTAGTTTACCTAGATATCTAAGAGAAACACACGTAGTCTACACAGCATACAGCTCATAAGTAAAGAGTTCCAAGTCAGTACTTACCAGTCAATACGATGCAGAGAAGAGAGAGGAGCAGATGGGCAACATGGCTGTTATGCATGATAAAGCAAAGCAGGGTAGAATAGGCTAACTGGAGGAGGTGGAGGGTTTTATTGTGAGGGGACTGATACGCTTTGTAAAGTACTCAGCCGACTGCGCAACTTTTCCTTAAGTTAGAGAAGTTGCAGTAATTAAGGCTGGAGTGACTTTGTAGCGCAGGGCACGCCTACACATCCCGGGCCGGCCTCTACTGATGTCAGATTGGTACCATTAAACCATGAGCCGAAAAAAACCCACAGCATTTCCTACCTTCTCATTGGTCAGCGAAGCTGTCTGTCACTGTCGGGGGTTGAAACCCTACACGTGGTTTCAAGTGGAGAGAAAAAAGTGCAGAGAATTGGCTTTTAAGCGGTTTGTGAGTGTGTGTACGTGCGTGCCTATTGGCAATACTGGTCATTATAACCTCACGTTTTTGGCAGTCAGGTTTTTATTTTTAAGAAAACGTTTGGCATGGCAGCAAGTGAGCTTTAGGTGATTTCAGGGTGACAGAAGTTAACATTACAAACATGGTGTATAAACTAAAAAAAATGAATAAATAGATAATGAGAATAAAAAGGAGTACAGATTAGGGGAAGACCCTGTCTACAATGAAATAAAATGAAAAGGAAAACAATCACATACACAGGAGATTCTCAGCCATGAATGAAATCTAAACAGGGACTTTGACAATTTAGGATAATATAAGGATAACAAAGAGATCCCATATTTCAAACTACCTTTAAGTCGCCCCCCACGGAAAAGGACTCACCCAAGATTGTTACAGTACTTATTGCAACACAGTCCTCATCAGCAGGTGGAGTTTGCCCAGTTGTCATGGAACTGTAGATGTTCCATTTTCCATTTTATTGACCATTGTGAGGATTTATCATTTAATCGTCCATTTTGGCTTCAGTCAATTCAATTCAATTCAGTTTTATTCATATAGCGCCATATCATAACAAAGTTATCTCAGGGCACTTTTTCGAATAGAGCAAGTCTAGACCGACTCTTTATATTTACAGAGACCCAACAGTTCCCACCATGAGCAAGCACTATGCGACAGTGGCAAGGAAAAACTCCCTTTTAACAGGTAGAAACCTTGAGCAGAACCAGGCTCAAGGTGGGCGGTCATCTGCCTCGACCGGTAGAGAATGAACTTTAAATCTAAACATTTTGATATATTTGTGTTTTGAGATCTGTCCCCAAATGGTGTCCTGGATGATTCTGAAACTGAAAAATTTGATATACACTTTGGACGCCCCTGGACATATACTTTAGTCTATTCTTGGTCTGGGTCTGCTTTTCCTGGTTTGGTCACCTTAGGGAAATCCTAATGGTCCAGAATACAATGATATTTATGGCAACAGTTTCAACATGACGATGCCATTGTGCACAAAGCCATGGCAGCCAGCTTTTCACCCCACCTTTTGAGTGTGGCCATTCAGAACAGGTAAAAATATTTTTGATTTCTGACATCTGAGCAGCAGATTAATGCCCATGGTGTCAGAATGACATGTTACTTACCTTACTTCTTAAAGTTAGTATAAAACTGATTTAATTATTGGATGGGTCCCTTTGAAAATTACCTAACCTAACACAAAAAACAGAAATTATACATTGTATTTAGCTTCAGTTTAACTAATGGCTTGTGTTAAAAGTTCCCAGCAGCTCTTAATTGGGAACCTGAAGAGAATGCATTTCACTCCACTTGACAAAAGTAAATAACTTTTCACACCTAACAACAGTGCATGCTGCTGCTTCCACTCACAATCCAACCAAACAGGACTGTGCATGCAGTTTTCCTTCAGACTGTGAAGGACTAATTAAGTAAATACCACCAGCCAGTGCACTGTAAACCAAACCCTGGAGGATGGATTACCAGCTGGCCCTATGAGGCTGGTGCCCAATGCCCTCTGACCATAGGGAGTTGACCCCAGGGTGAGACCTTAGTCAAAGACCCATGATCACTGAGCTGAATATTACAAATCAAAAATATGTGTGTAAATGTAGTTAATCAGTCTAAGTGAAGGAATGACAGCACAATCTAAAATGCACAAGGAATATATGTTGAGAAACAACAAATGTTTAATTGATCTAATTTAGCTTTTTTTTTTTTTAAATGAAACGAAACAATGGGCTTCAGGCTGAGAGCCACAGACACAACACACATCCCTGCCCATGATTTATATATGCATATTTTAATATACAGTACCTAACATACATAATATAGTAATTCTTGAACTTACTACATACTGTTGAATTTTTAAAAACTGTCAAAAAAAACATTACAATTATACACTATGATGGGACAAAAATGCTGCCGTTTGCTCTAATTTTGCATAATGATTGTCAAGACTAGCCATTTAGGCAGCAGGGAGAGGACCCAAAATGCAGACAGGCGAGGAGGCTGAATAAGTCCAAGGATTTATTTGCGGTAAACAAAACTCACACGAAATCAGGAACAGACACGCAGGAAATCACCATCCACAACACACAAGGAATCAAACGTAGGGAAACACAACCACAGAATCGCAAGGAATCACAATGAATGACAATGACCCAACAAAAAACAAAATGAAGAGGACCGGTATATATAGGGGAGGAGACAACGAGGGAAACAGAAACAGGTGAGTAACGAGACACAGGTGAACCTAATCAAAACTGGAGGGAAACAGAACAATGACAGGAAGTAAATAAGGCACACAAAGAAACAACAGGGATTTCAAAATAAAACAGGAAACCAGACAAAACACAAAGTCCAAGCAAGAGTCCTTCGTGGACCATGACAATGATACTAATTTGAATCTGGTTATTTCTTTACTCTTGTACTGTGATGCTCTTACAGATGAAGTTAAAGGATACCTTCACATTTTTTGTTTGCTGTAATTGTATCTCCTGTCCATACTGGCCACTAAGAGATCCCCTCTCAAAGAGTACAGCCGTTTTCTCATATGAACTCGGGAAAATGTCCTGAGAATCAGGTCAGGACGTTGTCCGGAGTTGCCCTTTCACATACAACAGGAGATTGTCCATGTCAGACGCATTCTCACCTACTGGCAATACTCTGTTTGGTTTAGGCAAGGGGGTGGAGCCTGGGCAGAGCGTGCGGGAGACAGGACATGACGCAAAAAGTACGCTGCGGAAATCGCAGTGTTTTGTTTACAGCACAGACGAAGCTACCGACTCATTTGTAATGATGACAGTTTTTGCGTCGTCTCTCCAGTTAGCAGACATTTTTGTTGCTGTCTTCTTATAACTGACCTTTCTTCTTCACGCCAGTCGCATGATAGAAACATTAACACGCCCACTTGTTCGTTATGAGTTCTCCGGACAGTGACCTGCTCTATTCACACATGGGCTCAATCGGACATTACACAGACTTTGTACTAGGGTGCTGGCAGGGTAAAGTTTGTTTAATGTCCTGTCCAACTGATTTGGACAAAAACAGTTTTTGCTGCCCTCTCTGATTGAAAGTTTCAAGCCTGTTTCACCTCTTGCCACACCCAGGATCACTAATAGGTGTGGTCAGAAATCTGCTCTGTTGCACCTATAACCACAGACAACAGTGATGTCACGGGGGAAGGGGAGAAGTTAAACCACTGGAGGTCAGCAAAGACGAGATTTTCAGGATGACAACGATTGGCTGATATATTTCATAAAAGGCATCTGGCCCATACTGCTGTAATGGACTGGGCGACACCTTCAACTTATAACACAGCAGTCACACCTGGCTTGTCTGCGAGGTCAGTGATGTGTGTTTTTCTTTCTTTTCTTTTCTTTCTTTGAACGTCCCTGTCAGAGCAGAGCACAGTGCTCAGGGGGAATCTCTACTGAACTGACCACAGATGGCTCTTTATGGAGGCAGAGGGAAGTGATTTTCCCAGCTGGTAGAGCACAGCCATGTATTCTGCTTTGAGCTTTATAACCACCAGTCTGCCAGGCTGGTCAGCTCACATTGTGGATACAGGCCTCACGCTGTGTCTGTGAACTCTTTTAGATCTTTTAGGAGATTTTTTTTGTTTTTTGTATTTTTTGACAGAAATACTGCTGAAGAATTCTACCGTATTTTTATTTCAGTTTTTGCCTAAATTCAAAGTTAATTCAAAATTTCTTAAGAGACCTAAAGACCCATACCAACCCTGAACCCTGGTCTTAGCCAGCAGCTGGTCTCTTCCAGCAGACAGGGACTCCCTGTGTGGTATCAGGCAGCCATGCAAATTCCTACAGCACAGAGTAACTTCATAAACTGCTCACTCTTGATGACATTTTTAGTTTACATTCCTGCTAAGGTAGGTAAGTGTGAAGTACAGAGCAGGTGAGATCAAGAGAAGTAGATAAAGTTTTAGTCACCTAAAAATGCAGTGTTCAGGGGAAACTAAATGTTTTAAATTGTTTACAAAGGTGTAAAAGTTGTCCCCTGTGGCTCTGGAGAAGCTTGGGCTTGGAGACTACATTTATAACAGAAAACCTGTGGTACAAACTGGAGATGTGGAGTTTGCAATATGAGGGCCATTACCAGTCAAGAAGGGTCTAACAACAGAAACTACTGGTTGCATTATGGAAAATGTAGAATCCAGTGTTTTTGGAGCTTCACCCATACAAGGGACTGAACATCAGGATATCTCACCCTCTGTTGCTTTTGACCATTTTTAAAAACCTGTCTCTTGTCAGTCCCCCAAGTTCATGGAAGTGCAATACAAAACGTTTTGAATATCCCTTTTAACTCTTATTTTTTTTGCTGTAAGAGCAGGTTGAGGAGCATACTCAAAGCAACATTTAGTTTCTACCTCTGGTTTGTTAAGGATCAGTGCATTTGTTTTTATAGCCCATTAAACTCACTTATCACATCCACAGTTTACCTTGATCATAATATAATAATGAGAGGTCTAGGGTGGTAATAAGATATATAATTGAGGGGGCCTTGTATCAAGTGGTTTACATCTGCCTGCAGATGTATAGCAGGTTTGACCTGTCTTTGGTAATTCTTACACTTAAAACTTACTATTTACTTAATATCAAAGCACTATCCAGGGAATTCAATTCAGTTTTATTTATATAGCGCCATATCATAAAAAGTTATCTCAGGGCACTTTTTCGAATAGAGCAAGTCTAGACCGACTCTTTATATTTACAGAGACCCAACAGTTCCCACCATGAGCAAGCACTATGCGACAGTGGCAAGGAAAAACTCCCTTTTAACAGGTAGAAACCTCGAGCAGAACCAGGCTCTAGGTGGGCGGTCATCTGCCTCGACCGGTTGGGTTGAAGGGGGGGGGGAGGAGAGGAGCAGGAGGAAAGAGAACATACAGCAGCACAATACAGTTCCACATAGGGATGTAAAGCAATAGCTGTGGTAATGGCATTGATGTTAACACCAACAGAAACAACACTAAGAGCAACATTATAATAGCAATACTAATAATAAGAGCAACAACAGTAACAGCAGCAGCGGGTGCAGAGCAGGAGCACGGGGGCAGCAGGTGGCCGCAACCACAGATCCAGACTCAACAGCTCCGGAGGCAGAAATACCTGCAGAAAGCAACAGAAGGGGAGAGAGAGAGAGAGAGAGGAGAGAAAGCACACAACTACGGGAAGAAGTTGAATTAATAACAAGCATTGATGGGATATGAGGGCGTACAGATGGAGAGGAAGAGGAGGAGAAAGGAGCTCAGTGCATCATAGGAAGTCCCCCGGCAGTCTAGGCCTATAGCAGCATAACTAAGGGGTGGCTCAGTGGTCACCTGAGTCAGCCCTACTATAAGCTTTATCAAAGAGGAAAGTCTTAAGCCTACTCTTAAATGTGAGGAGGTTGTCCGCCTCCCGTACACAAACTGGGATCTGGTTCCACAGGAGAGGAGCTTGATAGCTGAAGGCTCTGGCTCCCATTCTACTTTTAGAGACTCTAGGAACCACAAGGAACCCTGCATTCTGGGAGCGCAGTGCTCTAGTGGGGTAATAGGGTACTATGAGCTTTTTAAGATATGATGGTGCCTGACCATTTAGGGCTTTGAAGGTGAGGAGAAGGATTTTAAATTCTATTCTAGATTTTACAGGGAGCCAGTGTAGAGAAGCTAATATTGGAGAAATATGATCTCTTTTTCTGGTTCTTGTCAGTAAACGTGCCGCAGCATTCTGAATCAGCTGGAGAGTCTTAAGGGATTTATTGGGGCAGCCTGATAATAGAGAGTTGCAATAGTCCAGCCTAGACGTAACAAATGCATGGACTAGTTTTTCTGCATCTTTTTGAGATAGGATGTGCCTGATTTTTGCAATGTTACGTAAGTGAAAAAAGGCAGTTCTTGAAGTTTGTTTTATGTGGGAGTTAAAGGACATATCCTGATCAAAGATAACTCCAAGATTCCTTACGGTTTCGCTGGAGGCCAGGGCAATGCCATCTAGAGAAACTATATCTTTAGATAATGTGTTTCGAAGGTGTTCGGGGCCAAGTACAATAACTTCGGTTTTGTCTGAGTTTAACATCAGAAAATTGCAGGTCATCCAGGTTTTTATGTCCTTAAGGCATGCTTGAAGTTTAGCTAATTGATTGGTTTTATCTGGCTTGATCGATAAATATAATTGGGTATCATCTGCATAACAATGAAAATTTATGGAGTGCTTCCTAATAATATTGCCTAAAGGAAGCATATATAAGGTAAATAGAATTGGTCCAAGCACAGAACCTTGTGGAACTCCGTGACTAACTTTGGCGTGCATAGAGGATTCATCATTAACGTGTACAAACTGATATCGATCTGATAAATAGGATTCAAACCAGCTCAGTGCAGCACCTCCAATGCCAATTAAATGTTCTAGTCTCTGTAATAGAATGTGATGGTCAATGGTATCGAATGCAGCACTAAGATCTAGTAAGACAACTACAGAGACAAGTCCTTTGTCGGACTCAACATTCAATCCAGACAGAACTTGTTCAGCAGTCTGATCCTGCTTTATGATTTGACCGAGAAGTGCAGGGTGATGAACACCATCTTGTGGGCACCAGTGGAATTTCAACCCAAGAAGACCAATTCTCAATAGCAATCATAAGAACAATGAGTATTCATCAAGAAAAACAATTGTACAACATACTATTTTTTCACTATTTTATTGCTGTAGCATAAGAATGACACAAACAGTTAATTGTTTAAAGCTACTTGCTATGTGTAAAAATGGTGACACTTGATTACAACATCCTGGACCTGACAGGACTACATTTGCTGTGGGCTAAAATAAACATAAAGGATAAATGCATTTTCCGTAACACCACACCTTTTATTGCTCATGATGCTCACTCTTCCTTGACTGTTTTTTAAATGTTACTGAAATGCTTGCCCATTACTCCCAGAGACTGATCCGACAATACAATCATATCATCAGCACACATAAGCCCACTCAGCATTTCCATATATAATAAACCTACAACCAGTTTTCCATGCTTGTTTTCTCCCATTTAGTGGAGAGTAGTAACATATACTTATTTGGCACAGCATTAGTGATGTTAGGCAAGAGTAAACTTCCTCAAGTATTTTATCTTATATTTGGAAAACTCATACCCTCTAGTGACTGTACAGTAATGCTGATATACAGTATGTGCTGTAAAACCTCCAACACTCATTACTATAGATCTGTGATGTTCATTTCCAACAATTAAATGACAAAATACGTAGTTTGTCCATGCTCTCTAGAACATCTGATCTCTGATCTCTCTGATCTGACACCCCTATCAGCAGGACAACATTATTTGTCTGTATCTTCCACAACTGTTACTGCTGAACAACAATCCGCTATGTTTAAGGTTTGGTTTAGGCATAAAAACAACTTTGTTAGGTTTCTCCCAAAGATCATGGTTTGGGTTAAAATGACTACTAGCTGAGTATTAAAGTTTGATATTTCGTTGATCCACCCATCCACCCTGACCTCCTCACCTACGCAGACTTTGTCGCTTCTTCTTGGGAGGACAGTCCATGGAGGCATAGGTCTTGTCATTTCTCCAAATGATCGACCTCAGTTCAAAGATTCGTAGTCAGTGACTATGTAGTTTGTTCACTTTTTTCCTAAACTGAGTGGTCGCATCACCGTTTAAATGCACTTCAGTGCACATATCAGTAACTAACGTATATGTTACAATCTATTCATAACTTTGTCATCATGATTGTTCATATTGTGATCGATCAGTGACAAAAGTGATTCACTGTAGTTAGTTCAGTTTAAAGATTTGTTGATAGAGATTTGTTCATGCATGTACTGAACACCTCTATGTTAAAGGCTGCTGTGAAACAGAAATATTAAATAAACAAACTAGATATTAGTTTCAAAAAACTATCATCCTTATCCAAACATATGAAGCGAGCCACATGACATACTGTTGAGAAAGGCTGTGTTCCAAGGCTGGGTTTTTATTAGAATTGTTACAAATGTCAATGGTTCTGGTCTCACTTTGGCTCTCTATATGTGAAAATAGAGTGATTGTGATACATACTAAACAATACAACTAAACTAACTGTTTTCTCCAAATTAAGAGAGTTAAGACTTATTAGAATCAACAACAACACTAAAGCCCTAAAAGAGGGTATTGTTTTGCACACAGTACCAAAAAGTTGGTTCCTATCCATCACTTTTTATGTGTAGTTCCAGAAATTAGAAAATATGACAAAATATTGACCTGTTAGCACCTGAAATGTCTCCGTGCTCCCAGTCTTTGAGCCAATCCAGGCTAAACACATCCTGGAACAATGGGCCAAAAACTGGCTTATCAAACAGGTTTATACCCAAAATCCCAGACCCCAGGGACTACAAAAGTCCCAGGTTTATTTCATGTCAATTGGTTTTGGTACAAGATCAACTAAACCAGGTCCTTTGTTACTATTTAATCTTGTGACCCTGTCTTGCAGACATGACGTGTGACAAAATCTGGTTATAAGACGTGTTGTGCTCACAATTATTTCGAATAAAGTTGTGTTTAATGAAATCACTCCTAACTAATTGACATACAGAAAACCTGCAGTCATATAATATTATTCCAGCATAGGGTTTTCTGTGTGCTCTGAACATGATGGGAACTTGGAGGTGACAGGGTATCTACACAAAGGGTGGGTGGAGGGAACAGGAAGCATTACCCTAACAAGTTGGGAGCCCCATAACAGGCTAATGCGGCCATGTATGTGCCCTGATATACTTCATAACAAATGCAGATGAGGGCATACACACTGGGTGCCTGCTTGCGTGTTCCAAAAGTGCAGTTGATGCATATAGTCTGAGTGGTCATACATTTTGGGCACTATACTGATGTCTGACATAATCTGTGTAACGCCCTCATAGCTACATGGACGCACCAAGTATAATTTGAGCTTATCTCTCTACTTGACACAAAGGCATGAAAATGATTTCCATTTCCTTATCTGATGTTAACTAACTGACCACAGATGTATGCTTTAGAGTTGATTTTAAATATTGTTACAATGTTTCAGGGTAGATCCCTTCTGTAAATGGAAGGCCACAGTTGGATAGTGTAATTTAAAATATAGATTTTTATACACAGGTCACCTTCATGCACTACGCAACAACACAACAACATAACACACTCACCCGTCTAACCCCATCCTACCCCAGTCCACAATTATCTGGAGAAGTCTATGGTGTTACTGGATCCCATTCATCTCCCTGTGACCATAAATAAGCGATGCAAGTCAACAGAGGGTTGATATAAAAGCCAGCAGCCCTTGGATGAAACACTGGGGTGAAGCGGCTGGGGAAACGCTCCACAGCGCACCAGCTCTGCACTTCACAAACAATACGGAACAAATTAGATGGGATGATAAGAGCACACTAGGGTTTGTGTTTTGTTTGCTTGTTTGATTCGCTGGTCTCTTTCGACCTGCAGGTCAGTGAAGCGCTGCCATTGACAATACTGTAGGAAAGAAAAGAGCCAAAAACATCTAAAAGTCTCTCTTCCTGTATGTGTGTGGAGTTCAAAGCACTGTGAGAACAGCAAGGCATATTTGGGATAGGTCGTGTTCCAGCATCTGAAGGAATAAATCACATGTTTTGACTATTGTTTTGGTCCATATTGGATTAAAATATATTAACCAGTGTTCTATTCTGTTCTCACATCTTCGACTCTACTGCTACATACTGAGCATAAGTCAGTACATAGTCTTTGATCGGCAAATGTTCTGTGGTGGAGACAAGCATCCAAAGCAGCCATTCTTGTCCTCCTTGTCATCAACTGCCAATCCATTGCCAAGTTTATACTGTTCCACACCTTCGTCCTCTGTCAGGCTGCTCTCCTCCTCTTCCTCTTCATTGTCACTTCTCTCATCTCTGGTCAGCTGTGACATAAAAAGAGAGAAATACAGTTGATGTAGAGAAAGAAAGCAGATATGGTGGGAAGGGGGGAAGGGAGAAGAAGTGGGTGTTCACCAAATACAATGAGCAGCTGGTGGAGCCAGCAGCCAAAGGCAAAGAGAACATATCGTCCACCTGAAAGCAGATTTGGAACCTGAGCTGCAGCAGAGAACAATGAGCTGGAGTTTTGGGTTCTGGTCAGTGGAAATAGTGAAGCTCTCAGTGGCAAGGAAAAACTCCCTTTTAACAGGTAGAAACCTCGAGCAGAACCAGGCTCAAGGTGGGCGGTCATCTGCCTCGACCGGTTGGGTTGAAGGGGGAAGGGGGGAGCGGGAGAGAGAGAGCAGGAGGAAAGAGAACATACAGCAGCTCAATACAGCATAGATATGGTAATGGCATTGATGTTAACACCAACAGAAACAACACTAAATGAACTAAGGCTAAATGAACGTAAACGCAATGATTGCACAGCAATACTCTCCTATTCAGTAACGAGACAAATCAACGTGAAGTTATCTGGATGGAACACCAGTTGTATAAGTCTGTGTGTAGCCCACCATCACTCTGTATCAGAAAGTAAGTTAAAGAATGTAAACACAGCTACTGTGGGGAACATAAAGCATGATATGGCCCAATCATGTACAATAAATATATTGCAATAGGTGAAATCTGATGATCAACTAAAAATAAAAACCTACGCCATAGGTAGGGTGGGGCTGCTGTCAACCACTTCCATAAATCCAGTTTTAGGGTGGAATCATCATGTCAGATTTATTCCAAAAATATCTTGGGGAAGATAATGTAAGAGAACCATTTTACAGTGTTTCAACAACAGCCAACATTTTGTCCAGTTTAAAGGTCAGCAGCCGAGACCAATTACAACCCAGCAAATGGTGAGTGTATCCACTCAGGTGTGGGAGGGTTTACAGTATGTTCATAATCTGTCATACAGCCTAATTAAAATTATATTTCATGATGTCTCAATTGCTTTATTAGACCACAGTAACAAAAAGTGGAAATTGTAGCATAGCGATGCCAAGCAAGTATTTTATACCCACAAAAGATTTAGGAATATTGATAGATGACAGACAATTCTTACTGAGCAGACTTACAGTGCCAAACATGAATTTTCTGATCATGCATAGAATGAGGTAGGCCCAGAATATGTGCAGACAGAGAAGGACCACCAGCATCACGTTGAAGAAGTAGTAGCCAAAGAAGGCAGGGTAGTGTTGAACGGGGTAGACCCAGGTACAGTGGATCAGCCTGAAACACAGCAGAATAGAAACAAGTCAAAATCTCTAATATCCAGGGTTCCAACCTAGGTCCTGCGTAATTGGGTTATGTTCTGTGTTTTATTGGTACAAATGAAATGCTGTTAGAACCTCAGACCTATAGTCTTAGTTTTATCACATGTTTTTGGCTAAGACTTCTTCAGTTTCAGGAGCAGGACCACACCTCTGCTGTGCTTGGAGTTAACTAAACTTCTAAAAAATAAGTCAAGCTTAACTTTAAATTACTTTTCTTGTTCATATAAACAGTTGGACAAACTATTTAGTCTAGCAGTCCACCATTATGCAGTGTTTCCTGCATAACAAAGGAATGATGAATGGAAGAAGCAATTGATGTGTAGAATAATGTAATATGGCAATTCCTGTGTGTGATTTAATTGTTCAAATCTAACATAATCTATGGGGAAAAAAATGAAATGTCATACTTTAGAGCTTACTGTCATTTAGCATACTCATGCATAAACATAAATACATATGCAGATTCTCTCTCTCTCTCTCTCACACACACACACACACACACACACCTAATTTATGAGCTCACCAGAATGGGAAGATGATCAGTCGTGTTACCATAAATACTATGGCAAACAGAACAAAAAGAGTTTGGCAGGTTTTCTCCCATTTGGCATAGTTGAATAATTTGGCAGACTAAAAGAAAAAGGAGTTGCATTGTTAATCAACCACATTCAAAAACACAGAGCAAGTTTGAACTGAATTACCATCCATTTTCTGAAGCATATCATACTCACTGGTAAGTACAGTATAAAGTCTTAATGGTATCATGGTATAATCTAAACAAGTCCAGTGCCAACATTCAGTGCTAAAGCAGGAAGTTGTGTGTCTTTTATGTAGAGAGGCAGAAAGGGTGGAGATTGGGGTGGTGGATGGGTATCGCAAGCCACCATGGTCAGCGGGCATGTGCGTAAACATGTACGTGCATAATAAACACGTATAGGAAAGCTTCAGTACCATTGGCTGGTAATAAAAGAGTCAAATCATTTTGGTGTTTTGTCCTAAGTACACCTACTGTTACCATCACCACATCTACTGTCTTTTAACATAGGGTCTACATTGTGGACACATGGAGTCTTATCTGGTTGTGTAGATGCACTTTCATGGTTATGTAGAGGTATGCATCAATCATACGACTTTATACACATTAGGAGCCATTGTTTAGCATTAGTGAGTTATATAGGGCTACATTCAACTGTTGTACATTTGTTTTACTACAACTACTACTAATAATACTACTACTAGACCTACTTCTTCTACTACCAATAATAATAATAATAATATAAAAATGGGGTTTGAACAGAGAAAGGCTGGGGTGGAGAACAGTAAAAGTGCTTTCAGACATTGAGCGGCAAGGAGAAGAAGTGCGGCTGCTGCTCTTGTGAATGCGCACGGCTATTTCAACTTTCTCAACTTGCCAGCGGTGGTGCTGTTACTCCCTGCTGCCGCCAATTCAAGATACAGAACATTGATGTTGCCAGGCAGCAGCAACCACTTGCTTTCTGCAAGCACCTTAGTTATGTGAACCACTGTGAAAAGTCATCTTGCCACACCGGTCTTATTTCACATGTTAATGCATCTTAAGTACTTTGGAACACCACTGATATCACAATTCATCTGCTTTTAGTAACCAGGTGTCAGTAAATTAAAATTAATGCCATCGGGATGTTTCATGACACCTGATAGCGCTAAAAGCAGGCTGAAGTGACCAATGGTATTACATTCCGAATGTCATCAGAAAGTGATATGATACGTGTTTATGAGCCACTGACACAGGTGGCTTACCGTAGATGGGACTGTAGTGCAGCTGACAGTCATGCAGGAGACCAGAGTTTACTCCTTGTTGCATACGTAAAAGAAAATACCTGACAGATGGTTCTTAGCCCCCATGTCATCCATTACAATCATGGAGGGTACAAACGTGGAGGGTATTATCCAGCTTATATCATGGCCACTTGCCAAATTAAAAAAATATCAGTCATTAATTTACATATACAACTAATTTTGATCTGTTTTTTCTGTTTTAAAAATCATAAAACATAGTTCCTGTGTCTCAGAATTTCAGTTGTTTGGGTTGCTAGCAAGCATCTATCTAATCAAGAAGTGGTTGAAAAGGCTGCTTGGAGTTTTAAAATCCAGGCAAGTTTTAAAACCGGGAGAGAAAGAGAAAATGACTGATTGCTGTCAATCTCAAGAAGAGAGAATAGCGCAGCATTCTATTACACAATATTATTAAAACTGTCTTCGTAGACTTTGTGCCCTCGCTGTCTCTCTATGACTCCCACACTTTTACCTTACCTGTGAATTCTCCACATCTCTTTATTTTCTGTGGGGGTTTGGTTGCATTTCCTCTTCGGTCCTCTCTCTTTTCCTCTGCAGCTGTCCCTCACTCTTAGACAGTTTCACCTTAGCTAACATAATTTTACAATTCCTCTCTTTATTGATCTGAACGTAACAAAAAAATCACTGCTCTTACTTAGGCTATTTATCCTTTCTTTCAGTTGTTGGTGGTTACATAAATAACCATAGCAAGAAAGTTCTTTGGCTAAGCCTCAATGTTGTTGTCTTTACCTACAGTTTATTACTGGTGCATTCATTTAGGACTGCAATCAAACACGTACTTAATAGGTGTCTGGTTATACTGTCCAGTTACTAAAATTTAATCCACACCTTCCAGCCAATCAGTATTGAGAATTCACAGTGGCCATGGTATAACAGCAATTAATAGTTATTGATTTTTAACTATAACCAGGATCTTTCACTAACCTTGTGGTGTTTAAGCTGCCAAACCTTAATTAGTTTATTTTCCATAACCACAATATTTCCCTAACCTTAACCATAGTTTTCATGTACTGATACTGTAGAAAGAAAAACAATGTATAAAATGTTGACACTGAATATAATCAGGGGTTTTGCAGGGTCATCCAGTATCAACATGCTATCAGGTGATAGGGCTATTTAAACCCATGTGTGGCTGTGACTGACCTCCAGTAAAACATCGGAGGCATCATGGACGAGCATGACCAGTGTTCCTATACGAATGTAGTTGACACACCAGGAAAATGATAGTAGGACCAGTGTGGCCAAGTGGTGGATGATTTGCTCCTTAAAGTCCTGAAGGAGGAAAAAATAAATTCAGTCAATTACTAAACTAGAGTCCCACAAGGTACAATCCAAGCCAAGGAGAAACCTTTGAGAATAAGTACCTCAATACTCAGTTCTATGTTCCACCTGACACAAGTGCCACAAGGCTGTGGCTGCATGAAGCATATTAGGTAAGTAGGTAATCTCAGAAGAAATAGGTCTTCAAGTGATTTTTGAAGACAGTGTGGAATTTTGCTGATTCGAGTTGGGAGGAGAAGAGTTTGGTATTTCCTGCCTCGCAGTGACTAGTCGCTGTTTGTTTGTAGATCGTAGTGAACGGGAAGGCTTATAAATCGGAGTAAGGCTGTTCAGGTAGGTGGGTGCCATGCTAATGGCCACTCATCTGGTTTTGGCTGGTTGAAGACCAGATGTGCTACCGCATTTTGGACAATTTGCAATGGTTTTAGTGTGCATGCCGGCAGCCCTGCCAAAAGGGCGTTACAGCAGCCAAGGTGAGAGATGACCAGTGCCTGTAATAGGAGCTGAGTGGCATACTCAGTCAGATACAGATGCGTGTGCACATGCAGTTTTGTGCTTAAACTGCATGTATGCTCATTTCTATGCATAGAATCAAATATATCACTTTCTTCTGGTGCATGCTAACTCATGGTTCCTGGTGGAGGTATAATCGCAGGTAAACCATTCCTAAATTACTGGGAGATGAGCAACTGTCAACTATGTAATAAAAAATAGATTGTAAACTATCGTTCCTGAAAATGTGGAATTCTGTTTTATTTGGAAAGCAAAGTAATCCTTCTCACAGAGTGACATTATGCTATTAATGCCTCTATTTCATCTTGTTTCTCTAGTGGTGCATCACAGAGCACATGTGGTTTTAAAGAGATCATCCAGAATGACAGTTGTTATCAATCTGCATTAATAATGCACTATTAGATTTCAGTACCAGTAACTGTAATTGATAAACTAAGCCATGCCATTTTTTGTTATGCTGAAACTGTTAAAAAAAAGTGCAACAATTAAAAAGCAAATTAAAGCAAATTTGTAATCTATTAACTGCATTGGAGTGAATTGTTTTTTTTTGCAATTCTTTATTGACTATCATATAAAGTGAATCATCTGTCAATCACCTGTCCCAATGCTGTATCTTTATTTAGGCCATTCATCTTTGGACAAGCCACTTGTGGAAGTGTAAAATAAAACAGTTTGTTTGTCAGAATTTCATTAATTTCTGTGGTGACCTTGGGTTATCAACCACGAAATGTTAATGGAAAGAAAGTCCAACATTTAACAGCATCTTAACGCAGCAACAACAGGCGCAACATCATGTCAGCCAAACTAACAGCGCTGCACTGTAGGGAGAATTTGAGGAATTGTACATGCCATATCACTCACAGTATAACCGCATTTGCTCATAATAACTATTTGCATGGCAACAAATAAACAAAAAGTGTGGAAATAGTGGAAACATTACATAACACAATTTAAAATACAATAACATCAGTAACAATGCAGAATTACATAAACAATGAGACTTATGTCCATAAGTCCGGTGCCACGGTGCATGCTGGGAAGCTTTCCCCATGTGCCTGCTCCTGGGACACTGCAGAATTTGAACTTCATTGTCTGTTATGTTTTTCGTCTTTATCTTTCTTGTTTGTTAACAACAAGTAACTCTACATCAAGGATACTAGGACCTTCAGAGAGATGTGGTTAACCATACTTGGCAACCTTCTGGGGGTGTTTCTGTTTGTAAATGAGCCTGTACACAAGCAGATGGATGTAGAACAGGTAAAATGTATCATTGTTCATTGCATGAAGTTGCGCATACAGATGTCTGATAAATACCAATTTTCTTGTTCTTACAGACAGTTCTTATGCATACATTTAGAACTTATGCATGCTTTGATAAATGACATGACCAAGTGACAAATGCAACATGCTCAGTGAAAGTTTGTTGGTTGTCAATCACGATACCCAGATTTCTTGCAGACTTTGTTGAAGAGAGCAAGGCGAGGAGATGAGGTGGAGTTGCAGCCATCTTCGACTCAAGCCTATTAATCAAACCTAAACCTAAACTAAATTATAATTTGTTCGAAAGCCTTGTTCTTAGCCTTTCACACCCAACCTGGAAAACAGTACAGCCAATTCTATTTGTTATAGTGTACCGAGCTCCTGGACTGTATTCTGAATTTTTATCTGAATTCTCAGAGTTCTTATCAGGTTTAGTCCTTAAAACAGATAAAATAATTATTGTAGGTGATTTTAATATTCATGTGGATGTAGAAAATGATAGCCTTAGTGCTGCGTTTATCTCATTATTAGATTCGATTGGTTTCTGTCAGAGTGTACATAAACCCACTCACTGTTTTAACCACACCCTCGACCTTGTTCTTGTCTATGGCATAGAAATTGAACATCTAAATAGTCTTTCCACAGAATTCTTTTTTATCAGACCATTATTTAATAACTTTTGAATTCCTATTACTGGACTACACGCCATTAGGCAAACATTCCTACACTAGATGTCTATCTGATAGTGCTGTAGCTAAATTTAAGGAAGTGATTCCATCGGCATTGAATTCAGTTCCATGTCTCAATGTAACAGATGACTCCTATGCTAACTATAGTCCCTCCCAAATTGATCATCTTGTTGATAGTGCTGCAGGCTCACTACGAATAACACTCGACTCTATCGCCCCTCTAAAAAAGAAGATAATAAAACAGAGGAGGTTAGCTCCATGGTATAACCCGCAAACCCGCAAATTAAAACAAACATCGCGAAAACTTGAAAGGAATTGGCGTTCACACCAATCTGGAAGAATCACGTTTAGCCTGGCAAGATAGTCTTAAAATTTATAGGAAGGCCCTCCGTAATGCCAGAGCAGCCTACTACTCATCATTAATAGAGGAAAATAAGAACAACCCCAGGTTTCTGTTCAGCACTGTAGCCAGGCTGACAGAGAGTCACAGCTCTGTTGAGCCATGTATTCCTATAGACCTCAGTAGTAATGACTTCATGAGCTTCTTTAAAGATAAAATTCTAACTATTAGAGAAAAAATTCAGCACCTCCTGCCCTCAGTTGGTACTGACTTATCTTCAAACACAGGAACCTTAGAAACAACTGTAAAACCTGTACATTTAGACTGCTTTTCTCCCATCAACCGTAATCAACTAACTTCCATGATTTCCTCATCTAAGCCATCAACGTGTCTTTTAGACCCCATCCCAACTAGGCTGCTTAAAGAAATTTTACCCTTAGTTAGCACTTATGTACTAGATATGATCAATCTGTCCTTATTTAAAGGCTATGTGCCACAGTCCTTTAAAGTAGCTGTAATTAAGCCTCTTCTTAAAAAGCCCACTCTTGATCCAGGGATTTTGTCAAATTATAGACCTATATCTAACCCTCCTTTTCTCTCTAAGATCCTTGAGAAAGAAGTCGCCAATCAGTTGTGTGACTTTCTACACAACAACAAGCTGTTTGAGGATTTTCAGTCAGGATTTAGAGTGCATCATAGCACAGAGACAGCACTGGTGAAAGTTACAAATGACCTTCTAATCGCATCAGACAAAGGACTTGTCTCTGTACTTGTCTTACTAGATCTTAGTGCTGCATTCGATACCATTGACCATCACATTCTATTACAGAGACTAGAACATTTAATTGGTATTAAAGGTACTGCACTAAGCTGGTTTAAATCCTATTTATCAGATCGATATCAGTTTGTACACGTTAATGATGAATCCTCTATGCACGCCAAAGTTAGTCACGGAGTTCCACAAGGTTCTGTGCTTGGACCAATTCTATTTACCTTGTATATGCTTCCTTTAGGCATTATTATTAGGAAGCACTCCATAAATTTTCATTGTTATGCAGATGATACCCAATTGTATTTATCGATCAAGCCAGATGAAACCAATCAATTAGCTAAACTTCAGGCATGCCTTAAGGACATAAAGGCCTGGATGACCTGCAATTTTCTGATGTTAAACTCAGACAAAACCGAAGTTATTGTACTTGGCCCCGAACACCTTCAAAACACATTATCTAAAGATATAGTTTCTCTAGATGGCATTGCCCTGGCCTCCAGCGAAACCGTAAGGAATCTTGGAGTTATCTTTGATCAGGATATGTCCTTTAACTCCAACATAAAACAAACTTCAAGAACTGCCTTTTTTCATTTACGTAACATTGCAAAAATCAGGCACATCCTATCTCAAAAAGATGCAGAAAACTAGTCCATGCATTTGTTACGTCTAGGCTGGACTATTGCAACTCTCTATTATCAGGCTGCCCCAATAAATCCCTTAAGACTCTCCAGCTGATTCAGAATGCTATGCATCGCTTACTGACAAGAACCAGAAAAAGAGAACATATTTCTCCAATATTAGCTTCTACACTGGCTCCCTGTAAAATCCAGTAATAGAATTTAAAATCCTTCTCCTCACCTTCAAAGCCCTAAATGGTCAGGCACCATCATATTCTAGCGAGCTCATAGTAAATTTATTACCCCACTAGAGCACTGCTTCCCAGAATGCAGGGTTCCCTGTGGTTCCAGAGTCTCTAAAAGTAGAATGGGAGCCAGAGCCTCAGCTATCAAGCTCCTCTTCCTGTGGGAACCTCACAGATCCCAGTTTGTGCACGTGGGAGGCTGACAACCTCCCCACATTTAAGAGTAGGCTTAAGATTCTCCTCTTGATAAAGCTTTATAGTAGGGCTGACTCAGGTGACCCCTGAGCCACCCTCTTAGTTATGCTGCTATAGTCTAGACTGCCGGGGGACTTCCTATGATGCACTGAGCTCCTTTCTCCTCCTCTTCCTCTCCATCTGTACGCCCTCATATCCCATCAATGCTTGTTATTAATCCAACTTCTTCCCGTAGTTGTGTGCTTTCTCTCCTCTCTCTCTCTCCCTCCACTTCTGTTGCTTTCTGCAGGTGTTTCTGCCTCTGGAGCTGTGGAGGTCTGTGTCTGTGGTTGCTACCGCCTGCTGCCCCCGTGCTCCTGCTCTGCACCCGCTGATGCTATTGCTGTTGTTGCTGTTATTAGTATTGCTGTTATAATGTTGCTCTTAGTGTTGTTTCTGTTGGTGTTAACATCAATGCCATTACCATATCTATGCTGTACTGAGCTGCTGTATGTTCTCTTTCCTCCTGCTCTCTCTCTCCCGCTCCCCCCTTCCCCCTTCAACCCAACCGGTCGAGGCAGATGACCGCCCACCTTGAGCCTGGTTCTGCTCGAGGTTTCTACCTGTTAAAAGGGAGTTTTTCCTTGCCACTGTCGCATAGTGCTGCTCATGGTGGGAACTGTTGGGTCTCTGTAAATATAAAGAGTCGGTCTAGACCTGCTCTATTCGAAAAGTGCCCTGAGATAACTTTGTTATGATATGGCGCTATATAAATAAAACTGAATTGAATTGAATTGAATTTAAGATATGATGGTGCCTGAACATTTAGGGCTTTGAAGGTGAGGAGAAGGATTTTAAATTCTATTCTGGATTTTACAGGGAGCCAGTGTAGAGAAGCTAATATTGGAGAAATATGTTCTCTTTTTCTGGTTCTTGTCAGTAAACGTGCCGCAGCATTCTGGATCAGCTGGAGAGTCTTAAGGGATTTATTGGGGCAGCCTGATAATAGAGTTGCAATAGTCCAGCCTAGACGTAACAAATGCATGGACTAGTTTTTCTGCATCTTTTTGAGATAGGATGTGCCTGATTTTTGCAATGTTACGTAAATGAAAAAAGGCAGTTCTTGAAGTTTGTTTTATGTGGGAGTTAAAGGACATATCCTGATCAAAGATAACTCCAAGATTCCTTACGGTGTTGCTGGAGGCCAGGGCAATCCCATCTAGAGAAACTATATCTTTAGATAATGTGTTTCGAAGGTGTTCGGGCCAAGTACAATAACTTCGGTTTTGTCTGAGTTTAACATCAGAAAATTGCAGGTCATCCAGGTTTTTATGTCCTTAAGGCATGCTTGAAGTTTAGCTAATTGATTGGTTTCATCTGGCTTGATCGATAAATATAATTGGGTATCATCTGCATAACAGTGAAAATTTATGGAGTGCTTCCTAATAATATTGCCTAAAGGAAGCATATATAAGGTAAATAGAATTGGTCCAAGCACAGAACCTTGTGGAACTCCGTGACTAACTTTGGCGTGCATAGAGGATTCATCGTTAACATGTACAAACTGATATCGATGTGATAAATAGGATTTAAACCAGGTTAGTGCGGTGCCTTTAATGCCAATTAAATGTTTTAGTCTCTGTAATAGAATGTGATGGTCAATGGTATCGAATGCAGCACTAAGATCTAGTAAGACAAGTACAGAGACAAGTCCTTTGTCAGATGCAATTAGAAGGTCATTTGTAACTTTCACCAGTGCTGTCTCTGTGCTATGATGCACTCTAAATCCTGACTGAAAATCCTCAAACAGCTTGTTGTTGTTTGGCCACTTGGGGGCAACATAACAAGCTTTAAACCCAACATTGACATGTTATCACTTTATAAAACTGAGTAAATGTGTTAACAGACTGTTGCCTATTTACACATTTAGTAGACAATGCAACATAAGCATTCATTTGGAGTCGTGTCTAATATGGCTTTCCTTTTGGTCTCCACCAACTAAGCTGCTAACATGTCCACTCTGTTCACCACCTAGTTGCTAAATTTGTCTGTCTGCTGTTTGGTGCTGAGCAGGCAGTGTACAGTGGGTCGATCAGATCTTTTTTTTTATTTTCATCATCTGTCTGCTGCTGGAAACGAGACTGATAAGATAAGATAAGATAAGCCTTTATTGTCCCACAGCGGGGAAATTTTTAGCGTTGCAGCAGCCAGCAAAAGGGTCATATATAGAAATACAATAAAAATTAATAGAAAAGTAGTCCTGTACACAGTATAGACAGAAATAAATAATAGACTGAGTGCAGTTGTAAGTATGAACAAATAGATAAGATAAAAATATTGCACATATATAATATACATGTATATGAAAATATTTCACAGCAACATATGAAGTAGATAACATCATGAATACAATATATGTATGAAGATAATGCACAGCAGCAGATGAAGTATAGTAGCGAATAGTCTGCACACTGACAGTCAAGTGTATATTAACGGGAGTTGTACTGATTATAGAGTCTGACAGCAGCAGGCAGGAAGGACCTACGGTACCTCTCCTTCAGACACCGCGGGTGGAGCAGCCGGTCGCTGAAGGAGCTGCCCAGTTCTGATAGAGTGACATGTAGGGGGTGGGAAGTGTTCTCCAGTAGTGATGATAGCTGGGCCACCATTCTCCTGCCTCCCACCACCTCCACTGGGTCCAGAGGGCATCCAAGGACAGAGCTGGCCTTCTTTACCAGTCTGTCCAGTCTCTTTCTATCCCTGGAAGAGATGCCACTGGCCCAACAGGTCACCCCATACAAGACAGCTGATGCCACCACAGAGTCATAGAAAGTCCTCAGGAGCGCACCCTGCACTCCAAAAGACCTTAGTCTCCTGAGAAAAAAGAGACGGCTCTGGCCCTTCTTAAACAGAGCGTCCGTATTGTCTGACCAGTCCAGTTTGTTGTTCAAGTGAACACCCAGATACTTGTACGATCTCACAATCTCAATGTCCGGTCCCTGGATGTTCACTGGTGTAGGTGGAGGGAGTTTGCGCCTGCCGAAGTCCACCACCAGCTCTTTGGTTTTACTCGCGTTGATTTGGAGGCGGTTCTGTTGACACCAACCCACAAAGCCCTGGGTCAGTTCTCTGTACTCCCTATCATCCCCGTTGGTGATGAGGCCGACGATGGCAGAGTCGTCAGAGAACCTCTGCAGGTGACAGTTCGAAGTGTTATGGGTGAAGTCCGCTGTGTAGAAGGTGAACAGGAAAGGCGCCAGAACGGTTCCCTGTGGAGCCCCTGTGCTGCAGAGAAGTGTGTCAGAGTCCTGTAACCTCACATACTGTGGTCGGTTTGTGAGGTAGTCCAGGATCCATGTTGCCAGGTGATGGTCCACCCCAGCGTGCTCCAACTTGTCCCCCAGAATCCTGGGCTGGATGGTGTTAAAAGCACTGGAGAAATCAAAAAACATGATCCTCACAGTGCTTCCAGCCTTTTCTAGGTGAGAGAGGGATGTTTGAAGTAGGTAAATGACAGCGTCATCCACCCAATGCCAGGTTGGTAGGCAAACTGCAGAGGGTCCATACATGGGCTCACCAGCGGACGCAGGTGAACAAGGACCAGTCTCTCCAGGGTCTTCATCAGGTGAGAGGTCAATGCCACTGGCCTATAGCCATTGAGGTCTTTGGGGTGTGGGGTCTTCGCCACAGGAACCAGACACGATGTTTTCCACAGTTTTGGCACCCTCCCCAGCTTCAGACTCAGGTTGAACAGGTGCTCAACAATCCCACACAGCTGGTCCGCACAGGACTTCAGACGTCTGGAGCTGATGCCGTCTGGGCCCGCCGCCTTCCCCACCCTTATCTTCCTCAGTTCGTTTCTCACCTGGGATGCTGTGAGGAACAGTCCAGTTGAGCTTGTAGAGAGCATGGGGGCTGAATGGGGGATGTTTGCGGGTGTGAAATGGGGAGATGGGCCCAGCCCAGGCTGTGGTGTGGGTGTATTAAGTGGCTGTAAGCTGAGGGCTGTGGGGAGTGATGAGTGGTGAGATGAGGGAGGGGGAGGGCTGCAGGCAGGGAGGGTAGATGATAATGATGGTTGCAGAGGAGACCGGGCAGGGGGAGGGATAGATGCCTGATCGAATCTGTTGAAGAATACGTTCAGGTCATTTGCCCACTTCTGATCCCCCGCAGGCCGGGGCTTGGAGTCCATATGGCCCGAGATGGTTTTAAGGCCCTTCCAAACTCCTCTGGTGTTATTTTTCTGCAGTTGACTCTCCAACTTCCTCCTGTAGCTGTTTTTCCCCTCCCTGATCCTCCTCCTTAGCTCTCGCTGAACACTCTTCAACTCATCTTTGTTACCCGATACAAAAACTCTCTTTTTTTTCTTGAGGAGAGCCTTAATATCAGGAGTGATCCAGGGTTTATTGTTGGCGAAACAACGTACAGTCCTAGTGGGGATGGTGTTTTCCACACAGAAGTTTATGTAATCCATCAGACAGTCTGTGAGGTTGTCAATATCCTCCCCATGAGCGTCACTAAAAATGTCCCATACAGTAGTGTCAAAACAGTCCTTTAAAGCATCCTCTGCTCCGTTAGACCACTTCTTCACTGTGCGTGGGACAGCAGGCAGCCTGCGCACAAGAGGTCTGTAGACAGGCCTGAGATGCACAAGGTTGTGATCAGATCTGCCCAGGGGGGGGAGACTCAATGAGATGTATGCGTCCTTGGTGTTGGCATAAGACAAGTCCAGTATTCTGTTGTCTCTGGTATGGCACGTAACATACTGAGTGAATGTGGGTAGAGAGGAGGACGGAGGGGCATGATTAAAATCACCAGAGATGACGAGGAGGGCATCTGGGTGTTGTGTCTGCAGCCTGCTTACTGCTGAGAGCAGGACATCACAGGCTGCCTCAGCGTTAGCAGAGGGGGGGATGTAAGCTACCATCACGATGGCATGCGAGAATTCCCTCGGTAGATAGTTTGGCCTCATGCTAACAGCTAGCAGTTCAATGTTCTTGTCGTTCTTATATCTATGTTGAGGAACATTGAGGAGATCATTAAGAAAATGTGTGGACAAATACTGTGTCCAGAGGGTCCTCCAACTTTGCAACTGGATCGAAACTGAAATTGAGCTAGCTAGAAGACAAATGCCATGTAGAAATGTGTCACTAGAATAAATTGAATGCATTAAGAAACATGAATTGTGCCAGAAGCAGTAAATATTCAGTATGATTGCTACATACAAAGCTACGATTAGTGTAGTTACAGACAATATGTTTTTTTGTTTTTTCTGTTTCAAAAATTGAGAAGACATCAGCACATGATTACACACTGGACAGCTTGTGTGCATCACAGCTCACACAGTGTGTTCATTGTAGGCTAAACTGTGTTTTGCGTAGTGTAAGTGAACAAAGGCACAAAAGAGCAGCGCAGTCAACACCATAAAAAGACAGTGGACTATAAAAGTTTCATTCACTGACATAATTAACTGCTGCTATTTCAGTCCCAGCATGTGACTGTGTGTGTGTTATGTGTACTTATGTGTAGGAGTTAAAGTGTGTGTGTGTGTGTGTGTGTGTGTTTGTCTGCATTTCTGTGGATTCGTCTTTCTGTATATTTAGCATTTGTTTGGATGTAGATTCAACCAGAAGGTGTTTGAGGTTGATACTGGTATGTTTAGAGTGAAGTCACCACCACTGATATTCTAGCTTTTTAAGGCCAGAGAACGTGTGTGTGTGTGTGTGTGTGTGTGTGTGTGTGTATCCAGCATGGAGAATAGCGCTGTTGTTTTGCAGTGTTTTCGAAGTCAGCCTTGGCCTTGCCTCAGGCCATGTCAGCCAATGCTATCGGACTCAAAGAGGAGCCTCTCTTCACACGAATAATAATTAGGATACTCAGTGCCAGTTCACAAAGAAATGGACCATCTGGGTTCGATCCTTCCAGCCTCACACAGTCCCTGCTGTCCAGCGTGTGTCCGTCTGATGTGCCGCAGACTTCCGACCATGTGGCAGAATCACGCTTTTTATAGACAGCAGAGCCAGTCTCCTGCCACAGCGCATTGTAATCTGTGAAGAGCAGAAGATGAAGAGGGTTGTTTGTCTCGAAATGGAAAAAAACATCACAGTCCATGAGCACACACAAAAGTTATTTCAGTTCCACTTTTACAAGGTAGTTTTACAGTCTATCATATTTAAGGATTTCATTTAATTTTAATTTTCAGTTTAGTTTTCTGAGCTACAGTATTAACCGTATCTATTTTCCTGACTTTCTTTAATTACTTTTTAAAATCATAATTCAGTGTGTAAAAAAATAAATCATAAACCGCACTTGACATTTTGAATTTTGCATAACATCATGTGAACACTGAGCTGACTTCACCTATCTGCATAGTCCAACCACTTACAGCATCTTCATCTTGTGCTTTTTTTGCACATGCAAAACTCCCATCCATCCATTTTCTGCCAATTATTTGGGTCATGGTTATGGTGGCAGCACCCCCCTCCCTGGCTACAACGTCCACCACCTCATAGAGGATCCTGAGGCATTCCCAGGCCAGATGGGATGTATAATCCCTCTGGTGTATTCTGGGCCGGCCCCAGGGTTTCCTCCCAGTTAGACATGCCCAAAAACCTCCACAGGGAGGTATCCAGCGAGCATCCTAATCAGATGCTCAGACATTTTGGAGGGATCAACCAACAAGCTGTCCTTTCAAGAAGGAGTAGTGGTTATACTCTGAGCTCCTCACTTAAGGCTGGAACATGTTTCTCTGGGTTTCAAGATCAAGATGTTGATAACTGATTTTTAACTGATAACTGAATTGCAGTCAGCCCTAAACGCTGTGACAAATAAATTGCGTTTCTAGGGGCTGCCTCACAATAAAAGCCACCTCGCCATGATGAATGCTTTAAATGTGAAGCAGCGGCAATAGGATGTTCCGTTTGCATTAGCAATTGCATTTGTAAAGAGAGTGAAACAGTGAGGCTGTTAACAATGAGATAAGAATGTGCTGAATTACATGCGTGTACTTTTTCCTGTGAATCCCATGTGCTTAGGTAGACAATCTGAATCCAGGGCGGGAATGGTGGACTACGCCACTACAAATAAATACTGCTATATAGAGATGTAATTAATGAATTTAGATTTTTTGTTAGACACCCTAAAAGATTTAAGAATTGGATTCGAAAGGCTCGAAACAACAAGTTGTTCAAACAAGCGTTTGAAAAGATGAACGAAGCCGAAAAAAACCTTCTTCCTCTTCTGTTATATGTGTGTAACCACTTATCGGATCCCTTTATTTAGCGTCCATGTAAACAGTGAAGTTGCAATCTCTAATCAGAATGATTTCAATCAGGTTGAAGAAATATTGTCCATGTAACCGCAGCTATTGAAAAGCTATTGTTAAAAAATCCTGACCATAAATGGCATGAAAAATACGGTTTGATTTCATGAAAATCATAAGGATTATACTTTAACCTTTGCTGCCCTGATTGGCCGGTGAGCTCATAGCCTTCGAATGCATACAGGACAATTAAGTTGAATCAGAAGGAAGGTGTTAAGTTACTTATTAGAAAATGTCAGATATCCACAAAGGACCTGGAGCTCATCCTCTCCGGTTAAATAAATTCTCTCCGGCTCCTCTCACCTTGTCAAGCTGTCTGCTGGCACAAGGACCAATACATTAACAGAGTCTAAGCCTGTCTTCTGTATTCCTGCCATGTATCTTCTCATTTAGCTCCCGTAAAGAGTATTCCCTGCGGAAAATCTTGACCTACCCTCTTCAGGAGGTCTCAACTGCAGATGCCGGTTTGGAAATATTTAACTGCATCTCAGCTTCATTCATATTCATATATAGACATTCATTTTCTCATCAAGGACCAGTAATTTACCAGCTTTAGGCCTACCATCTATACCTACCCAATACTGTATTTTTTAAGTAGTACAAAAAATAAATTCCATGCTGTAGAGTCTGCACAATCTATTTAATACATTCACAAGCTTTTAGTCATATACCTTCTTCAGACACACAGGCAAAACAGAATGCAGAAACACTCCTATACCTTATATACATACATTTATATACAGTATACGTTATGTATCTCTCTCTGACCTAACCTTTAGTCCGGATCTCCTCCTCTGTAACAGAATAATGAAGATTGCATACGCATTTCAGCACAGAGCCTTCATCAGAGCGTTTGATGTCAAACACATTTGTGATGTGAGCCAAATAAACATGTCCTCCTTCACCTGGAAATTTGAGATGCGCTACCTTTTCATACATTTTTTTGGAATATTTGATTTTGGGTCTGGCACTCCACTGAGAATCTCATTGTTGAAGCACAACCTCCTTTTCCAATACAGGATCTTTTCTAACTTCTTATGGAACTCGTACGTTCACTAATTCTCTGGGGGTGGGTGGTCCTCCCTATAAATATCTATTCTTAAAAATCTTTCACCTGTTCTTGGAAGTGAAAAAAGAATGTGTTTTTATTGGGGTGGCTGTGGCTCAGGAGGTACAGCAGGTTGTCCATTAATCCCAGGGTTGGTGGTTCGATCCCTAGTTTCATTACCACCACCCTCAGGTCTATGACTGACCACTTGTGAATATCAGTATATTCAGATAGATTGTGCAGTGTGTGAATCACCATAGCTACCATTGAGGTCTGGACCTCTTGAACCTTTACCACACAGGCTACTCTTTTTTGGTTGTTTTTGTAAATAAAAGTGATTTTTGTAGCCTAAGTAACATCATTTTAAGTGCTCCTGTGAATATCAAGTTACAGGGCAACTGTGAAACGGGCAAATAAGTGAGCTAGTTCAAATCTATCTCCCGCAATTAAACTATCAACATACAAAACATGAGGTGAAACATAATCAGCTGGTACCTGCTGCAGTGTAGACTGTTAGCTGATGTTATTTCACAGAAACAGTGTCGACTGCTAAAGTTGATCTGAAAACTTTTCAGTTAGTTTAGCCGAAGACTGTGCTGTGTCTCAATTCGGATACTTACGCTAGTACACTTCCATGCAGTACACTGTGTACACTATGTACTTACTTGTGTAGTGTGTCTTTTGACAGGGTAGTTCAAACACGGCCGTTGTGCGCTTACCGGAAATGACGATTGCAACATTTCACCGCTTCTTCTTCTTCTTTTTCTTTTCAAAAACGAATTGCAACCGGGTGGAGTATTATCACCAACATTTGACTGCGATTGTCATCCGCTAAAATATTTGCCGGCTTGTTGGCACATTTGACTTCAATTTTATTAAAAATGAATAAAAATGAATGTGCTATTACTTTTAGTGCGGTGTTCACCTTAACAATCGCAACCACAGCCGCCATTTTCATAGGTTGATGTCCCTCCCCTTCTACTATGTAGCCAAGATGGCGACCATCGAGAGTGAGAAGTGTGCAGCGTTCCAAACTCAACTTTTTTGCCCGTTATGAGTACACCATCAGGGTACTCATAGTGCACTGCATTTTGCACTTATGCACTCAAAATAGCAAGTGTAAGTATGGAAGAACGCGAAGTGAGACACAGCTTTGGTTTTCAAGGCATCCAGCACACCAGCAAACTGAGCCTCCTGTGAATGCCACACAGGTTAGGCTATTTTCCCAAGATCGGACTCCGTTTGTTAGTTGATTTTTTTTTCAGTCAGTTATGACTGCAATAGCTAGCAAGTTGCTTGATAGTTATTCAAGTAATAATGAAACAATGAGTCTCAGTCTCAAGAAACGCAGTGATAACATCCCAAGCTGTCTGATTCATGTATGATCATAGAGACCATAGAATTACATTTCAAAGGGTTTTGAACCCAAAAACACAACGTGATTTCTCCATTACTGTCACATCACACATTAAAGGTGGGGTAGTATTTTTCTGGCATCATGTTTGATACCATGGCACTCGTATCGACGAGTGGAGGGACGTCTTTGAGACGTGGCGGCAGGGACCGCGGTCTCGGTGAGGCTCACTCCGTGGAGAGCGAGCCCTACGAGTGATAAGGTTTCACAGGGCAACCGACTCCTTCTGCTGCCGGTCGAAGTTGTGGGTTTGCTGGGAGGGGCGTAGCGGAGTGATCCGAGGCAGCAGAGAGAGAGGCGGAAGGTTTTGCATAGGTTGCACAGATTTTGCCTACCCCAGCTTTAAGAGATCTAATATTGCAACCCTACATATGTTATTAGTGTGGAAGCAGGGTATACATTTTCTAATCTAACTCCACACATTTATTACAATGTACTGTGATATATTTAGCTAGTATTTAGCTTCATTATTTATTTTTCTTAAGCAGCTGAGGGAGAAGAGCAGAACAAAAATTACCATCTGTGCAAAGACCTTCAGAGTCATAGAGTTATAGACTAGGCTAGAGTGAGAGAAGGAAAAGGAGATGCACAGAGAGAGGATGATGATACAGACAGAAGAGAATCAGACTGATTAAATATGCATTTAAGAGTAGATGGAAGCTACTGCTCTGGACTGCAGGGAATCCACAACCCCCATGGCTGCCGCTGGACCTCGGTTCAAGTTTTAGAGTGTGTGGAAGTTCTGTGTGTTTTGTACTACTTCTTATTGCACTTCCAGCACCTGTAGCAGAGGCTTAAAGCCAGGTGAGCGGTAGACACTTTTATAATGTAACAAAGCAGGAAACAGTGTTGTTTAAAGAAAGATTACGAGCAGTAGATGGCATAGAAGTTGCTCTCTGTTGAAACGCAACGGAGCAAGACAGTTAAACTCAAACTGCACCAGTGGAGCTGTAGAGGAGTGTGTGTGCAGCTCCTAGTTGTAGAAGCAAAGCCGAAAAAGAGCATACATTATCAGTTAACCTTCAGTGGATAAACAAATATTAAGAAAAAAATGATTCTCTATGAACATCTGCTGCCAAAAGCTCCAGTCTGTTACCTTGGCAAATGGAGTTGGAAACATTTGAATGTGTCTTTTCTGGGGCGGCGGTGACCTCTCTGAAGCGCCTCGTCTCTAATTGATAGAGGCTGCTGGTGCCCAGACCAGTCAGCCAGTGGATAAAACTGGATCAATGTGACAGTGATGGTGTTTTATGATGCCAATAAGATGCTCCCTCCGTCTCTCTCTCTGCCATAAATGTAGACACTCAGAGACTCTGTAATGGACTGGGCTGCTACTTGTAAAGCCAGAACATGCTCGCTCTTAAGAAATGGGATTCTAGTGTCTCTCTCTGGTTAGAGACAAGTGGGATTCAACAATTTTGCTGCTTTTTTTGTGATTCTACATGATGAGAATGGATTCCACATGCTGACCTAAAAATATAGCTCTTTTTCTTCCCTGCCACATCTCTCAGATACATTATAAATAATGGATCACATTTATATCTTGCTTGACTATTTCCATCTCCAAAGGGCTTCAAGTGTGCATACTAGTGTGTAGTATGCCTGTGTGTGTGTGTATATGCATAATGTGTGTGAAGTGCTTTTTGTGACGCACAGTTAAAAAAGATAAAGAACACTGTACTTCCATTCTGTGATGCAAGAGTACATTAGCAAGCTCTTGTGAAGCGGACCGTTGGACTGCTGAGTCTTCAACTGTTTAGTCTATAATAAATTCACCCATCCACAAACGAATAGCCTCTTCTTTTGAGATTTAAGTATACAAAGAAAGCATGATCGAGATGTTTTGGCTTCACTTTTGGGCAGCTGTCATGTCATCCATCTTTATATACAGTCTATGGTAGACACAGACGGAGCTTGAAGCTGCTGCTCTGCTAACGTGCTGCGTAGACACGGTGTTATTGCTACACCAGCTACTTACAGCCAGGCCACAACATACACTAAGTGCCTTTGGTTGCCAACGTCTAAGAAAGGACACAGGCCTTACCTGGCTCATATTAGATAAGACCCGCCTTTTTGATGTTTCAACAACCAATCAAGATGACAATGACTCCCATATGTTGAGGAACACTGAGGATATGTTCTTCCAAAAAACTTGCAACTTGCAACTCTAATCCAGTTCACAACTTTACCTCCGACAAACACTTTGTGTCAGGTAGCTATTGACATAAATGTATTAATTCCAATAGAGTGCTGTAGGAATGAGTCCTAAAACCCGGATATTAGTCAGCATTTTTGCACTTCCGGTTCCCTTGTCTCGAAGTCAATGGAGTTTCTTGAATGGGTTTTTGGTTAGATGCCTGAAATAAGGTCTGTGGTTAACACAAGCTTAAGAGATTCTCACATTTTGTTCTACGAAATAAAATACATCACTAAAAAACCCCACTCATGAATTTTGAGGCTTTTATGGGTCTTTAAAAAAGGCGGTTGCTAACAAGTGGCTAAATAAGACTACAGAGGTTGTCGGGGACATTAAACGTCATCACACCGAACCATAGACTGTATAAAAAAATGGACGACGCGTCTCCACTTCCTCCCATTGTAAAAAATGAAGCCAAAATACCCTGGTTTCGGGCGCTGCCATCTTGCGCTGGTGACGTCATTTGGAGCCAGAGTCTGTGCAGTAGTTATCCGCGGTGGAGCTGCGGTATCGAGTTCCTGCCTATACACGTGCCTGAACCAATCACGAGCACACTCACAGTTGTCAATCATAACGTGACACCCCCTTTTTATAGCATCAAATAACTAACTAAAACCAAACTTATCAGAAAAATGAACACTTGAACAAACATCAGAAATCACACACTGGTTTGTTTCCGTGTGGCTGTAAGTACGTCTGGTGCATTAAATTGCTGGTGTAAAGGTCTGGTTATCTGAAACTTGACAGCTGCTGTACAAGATTGACATGTTTCTAGAAAATCAGACTGACCCTGACAACACAATGTAAAAAAGGGACACTGAAAAATGTAAACTTCGCACAGCGCTTGAATGTGTCGTAGTACAAAATGTCTCAGTTACATAATCGCAAAGCACCCTTTTTATGGGTGTTTTTTTAAGTAGAAACTGTGACAATATTTGGTGCTGTTTTTATATGTTGGTCATTATCACCTCTGAGAGTAAATATCAGTGTTATATATAATATGGAAAATAGACAACCTAATCCTAATCTGTCAATACATTTCCATCACAGTGGCAAATGTGCCATCACGTATCATGTGATTGCACGCACCGTAAATTGGCCATGATTGTCGTAAATGCACCATTCTTGGAAAGCTGAGAATCTCATTGTACGGACACAATTTAGCTCGTCTCTAAAACGGTTCCAAAATGATTTAATGTTTTGTAGAACATGCTCGATTCTAAAGGGTTAACGTGCCGTGGGAGTGTACAACTGTGCCTACACCTATGTACCTGTACTTATGGAAGAAGCTACCAAAGTGATATTCTGTTGATGAGGTTCCTGTTTTCTTTTTGTTTGGTTTTCTGGGTTTCGTTTGTCCTTTGACAGAACTGAAGTATGTGTAGTTAGCATGACCAGCTTTAGCCACCATGGTTGAAATGACAAAGAAAAAAAGTGCCATTTACAGAAACACAGACTGAACGGACAGTTTGAACAGTCTTCAAACTGACGATATCTTGATTTCCTCTACAATATTTATACCTGAAACCTTCTTTAAGCTCAAGTGGATCATTCAAATCCATTTCAGTTGTGTTTGCTGTTTGAAGGAACATTTTCTCTTTCTGTTCAACCCCCAATACACCAGGGGAAAAAATTTTGAGCAACAGTATTTTGGTAAAAATGTCCTTATGTTTCTCCTCTTTGTAAGAGAAAGCTCTTGTTACCCTGAGAGCAGCAGGGCTACTCCCCCATTACCAGCTGACAGTGTTTGGAAATCAAATATTCTCTTTGCATGAAAGAGAAAACTTCAAATGTTTAGAACTTTAGACAGTGCCGTGGTACATCATAGCTTCCCAGGCTGCTTTTTATGCAGGGTGTCTGATTAAAGAAAAGTCAGTTGAGAACATACACACACACACACACAGTATCTTAATCACTGTATCGCTACTGATCTCTCACATGGACACACAGTCTTTTGCTCCACATTGTACATTTTCCTCTCTCTTCACCTCTCTCTCTCTCTCTCTCACTCACACACACACACACTCCATCCCGCCGAGGTTGTGGGCCAGTCTATGAGTTGGTAGAGCATGCCCAGTACGTGTCACGAGGTATTGGTGATGTCAAAAGACCTTCAATCACAGAGTTTATGTTTGCTGCAGAGAAAACAGGGCAAGTGCCTCTGGGGAAATAATGCACCATCTACAAATCCCACGTAATGTCAGTAGTTCCACACCACTACATTCATTCATGTGCCAGCTCCAGAGCTCTCTACAACGCTGGGAAGCAAGCACCTGTCAAAACATCCTGACAAGGTAATGGAAATAGCTAGAATGTTAACTTACACAGCAATAATTAGATCCTAAACTGATGGAGGCAATAAGCAGCCTGTCAGGTGATGTAACAGGATGTCCAGAGCTCAGGTGAACAGCTGGTTATGTTAATGAATATACAAACTGGACATTTCAATTGCTACACTGGTTGAATTATAATGATGCTACTGTAACCACAGTACATCTGGCATTTGCTAATCGCACTGTGCTATGTCCTTCATACAATCTTCAAGCAGATGTGGATGACAGATGTTGCTGTGCACCCATCAGTCTAATGCATTCTCATTCATTGTCACAGGCTGATCAAAGCTGCCTTTTTCTGGGAATTTACTTGTGTTTATTGGTTGAAGAATGGAAGTTAAAGGGAAAAAAAGAATAATTTTCCCATATCCCTTTAGTCGTATTTAGCCATATACATTTTACATATACCTCTATTATATTTCTGCACCAATATAATAGAGGTGAATGTAAGTTTGTTTGTGGCACTCACAGCATAAAACCACAACTTTTTTGTGCAGAATAAACAAACCAGATATGACGTTTTAATTAATTAGTCTGCTTTAGAGGTGCTGGTGAGTGGATTTTTTAAACTTTGATAGAGCCAACCTAGCTGTTTCCCCCTGCTCCCAGTCTTTATGCTAAGCTAAGCTAACTGCCTCCCAGGTCTAGCTTCATATTTAGCTTATAGACATGAGAGTGGTATCAATCTTCTCATCGAAGTCTCGGCAAGAAAGAAAATAAGGGCCTTTACACACCGAGGGAGATCCTTTTCGTACGATTAATTCTCAATTTTCAAACTGTTTGCTGCTGGTGTGAATTCTTTTGATGTGAAATATTCACAGGCGAGTATTTTGCATTTTTGTGTCGTTTATTATATAATTCCAACCTGTCTGCAGACTATTTCTTCAGTAGAAAGTAGTTCTAGAGAAACCTGTTCACGGTGAGAGTAACTGGGCATTAATTTCTGGAAATGTAATTTTTCAATGCTGTGAGCACAACAAACGAAATTCCATTCATATCCATTGTATTTGGGTGGAGGCAGAAAATGTGTAAAATCCTTATAATTTCTCCTTTAATTAGGTACAGTATACTACAGTGAGTTTAAATTGTCAATAGACAACAACCCCCCAGTGTTTCCAAGTGGTATTGTTGGCTCTGCTGTCACAAAGTCAATCGGATCGCTTTCAGTTTCCCTCAGAATCTAGCTACTATCAACAACACAGGACACAGTGCATTTGTTTCCAATTTTCCCTTGGAGAAACGATCAACACCACTTTGGAAATAAAAGAGAAGAAAAAAGCATGTTCACAGAAGAGGTTGACAGAAGACGTCTAGTGCCTGCTCATGGTTGAAATCGTTGGGTCTCTGTAACTAATAATATAAAGAGTAACGTTACGGTCTAGACCTGCTCTATAGTGCATAACAGATAACTTCTGTTATGATTTGGCGCTGTATAAATAAAACTGAATTGAACTGGTTCGTTTTCTGGCTGCTAGCGGTAGTGTTTTGGACAGTTGCGGTAGCTAGCGGTGGCCTATCTGGTCCAAAGCAAGAAATAACCGTGAGAATCCCAATTTGAACACGAATCCCTGATCTCAGTGCTATGATAGAGGCAGAGTAAAACACCCGGTAGTCGGTTTGGAACTCTCAAGTCCTGCAGCTCTCTCCATTGAGTGAATGCCAGTTTGAGGTTCACTCTTGTTTTTCCTCGTTTTTTATCAATCTCTCTTCACAGTTACTCTGGTTGTTCCACCATCATTTCTGCTAGCTGGGGATAGCTACCAATAGCTACTATAAAATAAAAGCCCTGTTCCTCTTCTGTTTTGGATGGTCAGTGACCCGCTTCATTTGTGCTGTAAATCGAGCCTTCTTTTTCCCGGCATATCGTACCCGTGGGCAGACAGAATTGCACAGTAAAAGCGAGCCAGTCTAAATGCCAATGGTGTCATTATTTTATAGACATTACATTGTGCAATCAACATTTACTTCATAATGATAAGTTAAAGCAAAAAAAGTTGTCTATTGTCACTTTAAAATGAGGTCTGTCTCATTCCTGCTAAACAAGATTTATGTAGCCAATTCTATCAGTGTTTAAAGGATTTTACTGCTCAGCACACAATTTAAATAAATCTTGTCTATAGTCAGTATGAAACAGAATATTAATTTTAAAAATAACTATTTCAGAAAAGCCTAGGACACAGGACCACATGCAGTCAAAACAGGCAAGCAGCAGCAATAAAATGAGAAAATGAAAAAGGGGTTCAGAGGAGGAAAAGTAAAACAACTCAAACCACCACCAGGAGAGTTCTAAGCTGCAGATGAGGCCTCGTCAACATGTGGTTTGAAAATTTCAAATGGTCAGAGTTGTCTGGTTTACATGCACACACTCTGGAAGACAACAAGGCAAAAGCAACGGGGACATATTGAACAGCAGTGGCTCTAAGATTGAATTCCTTCTACTGATTTCCAAACAGATACTGGCTGCAATGTGGCAGAAAGAGTAGATACTGCAACAAACCCATTTTGAATGTAGCAAGCAATAATAATAATGAATAGGACACAAGCCACAGTCAAGTCATAAGTCAACAAGCTTCTTTGTTACGACCCCCTGAAAGGCTCAACGACATAATTCACAGAGTCAAGGAGTGACAGATAAACAATTATTTTGATAAATGTGACCCCCAAAATCAATACTAAACAAAATAAATGAAAAGGGACTGATAACAGAAACGAGGGAAGCCACCCAGGCCAACCACACAATGGGCTGTGGGACCTGGGTGCTCCTCCTAACCTAAACCAGAATTAGAAAGTAATATATAGTTATCTATATAGGTTTTTCCATTGTCAGGCCCAACCAGGTACCAGGAGATTTATACAAAACAATGTGCAGTGAGCTTATAGTACTTTTCTGTGGAAGGTGCAGTGGTTGAAGTTGAACCCTAGTGGTCATCCCTACTGTCAGTGCATGTTTGTCAGCTTCTCTGCTGTTACTCACTGCCTCTGGAGGGTAAAGTTAGTGGGTTTGTTTACTCCAAACGTTCTACACATCTGTTTCATGTTTTAGATGCCTCTGTCCAGTGCCGGAATCGGGCTGTTTGGAGGGCAGGGGCGCAAGAAATAAAAAGGGCACCATCTGTATGCGGTGCAGTATATGGCAAAGTATTGTATTTTCTCCACCGGAAGGGCACCCATTAGTGCACTGGATCATGTTTTCTCCACTGGAAGGGCACCCTAGAGGGCACTTTACCAAATTGTTTCCACTGGATGGGCACCCTATAGGGCACTTTACCCCATGCCCACCCCCACCAGAAGAAGTGGTTGTCCAGGTTCAAAGTTTAGATCACAGATTAGCTATCTGGATCAGTCTGAAACATAAGCACACTGATGATACATTTGTTTAAATGGGCAACATTTTTGTGTGCAATCAACAACATATGGGAGCTGCTGCTCTCGTACGTATGTTGAACCTAACCCACTTAATCTAAACCGGTTAATAGAGCTATATCTACATATGGTCGGCCCACTTAGGTCCAAACTGAAATACTGTATATTGACAAATATTGGATGGATTGCCATGAAATCTGGTACACACATTCATGTTCCACTCAGGATGAATTGTAATAACTTTGGTGATCTCCTGACTATGTATCTAGCGCCACCATCTGGTGAATATTTCAATTTGTCCAACACTGCAAAACTAAGGACATTCCATCCGTATCAGCTGTCCTTTGTTTAGTATTAATTAGCAAATGTTAGCATGCTGAAGTGAAGGGTTTAGCTCAAGGCATTACTGTACCTAAATACAGCCTCACAGAGCCACTAGCATGGCTGTAGACTCTTAGTTTTGTTGCTTAATCACAGGGCATGTAAACTCAAAATAATTATTTTGTTTGTGTAAAAGGGTATGCCATTTGCCATTTGGTCATTTAGATGTGGCATAGAAATACAGATTTATTTATGTGACCAGCAAGTACAGTGTGTCCCCACTGCAGCAATTGACCCTTAATCATTTTTTCCTCAGTTACTTTATTTGAACATGAACTTATCATTTGAACTTGAAACCACTTCCCTTTACAAGTTTATCTGTACAGGGTAATCTCTTGTACACAGCTAAAAATGGAAGAATATTTCCTTGGGCTGAATTTTCAGACTACATGTATTATTCAACCCCTAGCCGGCATCTGGTCAGATATGGCTGAAGTGCTGTACACTCTGCAGTCTGTAGTGAAACTCTCTACTTCCCGGTTATTAGGGGTGGAAACTGCCAGCTATCGATGTTTGATACTGCCTGCTCCTCTCTGTGGAGTACAAACCCAAAGACCAAACAGACTGAAAATGTGGCTACACATTTCATCAAGGAAGTGAAATTAGATCAGATATCCAATGCTGTTTGTTTATTCACTTTAACTAATGATACAGGGGGCCGCAGGCCTAGACTTCTATACCGACTGCTCCCAGAGAGCATTTGGCCGCACTTCACAGCACACTTCAGAGACTGCCTCACACTATCAAAGAAACTTCCAACCATGGCAGATTATTACCTATTATTTCCTCAAAGAGAATACAAAGTCAGTTCGTCAGTTCCTTGCGTCTTACAAAGGGTAGAGTCATCTTTGTTAGGTGAAGCTCTCAGTGCTCAGTCTAATTCATGTGCAATAGGTCCTTTTCTGCCCTCTCTTAATTATTTCCTTGGGCCCTGACTTTGCCCCGCTGGGTAATGAGAAGCAGTACATGGGTTTGATGTTTTTATTTCATGATATGAGACAGCTATATCTCCCTCCCCCTCAATCAAGCCCCCCTTGTCCCATATCAAGCTTTCTGTGCTCACTCCAAAATGAATATTTGAGCTGTTGTGAACAGTATAACAGATACCATCTACTTAACATTTCACATTGGTTTTACTTAGACCATATAATCATTCACTACTGGAATATTTTTTTACATTTTGATAGAATAAGCTATATGTCAAAAAAAGCACGGTCATCAAGAGTGAAACTGTTGCGCTGTCCACTTGAATTTAACCCTCCTTTGCCAGAGTATAAACTGCTCTAAGACAACAACATGTTCTTTGATAGTCATAAGATAGGAGTAGATGGTACAAATATGTCTCTTTAATAACAGTGTGAACTAATTTCGGGATAGCAGCCGAGCTAACAAGCTTGTTTACTGACAGTTAGCAAGCTAGCTAGCTTAGAGAGCTATTGTAAGTGGCGCTAGCATGTTCCCGGCTGGCTGGCTTGTAGCAGTTAGCTTGCCAGCTTGACCAACTATCACTGCGAATAGTCTGTATGTCACCAAGCCTCTAGCACATCACATTTCTCAAGGACGCATGGATGAACTTCGCTGTGCTACTTTCTGGTGTGACCGAGCTTTAAGGCTGCGTTCAGACTGACAACGCAAGTTTCGAAATAAGAGGGAGCTACGGGGAGCTCGGCTCCCATGAAAGAGACATGAGCTCCCCAGAAAGCGTCATTTGAGAAATTTAGGGAAAGCTTACATATCGTAATTTTTGGTGCCACTGTTTTTTTCTGTATGAATTTATATTTTCCTGTATATTTAGGTTCCTGAAATAAATAATAGGCTATTAGTAAAGCACTTGTCAACGTGCGTGTTTATTCGTGCATAACAATTAACGATAATTTGTGTCTAATTGTCATGGGATGCAACCTAGGCCTGGTCTGTTTAACAAAGTAACACAAACCATTGCCTGTCCACTGTGCGTTGGCATTTTTATAGTTTCTCGGCGGAGAGCGATTAAAAAAAAACATTGCAACGGTTAATAATTTTTCTGTTTCTTTGTTGTCCCAGGCTAAATATTCCCTGTGTGAATTAAAATGTACTGATGGTATATTTTTGCACGTAGGTGGGCGCATTCACGAATGCGCGTGCATGTGTACAGTACCCTCCCACTATCCACCCCCGAAAAACAGGGCTCCCCGAATGCCACGATGTAATTCAAACACTGGTCTGGTGGTCCTTGTTGATTTAGCATTATCCTTTCTGGGCTTAAAGCATAGTCATTTAATCCATTGTTTATATGAAAATATTGAGTAGTGCAGCTTTTAGACAGAAAACTGTAATATCACATTTTAACATTTAAGAAATAAAAGAAAAAGCAATGAAATACACCCTCAGTGCAAAACTACATTGTGCATTGTAGTTTTTATGTTTTTTTTACACTCTTGCACATTTTTTCACATTTCAAACAAATGTATAATTAAAGTATAATTACTTTACTGCCATGTTATAGTTTATTTTACATTTTGACCACTTTCATCGGTTTGTAATTTTTCTGCATTAGTTGCTATTGAGCACTGCTTGTCTTATATTGGTCTGTATTTTCATGCCTGGCTACTGTAACAATATGGCACAATAAAGTACCTGCCCAGCTACTGTCTATAGAATAATATGCTGAATTCATGGTTGACCCTTTTACAGACCAGATTGTCTACGTTAGACATAGAAAGATGAGGTTATGCTTTTTATTTCTAAATGCCCAGGTCTTATTTCATCTGTGGTCAAAGTGAATCCTGTGACTTCACTGACTGACAGGCATAATCAGTTTACAGAGAGGAGATCTTTGCCCCTGCACTCATCCGCTCACTGGATATAATCAATTTAGAAAAGCATTTCTATTCCCTAAATATTGATTTCAGCCCAGCACTTTGGGACTACATTCATGTTTGCTTAAATACAGCAATCTACTAATCCATGGTAATTGAATCAAGCTGGGTAACAGATTTTCTTCACATGGGATCATTGTGTTTTTATCTGACAAGTTTCTTGACTTGCAGATAAATATGGTAATGATGCTGATGGTAAAATTACTCATATATGAGACATTTGCTTTGGGAAATGACTTGGGGGGCCAAAATAGTCACTGGGCCTCTTAACAGTCAACTCTGTATCCATGTTTGTCACAAAACAGTCTTATACAGAGGCATTTATTATCGTTCATAAGTATAATTTAATAATATTTCTATTGTTGAGAACTTTTTAAAGGCTCCATGGTAATTTGAAGACCCCTCAAGTCGTTTTGATTGAGCTTAAATGTTATAAATGCAGGATTATTCAGTTTAAATAAGTGCATATACACATGGACTTGAAGTGACATTAAAACATTAGGATTAGGATTAACCTCTAATATACAGGCTGTTAAAAGACTGAAATCCTAAAATTTTTCAGGCTATTATGAAATTAAATTCTCAGCACTGTAAGCAGACTGAACTAGTATTCCTTTCAAATTCATCTCATCTGCCTTTGAAATATGAAGCATGTTTTATTTTTATTTTTTTTACATGCGTGCCCTACTCAGCTTTACTTCACTGTGACCCTCGCTGGAATCTGGGCTGCATTCAGAAAACCTCATGACCACAGTACATGTGGTTGCCATGGAAATCGCAACATTCAAAGGTTGCAGAGTAGCCTTTGTTTTATTAAATGGCTGCAAGGAATGACAAAATGCACGTGGGCGTCTGGCATGTAGGATGTTCGATTTTGATTTATTCACTGAGCCTCCTGTTGAGGCGATTTTATTTTAATGGAGACAAATTGCTCAGAACAAGGTTGTTGCGTATTCCTTCCCAAGAGTCTGTCCTTTTCACAGACACAGCCGGGGCTTTCATTACCTCCGAATGCTGCAACATTTGATAAATTCATGAAAAAGCAGATGGCTGCCACAGGCTTCCTGCCTGCACTGTTCAGTCTGTACACAGTCTTTGGTTGAAAATCCTGTGTAACAGTAAAACCCCGACCATTTGTCTGTGCCTGTCAATAACTCTTTTGTCTTTCTTGCTGAATAAAAAGAGAGCAATTGCTTTTGTTCAGCAGCTATGCATTTGTTTTGTCGTTATCTGTACCGTGGCAGAGAAAGACTTTCTGAAGACTGTTCTGGGAAGAAAAATAGCAGCCTGTTATTAAGTCTTTGTTAATTGTCAATTGATGTTAAAAAGTGTCTTGACGTATGGCATATTCATTAGCTATCATCCATAGAGAAGAAGTCTGGTGTAGGCCATGAAGTAAACATGCATAAATGAGGTGTAGATAACAGCAGTTTAGCTGTCTTCTGTAAATGAAATGTCCCTCTACATGAATCAGTTCAATTCTTATAGGAGGGAACTGGCAGAACGTGTCCATTATGTAGTAAGAAGTGGGGCAGAAGTGGGACAGTCATTGATGCAGTAAACACATCAATGAAATATTATTATGTCGATATTACCAGAGTAAATTTAACCAGCACTGTCAATTTGTGTTTAACAGTTGCAACTCTGTCCACCCCGACAGCAAATCATAAATTAAAAATGATAGAGTTTTTTTATTTATTTATTTAAATTTAATTTAATTAGTTGGGAAACCGGAGCACCCGGAGAAAACCTGTAAAAATGCGGGGAGAAGATCACAGAAGGAAGCAGGGCCCAGAGTTGAAGTCTTACTTTGTTACAGTAAAGCTACAATGCAGGCCAAACTGCCCTCAGGTCAGCTCGGACAGCGCCTGCCTGTTGTTTTCGGACTTAACTTTCTTGTTTTGTTGGTCAGCTCTTGAATTATTTGTCTCTGGACAACTGTTTGTTGACACGTCGCGTCACTTTTAAAATTCTGTAATTCTTCGCGGAACTCCTGAATTTTGTTGCGGAGAACAGAATTCTCATGGCTAGCGGTCTCAATAGCAGATTTGATGTTATTATACTTGCTTTCTAAAGCGTCTTGGCGTCTAAGCTTATTGCGAAGATTCTCTAAATTCTGCACGAGGGCGGCCTTCTCGCGGCAAATGGCATCCGTCTGAGCTTTGATGCCATGATATTTGTTGAGCCAAGGTTTCACACCTTCATATTGTTCTTTCAAATCCTGGATTTCGAATTCGAGGTTGTAATTGTGCTCCATCTTGGCCCGTATTTCAGCTTTCAGTGTTGTATACTCGATCCTCATCCTTGCTTCATCTCTAAGTTTTTCAGTCAACTCCTTAACCTGTTGCTGTAGATGAATGTTGCGATGCCTTAAGACTCTGTTGTTCTCCTGCTTTGTTTTCAGTTTCTCTTCCAGGTTATCTTGCTTTAAGATTTTCCCCAGGAGGTCCTGAACCTTCTCTTCCAGCACATAATTTTGCTGGCTCAAGGTTTTAATTTCTGTTTTTGTTAACTTGTATTCGTCCTCTAATGCTTTGGGGTCCTTATATTTCCTGTGTATCAACACAATTTCTTGCTCAAGAATTCTGTTCTTTCGGACAATGTTTTGATTTTCTTCTTGAGCAGATCTACATTTTTCCTCCAAGGCTATTTGTGTCTCTAGCTGAATGCGCAATTTGCTCACTTCCCTTTCAAGGTATTTGTTTAAATTGTCGTCTTTTTTTCTCTCAGCTTTTGCCTCTTTATATTTCTCTTCTAACTCTTGGCTATTTGTCAGCTTAATGTTGAGCTCAGCTATTTGGGTAGTCAAGACGTCATTCCGTTGTTTTATGACGTCTGTTTCCTCGCTAACTGAGCAAAGCTTGGAGAAAAGACTTTTTTGTCCATCTTTGTCTTTCTCTTGGAGGAGGGTGGTGTCCACATCAAACTCCTAAGGAATGGCCTGTTTACGCCGAAACATTTTGTGTTTAGTTTTTGTCTTCTGTATACCGCTGTAGAACACTGTGTATGGAGCAAGCTGTTTTATGAGTATTAAGGAGATAATACACTACGCACTGAAACTATGCTAACGACCTGATCCGTGTTTGGAACAGAAATCAACAGAGCAGGGACAGAAGCAGAGCAACAGCTTTTCTATCTTTTCTGTAATTTGAAGTCTGCTATGCATCAAAGGACAGGAAGTGACATCACATTCTTAAAAAATAAAATAAAAAGTTAGCTTCGCCCAGAATTAGGAAGAATGTGATGTCATAGTGACATCACACACCTGCCACCACTGACTCCAAAAAACAAAAACAGACTGGGATCTCACTCACCCATTGATTGGCAGTTAGTCTAAAGGGGAATTCCACTGATTAAACATAAAGAGTCGGTCTAGACTTGCTCTACTCGAAAAAGTGCCCTGAGATAACTTTATGATATGGCGCTATATAAATAAAACTGAATTGAATAAACTGAATTGATTTTAGATCAGTTGGTGTCTTCTGTGACTAGCCTCAGAATGGAAAAGACATTTAGGTGCGTCTGATGACATTTTATTTCTGAGGCTGTGAAGTGTGTTTACATCAGTAATCTTTGCAAACCCAGCAGGACAGAAGGCTGATATTTTCAATTAGGATCAGTTTTTGTGTTGTTTTTTAATTCATTGTGTACATCATAGCGCAGGGGGAAGGCAGTTTTGTGTCTCTCGTTACTCTATACTGGGTAGTGTATATGGAGGAAATGAAAATAAAATATACCACAAAATATCAATCTGTAATTCTGAATGTGAATATTCCCATGAAGTATGGGATGTGGGGCAGTTGTGGTAAATGTGGGAGAGAATGAGGTCAGTAGTAACTCCTCAAAATCTATGGCTACTGCTAGAAACCACACTTACACATTTATGTTGATTTTATACATAGTTACACTTCCTACTGTTTTCATCTGCAGTATTATTTTACATACTGGTAGGACACAATACAAACAATGCAGCACCCGCTCATCAAAACATTGCTTTAGAGCATCACTAGTGGTCAAAAACTCCACTGGGTACCTTTAACTTGCCCAGACTGTTAATGTAAATTATATATTTATCCATCCATCCATTATCTAAACCCATTTATCCTTTTTACACTGTGAAGGTTCACTAGTGTAAAATGTATCCACTATATAGTGCCCACAAAGATTCTTACAATACAAGTGTGTCCAAGGCTTTCTGCTAACAATCCCATAAGTGTGCTCACTATACAGTCTACTGAGTGTCTTTTATAATAGGCAGTGGTAAATTAGTGAACAAGGGAGTAATTTCGGACACAACTCCGGATACCAACAAGTCCTCCAACATAAATGACAGTATAGTATATGTTTGCCAATGACTCCCAAAACGACATATATAGGCATATATGTACCGGAGCTTCGTTGTCATGGTAACAATAATAAACACGTGGTTAGCGGTCACAGTTTGGTTCGGTTTGGAAAAGATTATGGTTTGGGTTAAAATAAGTAGCCTACGTTAGTAAGTTAAGTTTAGTACGTTAAGTTACGTGACGTGGCGTGACGTGACTTACTAACGTAACTTAACTTACGTACTCAAGTTTAAAAAGTCTAAATAAAATAACATGGGACACGAAAATAAAATAACACAGGGCACAAACAACGGTCTTCTGGGTAAAAGTCCTGTGTTGTTTGACCCTTCCATCCACCCTGACCTCCTCCCTATGTGGACTTTGTCACTCTTTATACTACCTCACCTGACTTCCGCCTTTGCTCCCGTTGTTAATTACTAGGGGTGTGAATCTCTAGGCACCTCACGAGGCCAAAAAAAACCCAAACATACAAAACAAAAAGAAGATAATATTCTACTTCGCCAAAACAGAAAAATACAAAAGACATATTCCAAGACAAAACTGCACTTTGGCTATGCCACTCAAAGGGCCCAAGGCAGGAGCTGCCGTCTGTCTTCTCAGTGCGTATCCAGTTAACAGATCTCCCTGGTACTCCAGCCTTCTCCCTTATATAGTAGGTGGGCTCCACCTACTCAAAGAGACATTCAATTATCTATTCCCACATACTCACAAGGACAGAAACATTCCAATTCATTGTGTTATTATATAAAAATACCTTTAAATTTATTTTAAAACACGTTTCTTTAAAAAGGGTGCTTTCTACAGCCTATTCCCGAAACAGAAACACCCCTGCCACTATCTCACACTTGGTTTCTTCCCCCGGGAACCCCTCTATTTATCCCAATGGACCCTTCCAACCGGGTTTGGCAGTTGCCTGCTAGGGCAGAGGAAGAGACAAGTGTAACCGAGAGGAGAGGTGACAAACATTTTATATTGAATAAATACTTTAAACACAAAACCGCTGTCTTGCTTTTTCCTTACCGCAAACTGTCTTAACTGTGTGTCTGTCAGTATTAACAAACAGATATATGCTAATTAAATAAAATGGATACAATATCCAACCAACACGGCAAACCTTGTGCATGTGTGTGATGTGTCTGTACCTTACTTTAGGGAATGGGAATGGTGCCCATGACGAGGTTAATTTGAAATTAATTTCTAGGAAGGTAATGTTTACATTCCAAGATGTACTGAGCCAACATGTTTTCCAGGATCCAGTGTTCATAATTTAGTATTTTATGCAGTATTAATGTTTGTGGATGTGTTGTACGGCTTCCACGACCAGGTTGTGACTTTGAGTACAGTGAGAGAGTTTTGAAGCACAAGTAGTAGAAGAACAACTTCCTCCATTGTTGAAGGTTGCAATAGTTATCACAAAGCTAGCAGAGAAAATATGCTGGCAGACTGTGGCTGAAACACATGACTATTTTGGTACAAACACTTACGCCGGTGTGGCGGGCAGCCTTCCAAGATTTACTTGCCAAACGGAATTGCCGGTCGGATTGTATCCATCTTCGGTTGTTCACGCTTGGCCGTCCTCACCAGCCCAAGTAGCCTAGTTTAAAAGGTAAACATGAAGCACATGTTTCACGTCGGTTACGTTTCACCATCCAATTGGTTCAGCCGCAAGGAACGTACTACGTACAGCCCAGTTGTACAAAATTGTAACAGGCGTCGAGAATTGAGTTTTAAATTTCGGATTATTGAGTTTTCTGCATTGAGACGTAATGGTTCAAAAGAGAACCATGATGCATCTAAGAATCAATTTTTTTCCACACCTCTAGAAATTACTACAGCCACTAGAGGTCACTGTACATATAAATGTAAATATGGGTCGTAATAAGCTGCTGCACAGATGACCTATACGGCCATATTTTTTGGGGAGGACAGTCTCCTGGATACCGTGTTCCCCTTCATTCTAATAGAGTTGCAAAGTGGGAGGGCCAGCTGGTTCTGGAAGTGTTTTTCCCCATTCTGTATTCCCATTTAATTATTTCTATCTAAACGATCTCCTCAATGTTACTGAACATAGAAACACAGGACTCTCCCAGGTAATGTAACTATCATATAGGTTTATGTTATGCCACCAGTTTAAATTATTTTAATGGACAGCTCAAAATACTACAATACCCATGAGGCTCATTGTAGCTGAGAGCAAAACACGGGTGCCATAATAGCTGAATTCACCCAAAATTGACTCAGAATTTAAAAGTGAATTGATTTAAGTTGTTTTCTCAACAACGTAACCTTAAGCTTCTGCCCACCATTACTGGTCCATGTCACAGAGTTGTAAGCTTAGTAATTGGATGATTCTTGCCAAAATGCTACTTGGGAGTCGTAGTTAACCTCTACTTAGAAGTTTAGTGTATACAGCCTTGCACCTCTGACTTTTTAAAGAAAGAACCAGATATTTTCTAACACAGTTCTTGATCTTTTCCAAGTCGTACAATTTACTGGTACAGCTCTTCCTGACTGCTCAAATTTTATTGGACCTAATTTCTCAAATTTTGATATTACAGAGTTTTTTGGGGGGTGTTTGTGATGTTTAGAACACCTCACAGTCCAGCCCTGTTCCCGGAAGCCTGGATTGGAGCCTATCCCAGCTGACACTGGATGAGAGAAGGGGTGGACATGTTGACAGTCTATCACAGGGCTAACACATATAAAGTGTAAAGAAAGACAAGCATTCACACTCACACCTATGGGCATTTTCGAATCTCCTTTTCACGTAACCTGAAAGTCTTTGGAGTGGAAGAAACGTGGGCACCCAGAGGACACAGGCAGAATATGTAAACTCTACATACAAAAGGACCTTCAAACCCGGGATTTTCCTATTGTGAGGCAACAGTGCTAGCCAGCAGTGCCTTCCTAAAATAATTAACATATTATTAAAAATATTGTCAGTTGCTGGGAAAGCCAAAGAGAACCAGTTCCAACCATAGACTGTATATAAAGATGGATGACATGACAGCTCCCCAAAAGTGAAGCAAAAACATCTGGATCGCCCCCCGGTGGCTGGGTGCAGTATAGGTCATAAACTCCGCCTCCTCCTTGTTAACGGATGGGACATGGGCCAAACTGAAAAATCAAAGTACACGTCAAATATTCAGATCTATTCAAAACATTTTCCCAAAGATGGGAGGAAGTGGAGATGCATGGTCCATCTTTATATAGTCTATGGTCCAACATGCAGTTTGGGGAATGGGAAAAGCATACTATTTTTACTAGCTTTTACCAGACAAGTACGGATTACGACAGCTGAATTTGATCTAGTTAAAACAGCACTAGTCGAATTAATGTAGGTGCCATGAAGGAGGTTAAATGTTTGCAGTTTTATTATTTTACCCTTGCACTATTCAAAGAAAACTCAGATTTGATCAAAATTACATTGTAAAAAGGCATTTCGAACATTTTGCACACAAGACGACAAGTTTATATGTCATTTCTAACAACATGACTGTTCTTCTGACCCCTACTTTCTAAAGATTTGGCAATATGTAAAAAATGTTACAACTTAGCTCACTCTCCCCTACTCCCCTAAACTGAAGGACACTAAACAGTTCTTTAGTTTTCACTCTCTGTCCCCTTTGTTGAAAGTGAATATTCAACAAACAGACAGCTGATGCTCTCTCTGCAGAGTGATCCTTTATTCACTGAAGGACAAAACACACATGATTGCCCAGGCACAGAGACAAACAACTTAATGCAGAAGGTTGGAGGGAGCTCTTTTTCTGACCTTTCCTCACAGCCAGTCTGTAACACTGAAGTACCCATAATCACAGTAAAGAACATCCTCAAGGATAATAAGAGTTTCATACAATCATTAATCATAATCATCGTGTTCCACATACATTCATAAGAATAAAAAGGAAAAATAAAGGTCAGGAAACATCTTCTAATTGAGAATCGTCATAGGAACTGATGAAACCTGACGTGGTATGTGTTATTCACTGGAGCAACATGTTGTATGAAAATGTATTTATCAGCATTATTTGTGTTCCAGCTTACTTTTGGATGTGGAGAGTTGAAGGGCCCATATTGCATGGCTCAATAACTCAGCCCCTCTAAAGTCCTAGATAGATAAACTGAGGGGATAAACACTCATTTAAAATGTATCATGATGGTTTCTTTCATGTGACATCTTGAATCTTGAACGATATGGTTGTTCCTTCAGTTTTTCAGTAGGACTTTTGGGGCTCTGTTATAGACATGAATGACTAAGGTCTTTGACTAGAGGTCAACAAAATGCAAAAACAAAAAATGCAAAGTTAAACAGCGACTTCACGCAGAGGCTCTGGCTTAGGGGCCCCTGGGCCCGGGCCTGGTAGGCCAGTTCGGTAATCCAGCCATGCACATAAGACATTCTAAATTCATCCGCTAATAGTATATATTATTACTAGAGTAAGAGGGTGATTGAGGTATTAAGACATGGTTAAGTACACACACATGGTATTTTAATAAAGGTATTTATTGATTAATTGTTGGTAGGTTGCAGTGGTTTGAGCCGGGTTTCACAGCGGGAACGCTGGGCTGTTCCACCGTGTCGTTCGTCTGTGAACGAGCAAATAACGTGCATTAGTATGACTTGATAGGAGCCAAATGTATTTTCATATGGAGGAATAGACAGTACAATTTATGCTAGGCTAAAGTGGAACTGTAAATTGAAGGATGTATCAAGCACAACTTACCTCTGCCATCTGCCATGGTGTTCGGGCAAAAGAATTCCCCGGGGACTCGCACACCTTTTATTAGTTCCAGGAGGATAACAACAGGTGGGAAGTGGGTAGAGGGGAGTTGGTGTGTATTGTTGGATGGTATTTAATATGTAAAAGATGTATGTGTATTTATTAGGGCTATTTTGGGTGTGTAAAATAGGGGAACAACCCTAGTATCACACACTCATTAAGAGTCTTCAGCTTGGATCTCAGCTAAGATGGCTGCCATGGCTGCAGCATGAGTGCTAATATTTAGTCTTGCATGTAAAAATCACTGATATGGATCTGAAGAGAGGATATTCTTTGATCAGTACAAGGATCAATATCCTATTCATATCCCATGCTGAATGGGTTTGTGTGCACAGCTGAAAAAGCAAACAAACATTCATAATAGTGCATCTTTAATGAGATTTTGTTTTTGATGAGTGTAATTGCAATTAGCATCTAGGTCATGGTAAACTGCTGTGTTGCCTACTAAACGCACACATACATCCAGTTTAGCTGCTCTCTGACAAAACCCCTGCAGTGGACAAAATGATTCTGCATTGGAAACATCCATGTGTATCCACCATATTTACACAGATGAGGGTGCTGGGAATTAACGGAGTCCCTGGGCGTGGGTTGAAGGTGAAAATATGGCAGAGAAAAGTAAATAGCCCCATGAAACTCCTCATGCGGTAGACTTTCACTGATGGCCAGTGCCGAGGTGACGCATTGCTATGCATACAGCGCCCCTTGGTTTTTAATTAAGTGAAACTGCATTAGAATGCGGCGTGCATTCAAACCCAGGCCGAACCGCATCCCCTCGCCTCCTCCCCTGTCATCTCAGGGCAAGAATGATGCAATTCATGCAATTTTATGATCCACTGAATGCAATTACTGGACGTGTCAGTGTTTTGGGCGTCTTTTGTCTGTGATGTATACACTATGCAGACTCAGCCCCTGTTAGACTGTTTACATACTCTGTGTCTCTGCCACACACAAGCACGCTCAGGCATATGGTGATGCATACACTGTAGGTGATTAGGAGGATGGAAAATATTAGCTATGTATGGAACTATATCCCATGTTTATGTGTGACTGCACACAGCTTCAATTTTCATGATTAGTTACTGACTGTGTTTTTTTCCTTCATGTTTTTATGTGATGGTGCTGGTAGCAGTGGAAGTGTTGCTGGATATAGAGCTGAAAACACCCTTTCAGGCCCTTGTCATTTCAGTTTATAATGTCCTTTAGTGGTGCATATTATCAATGCAATACACAGTTTTTCCATTTGTAACCCTTCTTATCTTGTCTCTGTAATTTTGTATGTTTGTCTTAATTTTTCTTTCTGTAACATGTTTTCTTTTTATTGTCCTGTGCATACAGGGCACCCTTGCAAAAGAGAGTTCTCATTGGCCCACCTTGTATAAATATGAATGAATGAATGCATGAATGAACGAATGAATGAGTGAAACTAATTGCCACTCAGTAAATCTGGGACCTCCAGGCCCATGATGGTCTGGGACCCTGGGGGAAGATGCACATTTTCCCTGGTTGATAATCCAACTACAGTAAGTGGCCTATACAGTACATTACTGGTAACATATGTAAGCAAATTTATTTATTTATATGTATTTGAAGAGTAACAATTGACCCTAGTTGTAAGAATGAAACACTTTGTGACCTTGCTCTGTGAAAGGTGCTATAGTAAATAAACTTTACTTACTTAATTGAGTTTATATTACTGGGAGATAGTGGATAAGACACTGACATGGCAGATTTGGTCAGGACTACACTAGAAAAATGCATTTGTAATGATTGCATTTGCTCCTCCCCTATAGAATATTGTTATCAAGTCTTCAAAGAGACATGCTATAGAATAAAAGATATTCCACATGACAGTTTTTTGAGCAAAACGTCAACACTACAGGTGTGACCTGATTCTTGTTTCGCAGTGTTACTTGCTGATTCCCTGCACATTGTTTGCGGGTGAAGCCTCGCTGAAATCTCTGGTGTTTCATTAGGCCTTGTTAACGTCCCTCCTGCACTTTCAGTATTTGCCAATTTATTACAGATCTAATTCGCTAAACACCTCTCCTGAACAATGACTGTCCAATCATAGCTTAGCAACCATAACTAGGCATGGCAGGCCTGTCAAGCTCTGGATTTCTCCACATGTTGAAGTGGCAAACATGGGGCTGTAGTAAGAAGGATTCTAGTTTTGAGGGTAGCAAAAGTGTAAGGAGTGGATTGAACTGTGTGTTTGTCTGCTCTGATGTAAGCAAACGTTAGCATTTAGGCAAACTCCTGCAACCCCAGCCAAACACATTATCCGAGATAGCCAAGTGAAATTTGAAAATTCAAAAAAGAAAGCATAAATCTAAATGCTGTCTTGCTTGTCAAGTATGTAAGCTAAGCCGCGTTAACAGCAGATAACAGTGTTATGACTAATTACCTATACACCGCAATGCAAGAACAATGCAGTTCCTTTATTTACATGTCCTCTCGTGGATCATCAACTGGTGAGGACTTTTGACTTTTTGCTTGGGACATGCAACTTTAGCTTCAGTATTTTTGCACGATATCATGTATAGAGCCATTAAAAAAATAGCCGAAGATGGCACTTCCAACCAACTCATGGAGGTGATGTTAGCTAGCTACAACTGATAAAATCTGCCGGCGACAGTCGTCATTTAAGCCGACAAAATTGACGGTGGGCGGCTAGAAATGAGAAGCCTGCTTTTGTCTACCTCTGTCTAAAATCAAGGACCCGTTTCAAAAATTACTAAGGATTTCAAGTGGTTAATCTGCCACCATTAGCACTGTAAACTGTACAGTACATGTGCTGTGTTAGAACGGAAAACACGGAAAACGGACAGAAGTAGCAACAGTAACTAGGGGCAGAGCTTAATGAACGGTCAGTTCTTTGAGATTTTAGTCAGACTTTGGTGACTTTTTGCTCTTATTAATTTAGTCTACATCATATCACTGTTTCTGCACCATCTGATTTGAATAATAATGAATTATTACTTATAATTATAAAATCATGCTTTAAAAGGTAATTTATTCTGAACATTTGAGAGCCATTTCTCAATCTTTCTTTTCTCTGTCACTCTTCCAACGACATGTCCCTCGCCTCCCTGGGGAGCCGCTCTGCTAACGCTCCATAGTAGGCCTCCATCAAACCTCCACCCATCTCATTAAAGTCAGCCAGCGTCGGACAGTTTACTTCGAGGCCATGGGGTAAAAAAGTCCCCGTACCTGCTAAACTCTTCTATGACGTCTCTATAGAAACTGTTTGATAGGTGGGAGCACTGGAAGCTACACACACCTACCCACACACACACGTCACGTCACTCACTCCCAGGAGGGGAGCGACGGGATCACATGCGGGAGAAAACTTTCTGAGCTGAATCCAATATCTGTGGGCAGAGCGGATGGAGGCGGAAGAGGAGGAGGTGGAGGGTGGGAGGCTTCGGGTGTGCTTTCTGTCTTTCCTCCTCCTCTCGCTTTCACACAATCTGAGGTGTGAACGCACTTGGAAACGGAATGGGCCGAGGCAGCTGCCAAGGGCTCACGCCATTTTATTCTCTCTCTCTCTCTCTCTCTCTCTCTCTCTAGGAAAGTGGAAAAAGCCAAGGTGAGAGAGAAAATGGGATAATGAGGAGGTGGGAAGTAGAAATAGCCTGTTACCGTCCATTTTGGAAACTGAGACAGAGAGATGAAGAAGAGACTGACAGAGAGAGAGAGAGACAGACCGAGGAAGGCCCATTTACATCTGACATTAACATTAGAGATTATAAAGATCTGATGTGGCTGGATTACATTTAACCTGGCATAATACTAACACATCTGTCTTTCTCTTGTCAAAATGCTGTTTGCGCTCTCCAACATTCACAATAAACACCTCCTCTTGCTTGCTCTCTATTCACCAGAATCCTGACAATCCATCTTTGCCAAGTGTGTCACTATCTGAGCTGTCTGTTTGATTTGTATGGTTCCTTGTTCATTATGTTTACACCTTGTTCTTGAGGCTACAATATGCAACAATGTTCCCTGATTGGAAAGCTGACAAATGACTCTGCACCTGCTGAACCATTTCCTATAGGTAGAGCTATGCTACCCATCTGTGTTTCTACCTTAAAAGAATACTCCACTGATTTATCATTGCACTCCTATAATATTGACGGACTCACGACGGACAGTTTAAAACTAAAAGGATCAAACTCGATGCAGCAGAACCAGAGATGTTGTCTTTTTCATTCCACGCATTCTTCTTCCTTGTCAAAACTTGGTGCCTACGTTAGTCACAATGCAACTCGACCACCGACAGATCAGTAGGAGATTCAGGTGTGTTATGCTAGTAGCAGCTAATGTAACTTCAAGCCGCTAGTCTCAAACGGAGATGAGGAACGGGCACCAGAGTTCTGGTAAGCCCACTTCTTTCTAACTCTACTCCCCCAGATTTTTTTCATTTTCAAACTCTTCAGCCCCAACTGATGCTGACTCAAGTGACATCACTTGAGGCATTTGTCAGATTTCTTGCAGCTTGCAGTATTAAAATGACCCGTGTATATGTTTTATTGACAATGTAACATCCCGTTAGTCTTTGTCTGTTGTGTTTTCTGTTTTATTTTGAAGACTAATCTATCCTGTCGTTTCAGTTCCTGCCCTCGTGTCTCTCCTACTCCTGATTGTCCACACCTGCATCCACTCGCCTGCCCCTGATTGTGCCTTCAGCCAACACCGTTATGCGTATACTCCCCTGTTGTCACTGCTCCCTTGCCAGACTGTCTTTGTTCTCCTTAGTGTGTTCATTGCTTTCCAGCATTCATAGTGTTTTTTGGACTGTGCCTTGTTCTGTGGTTTTTGGATTTTGCCTACTCCCAGCCTGGATTTGTTTGCTTGTTTCGACTGATCACCCGTGTATGACTGCCTGACTTCCGAGTAAAGATTTTGCCTTTTGGAATCTAACCTTGTGTACTGTGTCCTTCTCTGCGCCTGAGTCTTGATCTGCCTAGAAACGTTACAGTCAATCAACCTTTGTGGCTGTGTGAATAATGACTGTTGTCTCTGAGAAGCAAAGGCGGACGTAGTGTAATAATATAAAGTGTCAAACTTTGATACACTGCTGTTCCTGCCTCCTAACATCAAATCAACCATAACCTCCAATTTTGATTTTTTTTTTTTTTTTTTGTTTTTTGGCCACTTGCAGGCAGAACAACGAACTTTGAATACAGCATTGACACCTCAGCACCTTATAAAGGTATGGCAAATGTGTTAGCAAACAGTTACCTGTTTAAACATCAAGTGGACACAGAGCAACATTAGAGTTCATTTTGAGTCATATTTCTGCCCATCTCACGAGTCCAGTATACACTCTCCTTTTAGCTTTGTTTTGCGACTCCTGAGAATAATATCTGGCTCTTTAGCTTCTAAATGCTCCACTGTGTCTGCCATCTGGTGCCGTTCAGGTAGTGTACAGTGGGTTTACCAGAGCTGATGTGCTGAAATTAGCTGCCTGTAGCTAAACATGGTTCATGAGAGCCATTTCTCAATCTGAATCACAACAGTAAAGTTGTAGGTGTAAAACCAAAACAGTCAGCTGAAAGATGCTAAAATGCTCCATAAGGAAACTGCAGCTTGGGTGATAATTCTCCGTTACTACAAGTAACCCTTTCTACATTATACAGTCATTTGATCAATTTTTGATATGAAAATAGATTAAAGCAGCTCTAACCAAGTAGTTTTAGTTCCCTAAACTTGACCAAACATCATCCACAGAGGCAGCAGACCTGCCAACCTTGAAGAAAGTCTTGGAGTACCACCTTATGCTAAACAAATTGTCAGCTCATGTACATCTGTACAGCTGTACTGCTTGACAGTCTGGTTATCAGTGAACATCAGTGAACGTCAGCTACAGAGTTTGTGAACAATGTCTCTGAGTTGGTTGAAAATGCCTTCTTTGGCTGACTTTTATGTTTCCAGCTGACTTGTTTCAAAACAAGAACCATGTAAGAGGGCACTTGGTGGCTACACAGGTGATATCGTGCTAAAAGCTGCACGTCACAAGCAACATCCTTACCAGTTGATGATCCATGTAGAAGACTGTACTGTTCGCTAATAAATTGCTAGCGGAACCAGCTAACATCTCGTAGCCTTCTTACTCCTACAGTATGTTTCACTTATACCATTTTAAGAGAAAAGGCCTTGTATCCCCTGGAAAATAATGTTGTATGAAATACATATAGGTGTAAGTCAGGTAGGTGGCCGTGCCTTTCCATTCCGTTCCTTAAACTTTTGCTCTTGTATTTTTGGTTTTGCAAAGAAAAAAAAAACCCAAAACACCACCCTCCAAACTCTTAAAATGCAGAGTGACATTGTTGCTCTTCATACAGCCCCGTGCACACCGCTTTAGCATGTGTAGACATCCAAAGCTTGACAGGTCTGCTATGCCTAGTTACAGTTGCTAAGCTATGATTGGACATTTGCTTGTCAGGCATGGGGTTTAGCAAACGATCAGTTGTGTCCATTGGAGCACTTGGCCAAGTCAGAGGCACTGCAGCTCAAAGGGTTTCGTAATTGTTAGAAAATGAATTGGTTTATTTTTATTTCCTTTTAAATCAGTTTTATACATGACAAATCTTCATAGAGGAAATCTAAAAAATGATATGTTGCATCATCCAATTTGATTTTCAGTGTGTAACCCTCACAAAAAATCCAAAGGGTTTCCACTCTTGACTTAATGGTTTCCCACCAGTATAATGTCTCAGTTCCCAGCAACATGTGTGGGGGTGGAGGTATTGAGTAACAAGGTAATGGAGTGGGTGGTGGGTATAGAAGAGGCAGTGACTTTACCTGAAATCAGTATCCTCTGTCGTGGGTGGTAAAGTGTGTATAAAGATCACACAGTTGTTTAGAGCAGTTTCTAGATTTGGCCTCTGACATTAGAATTAGGCTTCATAAGCGAGAAGGTTAGGGTGATCTAACATCATATTTCCATTTAGAGCAGCAGCTCTAGGTTGTATGTGAAAATCACAAAATGGCCTTTAGCTCTTTAGATGAGAAAGAGGAACAAGGAAATAAATGACTGCTAAGAAATGATTTTAATTTGAAAAATGCCTCACAGGTTCATTTTATAGACAATTGCAGGAAAAGCAAGAATGAATGTCATCAGTGTAGTATACTGTGTGGGTGTTCATTCATGTGAGAAAAGAAAGGGTCTGAGTTACAGTAATGGATGCTTTCTAAAGAGCTTTAAATTAAGGGGCGATCAGGTAGCAGGGATGAAAGCAGGATGTAAAGATGGTGGCGTTCAGCTAACGGCTTCCTGTTCCCCCGGGGGATGCTCCTCTGTGAGTCAGGAGACGTAGGCAGGAGAGAGAAGAGAGACTATTGTTGGCATGAACGGCATCTGTTTGCAGAGGAAACTTAATACTTTTTCTGCTGCAGTTTTTTTTTTTACCTTTATTGAAATCGACTGAGTTTGGGCTCTTTTACAGCAACGTCCTCCTTCACTTTCACACTGATATACTTTCTCATGCCTGGGAGCTGCAGACGTCTACTATTTGCAACTGAGCATCTGTGTGGAGAGTCCATGTGCATTGTTCACGAGCACTTAGAAAGTAGTTGTTGATGTTGGTATTCATTTTTTTCACGTGTCCATTCAAAGAACATATATAATCTAAGATGTAATTGGTCAGTAAAAGCAATCTAAATGCTTTGGATTATTTGTAGAATAATGTTATTAGCGAGTAACTAAAAACAAGGCTGAAAAGCAGTGTTTCACTGACCTCTCTGGTTGAAGATTTAAAGCAACACTGTTGGGTATGGTCAGAAGTGTGTTCTGTGGCACCTCTAACCACACCCAACAGTGATGTCACAGTGTACTGGCCACACCCTGAGGTAACCTTTTACGTCACTGCAGCAAATTGAGAAGTTAAACTACTGGAAGTCAGCAAAAAAAAAAAAAAAAAAAGATTTTAAAAAACACAACATGCAAAATAACATAAAACACATAAAATAACATGACGAAGAGTCCACAGCCATGCTAGGCACAGTGGTGCTTTGAGCTAAATTTTAACTTTAGCATGCTAACATAATGACAATGCTAGCGTGCTGATGTTTCGAAGGTAAAATGTTTACCATCTTAGTATTGTGTATTAACATACTAACATTTGCCAATTAGTACTAAACAAGTATAGCTGAGGCTGAAGGAAATGTCATTATAGTTTTATTAGTTTTGCAGGTATTTTGGTCAAACAAATTGTATCCTGATGATGGCGCTAAGTTATTACAGTTCATCCTGAATGGACCATGAATGTCTGTACAAAATTTAATTCAATTCATTCAATAGACTGATATTTCAGTCTGGACCAAAGTGGTGGACTGCCAGACTGACACTGCCATCCCTAGTGCCACATCGATAGGGTAGTGTAAAATAGAATGAGTAATACAAGATTATATTTACTTTTCACAGTCATGTGAAGGGTAAATATTTCTCATGTGTGAAAATGTTCTTTGTAAGTTAAAAATTGTGCAAGTTAAATTAGCATTAGTTGATGAATATTTTTGATGTATAATAACTTTATGTAGCATTCAAACTGTGGGCATTGTAACAGTTTAAAATGGGTAAAATGTCTGTTGGTAAATGTAATGCTGCCAGTTAGTTTGCGAAACAGTTGCTTTAACATTTTGTTCCCAAGAACTGAATTGGACAGAGCAACTTAATACCGCCTGAAAGTCTTTTGCTTTTACTGACCTCCAGTGGTTTAACATGATGTAGAAGTGTACTCCAAGGTGTGTCAGTACACTGTGACATCACAATTGGGTGTGGTTACAGGTATAACAGAGTGCTACTAACCACACCCATCAGTGCTACTGATGTGCTAGTTACTAGTTTTTAAAAATAAAAACCCATACATATTGATAGGAAAAGTAGAAATCCTCAGCACAGCAAACAGAGGCATATGAAAAAAATCAGGGTTTGTTCCATGGATGTATAATAACACCTGGATAAGGTGCAGCCGTTCAGCCTTGCTTCCAATTTTTTCCAGTGGCCACTCGTGGTATTGCAGCAAAAAATTCCCCTGCGGCCGAAAAAGCATTTTCCCCATAGGCTACCACTGTAAAAGAGACGTCTGTAAAACTGTTGTCAGGACACCTTAAACTGCAAACAAGGTCAATTATGATTCTTTCTATTATGAATGTTTGATCCATGGAGGTTTTATATTTGTAAAACTTTCCTCGAGCCGAGAAAAGTGATTTCAAAATCTGTGATGTCATTGCAATGTAAAGTCTATGGGCCGAGCGGGAACTTGTGGGTGGAGCCAGCAGTAGAAACACTACTGTGCATATTCAGTGGGCTGCATAGCCCTGGAAGTAAACCCGGAAGCTGGAAACTTTTTTTTGGCATATGCGCCAGGCGAGCAATTCCTATTCGACTGAATAGGCGCCATCTTTGGGTTCAGTATCCAGTTCTTATAATACATTCATGGTTTGTTCCACGTCAAAATCATTTTTACCACGTGTTGCCTGTATTTCATCAGGCTTGTTCATCAATTAAAAGACAGATCACATTTTTATTGGTGCACTATAAAGGGATTCCCCTTAATGATGATTTCGTCATTACAATTAACAACCACTAATCAAAGCAAAAAAAAAAAAAGTCCATCCCTTTATAATATCTTAAAATTAATGAGGTAATGATTTATTGATGATAAAATGCAACATGTAACTGCTTTAAGGGATAACCTGAAACTCATTAGCAAGTGGAGGAAATCTAGAAATAGATATTCTGCTCTGAGGTGGAACGCTGAGTTCACATAAGGTTTAAAAACTGAAATAGATTCTGGGAGAACGTTGAAAAGGTGTGCTGGTGAATTCCCTTGTCAGCTCGCTGCTTTACAGCTCAGAGTGATTACAAACCTGAAGTGTAAAAATTCTATATATTTTATTGTGTGACCTTGACAATAAAAGCAAAACAAGCTTAACATAATACTGGAGACAGTGTGCTTGCAAATGAGCGTGTGTGTGTGTGTGTGTGTGTGTGTGTGTGTGAGATAGAGATGGACTTGAATTACATGCTCGCCAACAGCTATGGCCTGTCAGCTTTGTCATGTTTGTTCAGTGGCTCAGTGGAAGATTATGGAATGGGGGAGGGATGGTGACAGACTATCTTCCTTAAAATATGTGTGTGTGTGTGTGTGTGTCCAGTAGTATAGAGAGTGTGTGTGGTGTCATGTCAGCAGCCATTGAGGTCTGCTGGTTGTGGCCATCACTCAACCAGCCAGTGAGTCTGGGAGAGTCTGAATAAACTTAGACCCACCCTGAGGAGACAGACACACACACACACACACACAGTGGCCAGTCTGCATGATGCCCAGGGTAAGGGCACCACAACAAACGGCGTCAGACTCTGGAGAGCCGATGTAGGCAGGCTGTGGTGGCGCTGACACAGGAGAATGTAATGTGTTTTGATAGATGCTCGGGCTAAACAGGGAAGAAACTCACGAGCGAATTCACAAAGAATGGATTGCGGCCGCTGATAGCATCATTAATTGCGCATAACTTACAACCACTATCTGCCCCGTCTCAAGGTCCGATTCACAAAAGACATTGCGCTAATGATAACGCAGCGCAAACACACCCATAAAGTTTTGAAGCGCAATTTGCCCTGGTTTTGCTTCTGATTGCAATTACCCATGTGGCAAAGTAGGCTATAAATGGTGGCATTGCACAGGACAATGGCAGAGAGAAGGAGAAAAGTGAAATTTTCAGACCACGAGTTACAATCAAAAAGTGATATTCTCCTTCGAAATATTCACTCATGAGCATGTCTGAGCCTGACATGCCAATACCTTCACCTGGCTACAATCACTGCTGCCATGATCACTGGAAAGTCACCCCCTACATGAATGAAAACGAATGAATGAATAAATCTGCTTCAGTTACCACCAACTCTCTGAAGACGCTAATAATTTTCACTCTAACTGCGTGTGGCTGTTAGCGCTGGTGTTTGTGAATTGGACTTTTTTGCAATGAGGCTCATTTGTATAGAAAGGGGCCAGTTTTGCGCCAAATATCTGCACATTCTATCTAATTTAAATACGTGCAAATGGCACCGGAGCACCGAGACGCTATTTGCTTGGCAGCGCAGTTAGGGGTGCATTTCACCCTTTGTGCGTGCTTTGAGAATTAGACGGTTTCTTTTTGTCTTATTTGTGCAGGGTCCGCAAAACCCGCACAATCATTTTGTGAATTCACCGAAAAGTTGTCCGTTTATAAGGCACACCTGGCTAAAATCAGTGCATACTAATACAACAGTCCTGCAATAAGTCCTCCTTTCATGAAGGTTATAAGGTTCAGATTTTGTTGAAACTATTTTAGAGAGGTGTCGATTCAACTGTATGATCATCTTTGTTGAACTGTACAGAGAGGCGTTTGTTTTTTATCCTACTCTCATTGATATAAAGGGGGTCAGTTTTGACAGTATCAAAAATGTTCAAAACTTGTTGTATAGACCCATTTCATCACAGATAACAAAGCACAGCAAACCTCAGTGGCAAATACATTGCATTTCCTATTGTTGCTTCACAATAAAAGCCTCCCAGTAGTTCCCTGTTAGAAAGCTTTTGATCTGATTTGGCATTAGGGGACCAATCAGTAAACGATGAGGTTTCTACTATATGTATTAGATGAACGCGAGAACAGGAATGTTGAATTGGACCAAAACTCTAAACCAGACATTAGTTACAAGCTACAAAAGTACTGAAAGCTGGACATCGGGAGACTTTAAAAAAATTGTGCAATGTCACCAGTCAGCGTCATGACATCAGTTTAGCGTAACACACAGTTTGGTTGAGAAAGGACACTGTCACAGGCTGGCGCTGCAACCAAGCAGGTTGACTATATTGCAGATTAGACCAATAGAGTCCTCTCTCACTCAGTCATACACGTACACACACTTTTCCTCCTGGGAGTGATGACAGAGTCTCCTCGGCACCCAGCAGCTTCCCTCCTGCTGTGATGCAAGTAATTAGACGACCTTCCCAAGGTCAGGGCTGTTACAGTGAAACATGACAAACAACTGCGTTGTTTCAACAGTGTTGAAACACCAGTCAGTAGATCTTACAACAGTATAGGAGTTTTCAGGGATTAGACTGGGGTCTGTGGGGGCTGCACCCTTACTGCACGTTGCTCCAGCAGATAGACTTATACTATACTACAAAACTTCATTGTTATAAAAAACCTAGCCTAGCAAACACTTAGTTCATCTTTCGCCCCCCTCAACTCGATTGACAACGTCTGTCTATCTGGTGCTTTGCTTGTATGCACACATCAATCACCTCATTATGTGCTGGAGCAGCACTGAGTGGGTGGGAAGGGGTGACTGTCAGTCATTTCAAGCAGCAAAACAATCTTAATTCCTCCTATACCATCTATTTATTTACTCTGAGTTTCCACTGTTATATCTGGCAAAGTAGGATACTGTAGTTCTCCTTGGGGAAACACTGGCAGAGTTGGGGCTAATGGTCTCACTACAGCCCTTCCACACACTGATTAATGACCCCAGCTCCATTACTGGGGCTGGTAATTACTTAATTGCAGTATATAGTAATTGCACTTCAGAAATGTAATGTGTGCCAAGGTGCTCTGTGCTCTGCTTTGCGTGTGAACTGTATTTCAGTCAGGATGTCACGTCTGCCTCCTTCCTGTTTTTGCTCAATCTTCCTCTATGTCCCTCCATTCAGTCACCTCTTTCTTCCCCCATGTCGATGCATTTCAGTGCCATTATCCATGCATCCACCAGATGCCAGCAGACTTTTCATCCTTCATTCCAGATCCTGCCATCTCCCCTGCAAATACCTCATTCCCCTCACCTGAGCTTCCCCTCCCTGTCTTGCCTTGTGCTTTTGCGCTTCACCAGAACCCGTACTTGAGCATGCCTGCCTGTTACCTGTCTATCTGTCTGCCTACTTGTACCTGCCTGTAAGCTATTCTCACCAATAAATCACTGAAATCATCCTGCTGTGTCTTAATTTGGGTCCAATCCTGCATTTCCTGAGCCGAGACACAGTATATCCTATAACAAAATTATTTATTAAAAAGGTTCAACTGTTAATTCATGAAGAGGCTGGAATTCTGACTAGTGACTATGACATGTATCCAGCCTGAACAAACACACCTTCATTGGATAGTTTTATCTAACCTTATTAAGCTTGCACTGATTATGCACTCATCCTTTTTTCCTAGCTGCTTTAAGGCCTCAGCATGCTTAAAACAAAGTACTAAACCCCCTTTCTGACTTCAGACTCCGACAATCCGACATCCTGCAGTCTAGCAAAAAGGGTCAATGCTGATTGAAAATGTTTTGGCTTGAGCAAAAAATTCAGGAATATCCCGGAGCGTTATGAATGTGCTTTATAGATGTACAGAGGCTACAGAAAAAAGGGAAGAGACAGGAGGGAACAGTGTATGGTAGCTAGCCTACAGCTAACGTACAGTTGGCACATTGGCTGTTTGGGGCGAGTCAAATTTGCACGGATTACGCAAGTTGAATATTTGCTTGGCTTTCTGTCTGAATACACCTATACAGGTTTCCAGAGGAGGTATGTAACAGATAAGGAAGTCTAAGTAACCTAAACATAAAAACTAACATAAATGTACATGTAGTAACTTAGAAATCAGCACAGGCTTCCGTCAGATTATCTTAGCATTTAGTTAGCCAGTGACATAACATTAAAGGCTGTAATTCACCTTCGAGTGCAGCCATTCGGAACAGGTAACACCAAGGAACACTTTTGCCTTTAGGCGTTCCTTTCAAGCATTATGAACCCTTTATTCACACCACACCCACTTGATGAGGGAGGGGGGGAAATGTATCTTATATTTAAGATATGTCTAAAGTAACCTACAAAGGCTGATTATCAGTGTGTCAATATATAAGTGATCCATGCAGCACCTATGATGAAAATATGTAAATTTATCAGTTCTAGTGTGACCACAGTTCACTTGATGATTCACTCCTCTGCCCTGGGAGGAAGGCTCAGAGTGGCCAGCAGGATGATAAGCTAATACCTGCTGACATATTGGAGCATTTGCAGGTCATTTTCATTCAACTTCAAGGAGCAGGCTGCAGCTGTTAAGACCATGTATTAAAATTCTGTGCTGCTCCGAGTGCTTACTGACACGATTATTCCACATAAAGAGGAAATGGCCTCATAAACTAACTTTATTTCAAGGTCCATAAAACCGCTGGCCTATGGGGCTGTGTCTGATGAGCAGCGCAGTTAAGTTAAGGAGCAGCCAGGTGCACCTTGAACTGTCTCGGCCATCAGTAGAGCAGCCCTGGGCTCACAGACGGCCCGATAAATTTACCCAACACAGCTGACCCATTCGGCTGCATCGATCCCTGTGTCCATCACCTGCAGGCTGCGGCTGTGTTCTGTTAGGCCCAATGCTGTAGTTTAATTAGCTGCTAATGACGGCTGTTGAACCAGTGCTAACCTACAGGCCAGGTTAAAGGCCTGAAGCCTGAACAACTTGTCTTTGTACCTCTCACTTTCTGTTACTGCAACACAACATTCTTCACAGGGTCCTGTCTTGTTCTTGGTCAGTTGTTGTACTGTATTTAGCCATTTTCCATTGGATTGCAAATGGAAATAAAATAACTTACACAACGACAGGTAGCATGAATGACTGCACCTTAATTGCTCTGAGTAGTACAATCAGATCAACATGTATAATTTAGCTGGTCCTTCTCATCATTGAAGCCACTTCGTTAAAGTGCCTTAAAATGCAATTATTTTATTGGACACTAGGTGCTGGCTCCAAGAAAACTCCTACCTCTAATAAAGTGAATGGAAAACCCCCAACCACTTTGCTAATTTCGCTTGTATGACAAAGTAGTCTTAACTCAAAAGTCTGCATACTAGTTTTTTCAGAGCTTTCACCAGCATGGCACAGTCTTCTTTAGTGAGTAACACTGGCTCAGGTGTCACATGACCTAAGTGTGGACTACTGGTAATGTAATAACAAGATGGTCTTTGTAGTTGAATGCAAACGTCCTCCTTGATCTTTCTGCGGCCGTCCACTGACTCCTGGTTGGTGACCATTGACCCCTGTCCAGTCCATGCTGTGAGTGGTTTTGGTCTCAGACAGCTGATGTTGTCTGCTTCTGGTGTTCATTCAGTCTCTTGATAAGGGTCCTTGCTTTTTCAGCAATGCCATAGATATTGCATGCAATGTCATACACCACCCCAGTCTCAGTCTGTCTACCTTTTTCTTCCTGGTTTCACATCTTTGTGTTGATGGTGTTGAGAGACAGAGATGTGCATGGACTCTTTAAAGAGCAGGTGTGAAACTGTATAAGGCCACCTTTCTGTGAAGGGTGAGGACTCATTTTTGCCTTAAGGTCACTTCAAAATGGCACGTAAGCTAACCAGATGGTCAGTTTGATTACTCAGGTGCCCCTCTGGTGTGATATTAGGGCAAAATGAAACATGGAGGTTTGCCCTATATGGCAAAGACAAATCTAGGATAAATAAAGGTTTTTAAAAAAGGGCTCTTCTGCATCCTGCCTTCCATACTGTTACATCATAGAAATGCCATCCCTCTTTTTAACATTCATCTTTTGCAAACATACAGTTGAAAGACAAATTGCAGAGAATGAAATGTGTAGCCAATGATTTAAGAGGAAACACTGAATTAAAGCTGCACCAATGGAAAAATTACAACTTGCAGTCTTAGAGGTGTTGCTTGTAGTGACGAACCCACAGAGAATTTGTACCAAATTCCGCAGTTCCCCTCAGCTCTACGAAGCGTTTTAGCATCTTTCAGCTCATTGTTTTTGTTTTGAGCCTACAACTTTAATGTTTTGGTTCAATCTCACCGCTCTCATCAACCTAGTTTCACCGCTCTCAACAACCTCCAGCTTTTTCCTGCAAAAAGCTCTAGTAAACCTGCTGTGCACGACCTGGCCAGCACCAAATGGCACAGAGACAAATTTAGTGTTGTGTCTCGCCGGATTTGCTAAATGTATTTCATGTCATGCCTTAGTTTTAGTTTATGTTAAGTTAAAGTCACTCATGTCTAGCCTTGTCCTGCACTTCCTGTTTTATTTTGTACTCACCTTTCCCTCTCGTTTCAGACTCTGACTTCCTTCCTTTGTGTGATTTTCCCGCCGTTGTGATTGTCTACCCCTGATTGGTCTCACCTGTTTTCCCCTACCTCATGTATAAATAGTCCTTGTCTCCCTTTGTCCCGTGCCAGTTCGTCTTGTTCCGTCTGTTAAAAGAATTGAGTCAAGCGTACCAGCAAGTTTCCATGTACCAGGTTTTGTTTCAGTCCATGTTATTGTCTGATCCTCCAAGTGAGCGTTTTCTGTTTGTATTTGATCCTCCTTGGGAGCGTTTTGTTTTGTACTTTTTACATCCTCCTGGTGAGCGTTTTGTTTTGTACTTTTGTATATCCTCCTCGTGAGCGTATGTGTTGTGTTCTGCTTCAGTAAAGATTTTTTGATAAACCATACATGGTCTGAAGAGTCGTGCACTTGAGTCCACCAGTTTTGTGTCGGAGTTCGTGACATTTAGCAACTAGCCGGTAAACATAGTGGAACATTTGGCAGCTAAAGAGCCAGATATTTCCCTCATGAGTTGGTGGAAACCTAAAACAGAGCTAAAAGGAGATTTACATTCATCAAGTCAACAGAGCCATTATTCCAAATGAATGCTAATGTTGCTCTGTGTCTGCTGGATGTAAAAACAATACCAGGTGGTCACTATAGTAACTGCTTTATTTTCGGATTGACGAATTGGAAAAATTAAAAGCTCTCCTCAACACAAAATTGCTTCTGGGAAGTGATTACCTGAGAGGTACATAAAGTGAAAATGAAAATAGTGCTTTACCCATGAGGGACTGATCCACTCCAACATCCTGGTTTTTGATGAAAAACACTGTAATTCTGACTGAGGTCTTTTTGAATAGCCTTAAAAGATGGCTAAATGTCAAACTAAAAGCTTTCATTGACACTAGACTCAGATACCCATCCATGATTCAACATGGAACATGGAAAAACATGACATGGGGTTTGTGTTACAACTGGATATAACGCTGAGTCCGATACCACAGGCGTCACTCAAGTCCTAATGGTCACAATCTAGAGCATTCTATTTTTTTATCTTTATTTTTAATTTCTTTCTTTCCAGTCAGTTCATGCTGCTTTAAAGCTGTAATACACAAGGAAACCTTCTGGTACTATCATCAGTACTGTGTTAATGCTGTAGGTGTTTTGCACAGTACAGTGAAAATGCCCTCTGAAGTATTATTGTTACAGTAAACTGGAGCCTGAATGCTCTGCTATCTCTTCCCACCCACCCACACATTCTTCCCTCCACTCAAAATTACAACACTTTTTGTGATTTATGAGCAAATTGCGCTGTAGTCTACCTTCTGAATTTACGCTGATAGCTCTTGGGACCGATTCAATTCAGGTTGGGGAGGAAAAAAAAGGCCCTGGCTACTGCTTTCCCATTACATGGTAAATCTCCAGAGAATGAGACAGAGGCGTGCGAGTCAGCAGAAACTCAGATCTTCTAAAAGCAGCAATTTATATGCACATGGCCTCTGTATCAAAGAGTAATAAAAAAAAAAAGCTGATTAAGTGGCTTTTTCACTTTTAATTGCCACTTGAATAGGCCTATATGCCTAAAGGGCCTACTGTGCATGTGCCAGTGTTGTTCTGACCATACAGAGGGGCATGACTTTGATAATATGGATACATAGAGAATCTGGGTTTCCCTGTGGAGTAAGAATGTAATGGGAAACCTGCAGCTAAAACAGAATAATTGTGTTGTAAGTAGTGAACCTGATGAAAACGATTCCAAAGTTGACTTCCTCTCTAGATGAAAGTCACGGTGCATAGACAACTTCTAACTTCTATAACACAAAGGGAATAGTTTGGGATAATCCAAATGTGTCAGTTACTCCCCTGGCCTTGTATTTGGTTCACTGATTAACAGTCAATTGCTAATGATGTTCAATAACAACAAAAATATCCAGTCCCATGTTGTACCTGTGCTGAATGTTAAGCATCACCACACTGAAGCATGACTCACAATCCATTGCCTAATGTGATTGTACTCAATCAAAAAGTTGGTACTCACATTTTTCATGGTAAACTGAGCTTCCTAAAGTGCGAGCTATTTATAAACAGCAAAACAATAAAGAAATATGTGTTAAAAGTACTGTATTCATGCTGCTGTATCCAAGTCTCAGGTATCAACTTGAATGCTCATTATATTAAAAAAAAATCCCTCTCGTTCTCAGATTCTTTCTCTCCTGGCACTACAGGCCATGTAGTCCATGAATGACCATCAGTGAGGAAATAACAGCACTTTGACTGGTAGTGGGCAGCAGCAGTCTGTGGGAAAAAGAACCCAACAACATTTTGAAGTTACATAGATATTCATATCAGCCTGCAACAATGTTAAAAAGCTGCGTAACGCCAGTTCTCTGAGTAGCATGCATGTCTCACTAAGGGATAAAGGGATTATGCAGTAACCTAAAGATATGACGACCTGCAACAATGTTGAAAACCAAAATGAACGTGGTGATGTCATCCATTGTGGCCATATCTGCTATCTACATTAAAAGAAATGACCAATCCATCAATCTCATGTCTGTGCATTAAGTACAGAGCTGGAGTCAGGGCATGTTTAGCCTAGCTTAGCATAAAGACTGGAAGCAGAGGGAACCAGCTAGCCAGGCTTGGTCCAACATTAAAAAGGACACTTAGCAACACCTCTAAAGCTGTCTTATTTATACAGTGTACTTTGGTTCTGTGCAGCAATTGAGGTCTTACTCTCTGACATACTGGTAGCAGAAACCATGCTATTCTTGGTTCTGCTAGCATGGAAATGCATTAATACCAACTGCGGGAGTAGTTTCATGTGAGACAGTCTTATTGACAAAAATGTTGACTATACCAGACATACTGTATACAAATAAGTACCAAACCCAGAGTTGAATTGCATCATAAATCTTTCAATAAACACCACAGAGATGAATGCCTATCTGCAATTAAAAACAAATGGGGGCTGTTCTTGTGGTTAAACTTGAACCCCCAGAGTTCACAAGGCTTTGCAGTGTATAATGTTATAAATGATAACTTTAATTTTTTAAGAAAATTTGAGTATTTTAAGTAGAAATGGCAGGTGGATATGTTAAATGGTGTAGTACAGTGATTTGGGAGATGTAGGCTTTTAATTAAGTCACTATTGTATTATTATGTATTAATATACCACTGTGTGCGAGACAAGTGGTCAGAGAGTGGAAACCGACCTTTGATAACATATTCAAGAAAAACAATTAATTAGCCAGTGTTATTGTCGGACACAGTGCATTGCGTCTGCCCTTCAATAAAGCACTTGGCACTAGATGCACTGCAGGACCTCAACAGCATAAGTTGCAAGATATGGTAAGTCAAGAAATAGACACATAAGATACAACCTTTTCATTAGTGAGATTGAAAGGTGTAGTAGGTGCATTTTTCAAATTCTGGACAGAGCCACGCTAGTTAGCTTCCAGTCTTTATGTTAAGCTAAACTAACCAACTCATGACTGCATGAGATTGATATTAATCCTCTAAAAAAGCACATAAGCTTATTTCCCCAGATGCTGAACTATTCTTTCATGTCCTTCAATCAGTTCAAAACAGTTTTCACAGCATCACTGTATCACACAGTGAAAGGTTTGCACTTGTTTTAGTTTACTTGGCTTGTTGCCTTCTGTGAAAGGTTTGCTGAGTCTGCAGTACCACAGTGTGAAAGATTATACTGCACAGCAAAAGATCAGGCAGCTTTGTTCAGAGCACAATAAATGGCATGTCTTTAAGCAGGAGTTTGTCCTCAATGATATTCGCCTGCAGCACTAAAATGTAATATAAGAGAGAATCCCACTTTGGGCACATTCAAAGCAAAACTATAACTCAAGACATAATGTGATATTTTTTGCCAAAGGCCTTTCTGCTCTGTTTTTAAGCTTGGAAATAAACAACAGCCATCCTAATCTCATCTCGCCTCTCATATGTGCCCTTGAGCCCTCACCGTGTTGAGACAAATCTCAGCATATGTGCTTGTGTTGCTTTTCATTCATGTAGCCAAGAGCAAAGCCAGGGAAGAGAAGAGGCAGAAAAAACAACAAGCTCTTCTTTATAAAAGCAGAATCGGCTTTGTTTGTCTTTAAACTCTTTTATTCCGGTTTATTTTTGAAAAACAAAAGCTGCAAACAAATTTGTCACATTGCATTTTCTAGTTTTATACGTTTGGACAGCATTTCAAAGACATTATGAATTCAGGCTGTCATTTTGACATCTACACTGTTTCCCCTTCCCTTTTTAAATCTACTATCAGGCCATGAAGGAATCGTTTGACATTTTTATTATAATAAATTATATCTGTACGGTAAATGTGAAGCTGGATCCAGCTGCCGGTGAGTTTAGCTTAGCATAAACACTGGACACATGGGGACACAGCTAGCCTGGCTCTGTCCAAATGTAACAAAATCCACCTACCAGTGCTTCTAAAGCTCACTAATAAACACATATAACTCATTTGTTTAATTTATGAAAGTGTAAAAACAACAATTTTATGGGGGGTTATGTGCCAGATTATAGGCCTTTCTCAATACAGACTACGTAAATTCAGACTAACAGCCTTGGGAGTTTAAACTTAACAAATTTAACTCTGGAGTCCAAACTCCTTCAGGTGAATTTACTGCAACACAACTGTACAACTGTACTGTGACCAAGTAATCTCCATTCAAAGTCCAATAACAGTCTTTTTCAGAAGAAGAAAAATAGCTGTTTTAGGAATATCAACCATGTTGAGTATGAAATGCAGTCAAGAGATACTGTACACCTGTTATGTTTGTCACTTTAATATATATTTACAATAAAACCAAATATACCCCACACTGCCTTTGTTCATGTTCATGTATATATATCCATTCAGTTTTATTGAAGTGTGGTGAGATCTGTACATATAAGGAGCCAAAATTATTCTCAATGAAACAGGTGGAGCAAGAACACTTCTGGTGGTTTGGACTGTACTTGGCTAGATGCGGATTTTGAACTGGAACAGTACTTGGGCCGTGACTGATGACGATTTAGTACAATCTGACAAAAACGCAGATTGAGAAAGACCTTAGCTGTGTCCCAAAGCGCGTACTTCCGTTAGTACACTTACATGCAGTATACTGTGTACACTATGTACTGACTCGTGTAGTGCGTTAATTTTGACAGGGTAGTGTCGTCCCAAATCGAATACTGCTGTTGTGCGCTTACCGGAAATGACGATCACAACCTTTGAATGCGTCTTCTTCTTCTTTTTAATGATGGATTGCAACCGGGCGGAGCATTATCGCCAACATTTACCGCGATTGCCGCACCCCGATATATCTGCCAGCACGTTTGCTCACTTAACTTAAATTCAATCATATTAAAAATGAATAAAAAAATGAACATGCTTTTACTTTTAGCCATTTTCATACGTTGGTGGTCCTCCCCTTCCCCTATGTAGCCAAGATGGCGACCGTTGAGAGTGAGAAGTGTGCAGCGTTCCACACTCAACTTGTGTACACCATCCGGGTACTCATAGATTTGAGACGCAGCACTTGTTTCTTGAACAGGAGCAGTAACTTCCTGGAGTTTTGCTTGTTGCCTGGCAACTGCCCCACACCAAGAAATAGACAAGCACATATACCCCCCCCCCCACCCACCCAAAAAAACACACACAACTTGTCATTTTTACATTTTGGTATTTGTATGGATTAAACAAACAAGATACAACATGTTAATAAGTGAACTTTAGAGGTGCTGGTAGGTGGATTTTGTTGCCTTTGTTGCCTGAGGGAGCCAGGCTAGCTGTTTTATGCTAAACTAAGCTACCCGGCTTGCTGCCTGTAGCTACATATCTACTGTGCAGACATATGAGATCTTCCCTTGGCATGAAAACAAAGAGTATTTCCCAAAATGCCAAAGTATTCATTTCAGTTGAATGAGGCCCACTTAGATAAGAAAGATGTTGGTGAACAGTGTGCTGTTCACCCCCCCCTGCAGAATTCTGGCTGGCCTGAGCAGCATGCCGGGCACAGAGAGCTGTCATCTGATTTTTAATTGCAGCCGCAGTGGCTATAATCAGATCTTATTGGAATGCGCCCATGCAAAGCCAGCAGCCGTGATTTAGAGCCTGAGAATGATGGCCAGACATCGATTCCATAACCTTTCCTAAATTATCCAGGCAACAGAGAGGACTGTGTCTCTCTCTCTCACTCCGTCTCCCTCTTATCAGTTGTCACTGTAATGAGCAGCAGGATTTGGGGGGTGGAAGGGACACCCTGTGAGAGTCCAGGCGTGGGCACGGAGCTGGGATGAACTGCAACTGATTAGCTGTGCGGCCGTGCTTTGATGCTGGATGACAGCAAAGTAAATGTCTGCCGAGATAATGAGGTGGCCTCGGCACGCCCTACGTGTCAGTACTCCACCAATCAATGCGCGTGTGTAAACAGCCAATAGAATTGGCCTTGCGTGAGCATTCATGCATGTGTATGTGGCATATTTTAAACTGATGCCAAACGAAACAGGACAATTCACAGTGGCCTTTGTGCCAGCAGGGAGAGAGGCCTCTTCAGATGGTCTGGAAAGAGATAGGCGAGGCTATGTGGTGCCTGGAGGTTAGAGAAACAGGCTGATGAGTTTAGCTCCCAGATCAACTGAAAAAACTATCCTTACAGGGACTGTTGAGTCATCCTTAAAGTAATAATCTGCAACTATTTCATAGAAATTACTGTCTGCTTTGCTCCCAGATGATATAACACAAATCCCACCCTGTTTATGAAATCTTTTATATTTGCCTTCAGTGGGAAAAATCTCCCGCACAGGAAATTTTGTGGTTTCTTTGTAATAAAAACAAAAACAATGCTAAGATTCTAGCCATTCTAAAAGCTCTGTGAGTCAGTACTTAGGCACAGTGGTGCTTTGCTCTAAATGCTATTGACAAAGCTATGCTGATTTTTAGTAGGTATACCCTTATGTTTACCATGTTCATGTTCACCACCTTAGTTTAGTGTGCTAGCATGCTAACATTTGCAAGCACTAAACAGAAAGTACAGCTGAGACTGATGGGAATGTCATTAGTTGTATAGGTATATGGTCATAAACCAAAGTATTGGACAAATTAAAATCTTGACAAGAGGATCGCCAAATATATTACAATTCATCCTCAGGGGAACATGAATATCTATCCAATAGTTATTGAGATATTTTACTCAAAACCACAAATGTCAACCTCATGGAAGCTTTTATATTTGCAGTTCAGTTGGAAAAGTCTTCTCCCGCACAGGAAATGATGTGGTTTCTTGACCACGCCCCCTCTTGGGGGACAGAAAACTGTAGAGCCTATAGATCAATGCAATTTGACGTGTGTTTAGATTACAATTTTGACAAGTTTGTATGTGTTAATTTTGTGTAAAACAAACCTTTGTTTATTAGACATGTCTAATAGTTATTTTGCTACCTTGCCTGGACTTGAGTGTTCGCGACACCCTAATAAATTAAGGTTGGATCAATGACCCAACACAGCAGCCAGGCATCTATACATATTTGATTGAATCACCAGGTGTCGTTAGGCTGTACACTATAAATAACCAACCTGTTAATAGCTGTTTGAGCTAACGTTAGGCTAGCCTTAGATTTAGTTGATGCTGCTTGTAAGGGACCGGGCAGGAAGGCACGAGGACGCAGAGGTACTTTCTTACCCAACAATCATTTAACCAATTCACAAAAAATAAACAATAGTTCTGGGCCCATTAAAGAGGTCAACTAAACAGAACTAGCTGAATGGAATTAACAGAATTTAACAATGTGTCAAACCAAACCAAACCAAACCTAACTTTAACCAAATCAAAGCTCAAACTGACCTACCAAACAAAGAACACTGGGGAACATATATACTGGGTGATCAAACCTGTTTCCACACACGGGGGATTACATAAAACATTTAACATACTAATTAACTGAAAAGAAACAAATAACCTGGCAAGTCTCTTAACTGAAATCAACACCCTATTAATCAATGCCAAAGGAATCTTAAGTACTAAACTAAGTCAAATGAAATCTACAAACGACTATTTAAAATAACGCCAATCTCCCCTTCAGGTGGTGGGTACTTGGTACAGTCCCAATTGGCACTTCCGGTATTTAATGCCACTGCTTCCTGGGACCCATCTTTTGTTTAATCCTGGCCAGAGGACTCCAGCAGCACCGGTAAAGCAGAAAAGAGAAATAAAACAACTCAATACAACATAACATTGTTAAACATACAAAAGTTAACTAAATGTGCGCGCTACAAAAGAGACTAATGTAATATTAACAAATGCTAAATAAACCTTGAGTATGTTATATGAACTAAATAGTTATGTGTGGTCATTTATGTGTTTCTGTATGTGTAATGTGGTTAACAAAATGTGTCCAACTTAAACTACTATGTGACCGGGCATGAGGTTACCGACTCTTATGTTAATTGTGTGGCTGCAGATGCGGCCATCACACTGCTATACTATATGACTGTACTCCAGCAGCCTCCCACTCAAGCTAGCTGTCCATCAGTAGTAACTGTCACCAGTATCATTTAGCTATTTACCACACCCTAACCCACAGTGAATATTCATGTACATTTACAACCTGCAACATAACAGCTTTTCAACATTTTCCTGTTTCTCTCCTTATGTGAAAGCACGATTCTTTCCCCAAAAGGGGGCCTTGGTGCTTGATGGCGCGACGCCGGTCTGATGTGTGACCCTCCATGGCATGGCACATACCAGAACTCGAGCTTAATTAACAGAAAATCCAAGGAAAACAAACCAGCTCAGTGACTCACAGGGAGATATCCAAACATGATGGTCTCCAGGGCAAAACATGTTTCATGATTAGAAACACTTCAAAATGAGACGTGACTCAAGAGCAGTGCAGTTGTAGCTGCTTTTCTTCTGCATTGAAAGGTCTTGCTATCCTTTATCCTTGGGCTACACTAAATGGACAACGCTTCTTTAGCTTGAGTACTCCAGAAGGGCCAGCTATAACAAACAACATATTATATTCATAATCCTCCTCCTTACAAAATAGAGCTATTACCAGAGTCTCTTTATTCAATGCCATGGAGATAATTCAAAGGCTGAATGTACTGCATTAATTGCTGCAGAGATGGTAAGATATTACATTTTGATTATAAAAGACGAAGTACATTTGCACTCAAAAGACTTGCCCTCTCCTTATTGGGGGAGAATATTTCCTTCTTACATCATTTTATTTAATTTTGCCTTTCTTTCTTTATATTGCTGGAAGGTAACAGTATGAATAAGTCTTTGAAGACTGTGGCGTTTTGTACCATTTAACCCTGGACCTTCAATTAAAGTTTTAGTAGAAGGACACATTAAATAAGATACTTAATATCTATATTATGTAAGCTGCCTGGAGATTGTAGCCAACCATATTAAACCAAGCCTCCAACTGACAAATCAATACAATGTATTGATTTTTTAAATAATAAGTGGTCGCTACCTGGAGAGAGAGAGCGAGAAACAAAGACAGACAGAGGACAAACACTGTTTGAATTTTATCCATTACCCTTAATGTTTTTTCATTGACTTGTGTATAAATGTTGTTGCACTATGGCTCAGTGGTTAGCACCTACAAGTGAGGAGATCCTCGGTTGTTGCATGCTTGTATCATTGCTGATAACACTGCCAGGTTTAGGGTTCCTATAAAAAAAGTGTGTTTACTCGTTGCACTTCGGCCACTTGATAGCAGCCAAACAAGCTGTATATACAACACAGATATCACGTTTATAAAGTTGATGAAGCGAATATATTAGCAAACAGTTGCCTGATGTGGAGCGACATTAGCATTCATTTGGAGTCGTATTTCTGGCCACCTGGTGAAAGTAAGTCCAGTATTCACTTCTTTTTAGCTCTGTTTTGGTCTCCACCAACTCTTGAGAAAAATGTTCACCAGCAATCCCAACTTGAAGAGTGATACAACACCAAGCGACTGCACGGCAACGTCTTTGTACTCCCTCGTGGCAGGGTTGAACAGCTGTAAACAGCGGAATGCTACACTAAACAGCGGCATGCTACAATGCTACATGCTAAACAAAGTTCTTCTTCACCTGGGCGTCTGCCGGTCTGACCGCCAGCATGATTGGCCACCACAGCGTGACGTCGGTTGTGTTCCTCCAAACGTTTTAACTTTTTGCCCCAACCACTGCAGTCTAAACGCAGTACCCCCATTCAAATGAATGAATAGTTTTTGCAGCAGCGCCTCATTTGGTCTGAATATGGCCTAAGAAACATCAAAACAATTAGCTGAAAGTTGCTAAAACGCTCCTTCAAACTGACTCGAACGGCATAGTTGGATGATAATTCTCCGTGAGTTTGTCACTACAAGCGACTTGTTTTTCATTACATGTAGTAATTTTTTCCATCGTTAATATAAAATATTGATTAGTGCAGCTTTAAGGATTCAATTTATTTGGAAAATACATTGGCCAGAGTGACAGATAGCCTCATCTATACCAACAGGAAGTCAGAGTGGCGCAATAAACTGGGCATAAACACACAGTACCCCATAATCTATATTCTCATAAAACTACCAATAAAATGAGAAATTATGATTTTTTAATCAAACCCATCTCATACCTTGAGACACAAATTAACAGTAAAAGTACGTTTCATGTAGGACATGGGCTCTGTGATTCAAACCCAAGTAAAATCAAAAAGAAAAACCAAAAGAACATTTTTATATAAATTGGAGCAATCAATTTTTTCATTATACAGACAATTAGAAGACTGGCACCTGCTTTTACAAAATGAATTTTATCACAAAGTACAGCTGATGATTGAAGTCTTTAAATTGCAAACACAGTACATTAGCTTTTTCCACACTGTTTGATTTTACTATTACATTTGACAAGTGCTGTTGGAAACAGGAAACAGAACCTTTGACAGAGTGATAAATAACAGTGCACTCTAAAGGTGTGTTGAGGTTGAATGGGAAGTTTTTGTCTTGCTTTATCTTTGCCAAGTTTGACTCTGGAGTGTTTTTGCACTTTGTGTTTATTCACCACAAACAGCTAGTAGCTAGCTAAAAACACACACCGACTGCCGGTGTGTTGACAGGTCACACAGAAATACTGAGCAGGATAGAGCAGGAACTTTTTGAAATGTACTCACTTTAAAGGGCAAATGGTTCCTACTGGTGACCAACAGATGATGACATGAATGCTGAGGTTTTGAAAAACTGATGTCCACTGCTTTTGACCTCCAAAGTATATGTTGCTGGAGAAAGGTAATAGATATTTTTTTTAAATCTCTAAAAGCTGACAGTTTATTGAAATAATTGTTGCTTGGTAGCAATTCCTAAAAGGTCATATTTAATTCTGATGAGTAAATATTTTTGTGATGAACACCTCAACTTCATGCTGCAAGATTTTGTGACTGAATTTACATTCTCAGGAGAACAGCAAAGAGAACAGCATGTATTGATTCTATTTCAATGCAAAGCAAAGCAACCCAACACCTCCCTGTCCAGCCTGTCCCCTCACTAGTAGATGCCCAGTTGGTCCCAGAAGTCGCATACATGGTTCCTGGTTCCCACTTGTGCATGTGAACGTGCTGTCAGGTTCATGACCAGCCAACCGCTGGTGTCAGTATAGCGCGGCCAAACGGGCAGACGCTGCTCCCGGCAGAAAGTCGTCTGTTGGGCCCGCGAGGAAGGGTCACCGGTGTGGGCAAAGGCGCCCCAGTGGCACAGCATCCGATTGGACAGCAGCTTCTCTGGCAGTGACAGGGTGAAGTTGGCCACTGAGGCAGAATCAAAAAGAAAGGGCAGTTCGGCACCGTGGCAGGCGTGCTGGTAGCAGAAAGTCAGACCTGACCACACACGATGGTCAGATGCCACATGGTCGAACACGTACATCCACACCTCGCTACCGGCTGCTGTGCCAGCACGTGCCGACCTCCTGGATGGACACAGGAAGACAAAGTCGGTGACGATCTGGGGAGAGGGAAGAAAGAGAGGCAGCTGGTCAGACAACACTTTTTTTTTTTAACTCAATTGAATGATTTTAAGCCATGCTAGTGCCTTGGCTCTATGGATGGCAATGTTAGTTAGTCAGTCATTTGGCCAGACCAAAATATCTCAACAACTATTGGATTGCCATGAAATTTTGAATAGGCATTTATGGTCCCCAGAGGATGAACCCTAATGACTTTAATGATCCTCTGACTTCTCCTCTAGCATCACGTTGAGGTAGACCTCTCTGGTTTTGAGTGAAATGTCTTAACTACTGAACAGACTGCCATGAAATTTGGTACAGATAACCCGGATGATGAATCCTACTGACTTTTGTCTTGCGCCATCACGAAGTTCACATTTGTGGTTTTTGGTGATCCCCTCACTCTTCCTCTAGCACCACCAGCAGGTCAAAGTTATCCAGTGAAATATCTCAGCATCTAGTGGGTGGATTGGCATGAAATTTAGTATGGACATGGTTCCCCAATGATGAATCCTACTAACTTCCATGTAGCGCCACCATGAGGTTGACATTTGTGGATTTTGGTGAAATGTCTTGACAACTACTGAATGGATTGCTGAGTGCAGAAATTGCTAATTTGTGCTAATTTATATATGTTAGCATGCTAACATGCAAAACTAAAACGGTTCTGGAATCGTCACTTCTTTGTGACAAAGGACTCAATGCACGTACCCGCCATTTATAAATATCCCATTGATTACGACGGAGACTCCACGCAAGCTCATTTTATTTAATTCTGAAAATGCCTGCGCGCAACTCTGTTCCATGGACGATCAATGAGGCAATGAGGTGCAGACGTTTACTGTGTCATGTTAGACATGATGTCATGCTACTTACGTGGTTGACGCGGCTAGTAACAACCATGCCCACATTTAAGAGTACTGTCTGCGGTGGAAACACAAAGGTTTAGGTACACATACAGGTTAGGCACGGGTTTTAAGGGTATTATACCGAAGGTGTTTGGTGGAAATGTGGCTTAAGTAGAGCCTCAGAGAGCTGTTGTGTCAGACAGGAGGCTAATTTAGGCCTCACATTTGTGTGTTGTTTTTTTTTGTTTCTGTGCCCTTTGTAGACAGATGTGACTCACAACACACCAACAGCAATCATGGCTTTACATGTTCTTTCCCTTTCGCTGTTCTTTTTACAAATACACATCTTCTTCCCCTGACATCACATACTCTTTCCCTTTTCCGGTCTTGGAAGAAAAACAACAAAACCTCACACTCATAACCACCCTGACTCATTTTTTTGTGTCTGTCATGTAAGTATTTTACTGTTTTTGTGTCACTGTATTTATGGATTTTACGTAAATGTAATGTGTTATTATCTTTTATTCATTTATTCTTTCATAAATGTCTTTTCTTTCTTTATTATCTCTGTTGAAAGAAGTTACATATTCCCACTTTTCATTTCATAATCAAGACAACTGAAGAGTGAACCAATTTGACTGCAATTTCGTGGACAAAAGATCACCCTTGGCCTCAGGATCAGTGGATTACATGTTGGTGCTGATCCAGATCTTTAGCCATGGCTGTTATAGTGTTGCATATGCTGGTTACCGAGTCCAAGTCGATAACTTAACAGCACTGCATTCAGATATTTTTTGGACCATGAAACCTGGAAAATGAACTATAAACAAGTTGCTTTGCAAGTTGAAGAACTGTTCAGCATTGTTGAAGGTTTATTCTTCACAGTGTATCTTCTAGTTTCTGCAGTGTTTTTGTAGAAAAGAAAATGAATAAAACTAATTAGCGTGACATCTACAAAAGAGACGGGCTGGGGGCAGAGCAGCAAAAACTATTGTTCCCTCTCGGCTAAAAGGAAGCAAAAAGAAAATAAACGTAGACCGTCTTCTATCTGTTACCTGGAAACCAGTGTGTCTTTTTCAGCAGCACACAACCCGCGCCCACACAGCCCCACATCTGACACCTGAAAACAAATTGCTGACTGTAGGAAGCTGATGGACAAACATGCACACACACATTTGTCTGTTTCAAATAGGCACATGCATAAAATAGTTATCGCTAGTCCTGGCTCACGCGCACACGTTCAAGTGGGTACAAGCACAGGTAGAAATTAAGTTACATAATGTGTACCATGTATTCAAGTATAGTGTTCTGGAAATAACCTTTTCCTCTGCTATTTCCTCTGCTCTCTCTCCCTCATTCATTTGTCGTCCTCTTTTCGGTGCCTTTTCTGTCCTTCATCCCTACATCTTTTCTCCTCTTAATTTGACCCGCCACTATATTTTTCTCCACCACCATGTACTTTCTCATGCCTCCTCTCTCTTTTCCATTTCTTACTGTGGTAAAGTCAAGACTCTGAAAGAAATAATCTGCTAAAATAGTTGTTTAAGTGTCTGTATTTCTGCTTAATGACTGATGCAGCATATGAATCACAAATACAAACCTATTTTACTCATAGACCTCCGTGAGAAAATGTCTATATGGTGAGTTGAAACATGGTCATATCATTTATCACCACACCAGTGCTTCTTGTCACCTGCCAGCAATGAGCTTCACAGGGAGGGTGGTAACCCGTAGATCAAGCTATCTCCCCCCCAACTGTGCAGGCCTGACCAACCAGAAGGAGACTGCTGTAGAAACAAGGACGAGAACCCTGGCCGACTTCCCACTTGCACATGACCAATGACTTAAGTTAGCATGCACCACTGAAACACTACTGCTACGTGGAATCCAACACCGAAACGCTTGATTTTTCAAAGAGAAAAAATGTATGTATGTTTATAGTTTTTATGGTAAACGGATATTTTCTAGTATTTGAGCAAACTTAAAAATACTGAGGCCACAATCACGTAGCCCATGTTTACTTTCTGTCAGACGTTTCCTTTTTGCATAAAGTATAGCAGACTTTCCTCTCCTTGGTCTTTGCCTGGTTAGCATACAAGTTACATTATTACCTTTCCTTGTTGCGGGGCAGAATTCAGGTGTTGTCTGGAATTGATTTTCTGTGGAAATGCTGCTGTAGAGAACAACATCGCTACCCACTGGCAAACAAGGTGGAACCACATGTACAAAGCCTACATATCAGTGGCCAATTCTTGTTGACATTTATGCAATTTTCCCAAAACCTGCAACAGTCCGCGTCACCTCCTTTTAACAACAATCAGCTATAATCCGTTTGCTGTTCTCTGTGAGATGCACGAACCTGTTTGGACACAGTCAGCCTCAAGAAACTCTTCAGTAGCTCCATATCAATGCAAGTAGTATGGTAGTCACGGCTCCCTCTTCAATTACACAATGAATCTCATATTGCTGGCAACCTTTAACATACAGCTGACGAGCTTGTCAGTGACTGAGTTGAAATTCCCTTGATAGCAAAAGAAAGATGTTGAGTGTCATTCTCATTGGTCCTTAGCTTTTATTACAACAGAACTCTTTCTCATTCTGTAAAAGACATTTCACAGAGAAACTCTTCATAGAGCCGTGCACTCATAAGGTTGATGAGTGGTGTGTTCAACTGGAAAGACGACGATCATGTCAAAATGCACACACACCACAAACATATAAATGCTACAAAGGGCACAACACTGAGTTCTCCACATCAGCCTCTTCTGTGACGGACTGGTTGACATTTGTGCCCCCCCCCAAGTCCTCTGGAGAAGTGCCCTTTATGAAGAGATGCAGGAGGTGTGTGTGTGTGTGTGTGTGTGTGTGTGTATGTGGAGGGGCAGGCCTGGCCTTCGGTCTGACTGCGCCGTAAAACGTGAATGAGCCGTTAATGTGCTAACCTAACGACCAATCACTAATCCCCATTGTTTGTCTGACGAACTCCTTCTTTGTTTTCAAAATCTAAATTATTTGACTCTTAGGCCGTATTCAGACAGAATCAGATGTTGCGGCGATTAGCGCAGGGTTGTGTGGTGGTGTCATATACTAACCAGCAATCCCAACTTGAAGAGCGATACAACGCCAAGCAACTGCACGGAGATTGACGTCTTTGTACTCCCTTTTGGCAGGGTTGTACAGCTGATGTACAGTCATCACGGAATGCTACAATGCTACATGGTAAACAAAGTTCTTCACGTGGGCGTCTGCCAGTCTGATCGCCGGTGTGATTGGCCACCGCAGCGTGACGCCGTTTGTGCTTCTCCAAAAGTTGATTCTGTTTTAACTTTTCTTCGCAGCCTAAATGCACTACCCATGTTCACTGAATGGGAGAACCGGTGTTTTCGCCACAAAGCCTGCTTCTGTCTGAATGCAGCCTTAAATGCATACCTTGGGTCTTTAGCAACCCAGGACTACATTACACCCTGTCTAATTCATTAATTTCATTCAGTTAAGAACCCAACTCCCTGGTATTCCTCAAACTATTTGTTTTTAACAATAATCTGGTTTTAAAATGCCAAAAATGATAAAAAGCATTGTGTTTCTAATGTTTTTCTCTAAAAAGTTTACAGGGTCGCTAGAGACCTGAGGTGTGTAAGTGTTACATCGTATGCTGGATGCAAATGATAGTGGGTAATGTTGTGTTTTCCTGTTGTCTCACTGTTACTATGAATAAATACAGGCACAATGATGAAAACGTTTGTATATATTAGCTTTTATCACAGTAACATGATGGTGCAGCACCTGGGTATCAGGTATAGTGCAGAGCAAGCATTTTCTTTCACATTACAAATAGTCATTACTCCCATACCATAAATACAAGTTGGGGTGTCAAGTCACCCAGTCAGCCTTCTCTGTCTTGCATTTTGTCTGTGATTCCTCGGCTGATCCCTCCTGTCGCTGTAGATGTTAATGAGAGACGAGTCGCGGTTAGGCTGCATCTCAAACAGACAAACTCCCTGACTCCAGTTGTTCACATGCTTCACCCATATAAATGATGGAGAAATGGTGGAGAAATGAAAAACTGTGGTCTGTGTTGGTGTCAGACTTTGAGGAAAACTGGAGTTTTAGCTCCCTCTGTAGGCAAATGACAGGAGCTGTGCTGGAGCAGCACTGAAGTCTGTAAAGTCTGCTGAATGATGGTGATAATGCTGAACTTTTATACAAAGTAATGGACTACGTTGATGGCTCTTGAGCTGGACGGCAGCATCTAAATATAAGTGGACTACATACATTTCCTTAACCACACCGATCGAAACTTTAAACAAACGAATTACAGCAGCAAAAGAGTACAACTGTTTTCCCATCAGGCTCATTAGACGGAGAGAAGATGGAGAGAGCACAGAAGACAGCTGGGTCCTCGTTACACACCGAGCTCCGGCTGGTTGGGACATCGATCCATGCATGACCGCCTGCCTCGCATAGCTGCTGAATGGGTGGTTATTGATGTGTGTGTGTGTTTGGGTGTGTGTGGGAGACTGTGTCTGAGTGTTTCAGTCTGTGAAAAATACGGAAGAGAACAAAGCTCTTGAAAAGCAGGTTACAACGTAATTGCAGCCTATTTTTTTTTGTTGCCTTGTTCACACACTATTTTAACACAGTGCATTCGTTCTGGAGAGATGTTCCGCACATTTGCCATTTCTCACAAATTAGACGTTACTGTCTAAATGTAAGCCAGATGGAAACTGGCTGACAGTTTCCTGACAGCCACCGGATAGCTAATGATGAAGAGACAAAGCCACATCAAATGGAAGAATATTAATTATATGCAATTTGCCTCAGTCTGATCAAAAGCAGCTCGCTTCAGTAACTTTGCCTTCTATGAACTGAAGAATTTTCTATTAACTTCACATATTGTCTCTAAGCTTAGATTACAGTGTCCTAGCAGAGGAAATACAGCCTCTTAAGGGAATTTTGATAATTAGCCTTTAGTCTGTTTAAAACACTGTCTCAAGATGGCAGGTATGCATATTTAGTGTCTTATTTTCAATCATTGCTTTTCATCATTCTTGCTCATGTCTGTTTTTATCTGTGCAGTGACAAATCGGCTGCACTTGTTCACGGCAAGGTTTGAACATTTAAATGTCTGAGGGGAAGCTTGGGGTGGTGCTTTTAATAAATACTGCAGAAAAAGCAACAACGATGATTTTGACATAGTGGCTACAGTTTTAAAACTATGAAGACATTTTCCTTTGATTCAATCTACAACCACGCTCTGTGACATTTGCGCTGACCCCCCCCCCCCACCCAGTCCTCTGGAGAAGTGCCCTTTATGAAGAGATGCAGGAGGTGCGTGTGTGTGCGTCTGCGTGTGTGTGCGGAAGGGTAAGCGACAGCTGTGACTCCACGTCTCCCTACTGCACCGTGAACTGTGACTGAATACTAAACATGTCCAGGAGTGTCACCTCCTGACCCCCTGTAGCTCCCCGAGGCCGCCAGCTTGCTTTGCATTGAAAAGCCTGATAGAAAACTGCTGGAGGGTTTTTTCTCCTTCTGTGTCATCATATGCCATTCCACCTCTGTATTTTCACCGTGATAAAAACTCGAAACATGAACACACTGTGATAAAACCGAATGATACAATGAACAAGCCTAAGAGTCTACATCCGTGCTAGCACTAAACACAAAGTACAACTGAGGCTGAAGCAGGACGCACTTTTTCAGTGTATTAGGCTCAGTACTCAGCTTTCAATGGGATGAATAAGATTCCTCATTCATTGTTTTAAATGTCAGTGGTTTGTGGAGTCAGATGAGCGTAATTTGTCCTCCACCAGCAAACAGCATTAGCTTGTTAGATGTTTAGACGTTATCACTGAAATAAATGTTCTTTAGCTCTACCCCCTGTGGTTTAACTTGACAAGTAACTCGACAAATTAGATTATTCTTGGCCCTAGGAAAGCTCTCACTAAAATGTGTAGTGTATCTGACTATATATCAGCTACAATGCTGAAACTGAAAAGCTTGTGAATTGAGCTCCTCTTACCTGAGCTAGCATATCCCTGCGGTCAGCATCCCTGTACAGGGGCAGGTACTTGTGCAGGATCCGCAGAGTGTGTTGTTTAAATATGGCTGTGATGTACACAGTGCTCTCTACTGCAGAGACTGGCTTGTTGAAGACGCCATACACAAAGATCACCCCCTCTTCAGAGGTCGTACCTGCAGGACAGAAAACAGAAAAACAGAGCCTCAGTCCATACAAACAAGTAGACTTCTATGTTGCCTGTAGCCTTCTGGTTTTTTTTGTTGTTGTGTTTTTTTACAGTGAACCTTGCCTTCAGCTTTGTTATGATCTTTGGAATTTCGGCAGTAGCTCAATCTGTAGGGACTTGGCATGGGAACTGGAGAGTTGCCGGTTCATGTCCAGCACGGACCACAGTACAGAGTGTGGACCATAGACTGTATATAAAGATGGACGGCGCGTCTCCACTTCCTCCCACTGTACAAAAATGAAGCCAAAATATCCCGGATACAGGTGCTGCCATCAGTCTGCGCAGTAGTGATCCGCGGTGGAGCTGCGGTATCGACTTCCCGCCTGTACACCCACCTGAGCCAATCGCGAGCACACTCACAGTTGTCAATCATGACGTTTAACCCCCTTTTTTATAGCATCGAATAACTAATTAAAACCAAACTTATCAGAAAAATGAACACTTGAACAAACATCAACGTGATAAGAACTACCTAAAATGACAGAAACCATCTTTGGGAACATTTTATTTGATGTGTACTTTGACTTTTCAGTTTGGCCCATGTCCCATCTGCTAACATGGAGGGGGCGGGGTTTATGACCTATACTGCAGCCAGCCACCAGGGGGCGATCCAGATGTTTTGGCTTCACTTTTGGGGAGCTGTCATGTCGTCCATCTTTATATACAGTCTACGATGTGGACTGGTAGCTGGAGAGGTGCCAGATCACCTCCTGGGCACTGCCAAGGCACCGAACCCCTAACTGCTCCGGGGGCGCTGCTATGTGGCAGCCCCATCTCTCCTCACTGTTGCATGTCTATGGGTCGTGTGTGTGCTTGTCTGTATTTTGGACCTATGTGTGTGTAAACTGTATAATGGAGTGAAAAAATATAATTTCCCCCAGGGATTAATAAAGTAAATCTTCTTTTTCTTCGTCTTCTTCTTCGAATTGTGTTATAACGAAAACCAGAGGGATTTCAGCGGAAAGCAAACAGCTAAGAGAGAACTAGTGCAAATGGGTAAATGTTAACAGTTTGCAAGATATCCATTTGAGCTGAGGTTGAAGAATCATTCAGGTCTTTTACTGAAGTAAAAGTAGAAATACCACAATGTAAAAGCACAGAAGTATTATCAGTAAAATGTGCTGTCTCTGTAGTATCAAAAGTAAAAGTACTTATTGTACCTTTTGTATGCTAAGTTAAGCTAAAAGGCTGATGCCTGTAGCCTTATATTTAACAGACAGGTATGAGAGTGGTATCGATCTTCTCATCTAACTCTTCGCAAGAAAGCAAAAAAGCATATTTAATTTCTAACTATTATACCTTCAATATTTCAGTTGATATTATGCTTTCATGGCGTATGTTCTTAAATAATTTTGCATTTTATTAAATTATAACCAACAAAAGTGAGTGTGGGGGTCTGATTAGGAGCCCACAACTCACTTTTGCCCTGTGGCCCCCTAGGTCCTGGGTTGGTATGTCAAATCTGAATCCGCAAAGTAACTACAGCTGTCAGATAAATGTAATGGCATAAAAAGTACAATAGTTTCCTCTGAAATGTAGAGGAGTAGCTATATAAAAAGTACTTCAAAATTGTACTTAAGTACAGTACTTGACAAAATGTATTCAGTTACATTCCATCAGCGGCATTAGAGGCAGCTTCATAATAATACAGTGCCATTTATCTCACATTGTATGGGTTTTTTTCTGTGTGTGTGTCTTACCCAGCAGCACTGGCTTCTCTTTCTGCCAGTGGCCCTTCTGGAAGGCAGTGACAGCTTGCTCTTTTATTAACTCCCCATCAATATGAGGACCCCAGGTCTCAAAAACCTCCAGGAACCTGAATGGGTTCACAATCTTGGAACCTTAGATCAAAAACACACCGGTTAGATTGAATAACACAATCTGATTTTTACAACAAAGAGCAGCAGGCTTTAACTAGATGAAGATGGAGACTAGATGGAGTAATTCAAACACAAGACATGCAAAATACTGCAATAATTAACCTGCTTTTGATTAGATTTTTTTGTCTTAAGACTTTTCTTAAGCCATCAGAGCTGAAATGTCTTGTCACCACTATCTTTTCATTCCAGACAGGCAGAAAACAGCAGCTGATGACGTAATCACTAAGTCAGTGATACTGATCAATAATCCTGTCAACCCTGCAGATATATTACAGTCATTTTGTGCTGTGAGGCACTAAAATCCCTCTAATTGCCCCTTCAGAGGCCCACTATTCCTCAGTTGTCATGATTTTGTTCTCCAGTATGCCACAGCTCAGGATAAAAATAATGTTTTTCATCATCTTTTGCAGATGAACATACTATATCCTGCCTTCTTATGTAACTGTAACTGTGTGGGCAGCTCTGAGCGATGCTTTAAATTTGGTGAGCGTAGGCCGGTGTTCGTGGCGCCCTACTTGTTTTCATCTGGGCAGCCAGGACGGCCTGTGGAGTGAGAGACAGCAGGCAGACGATGTCGCTCACAGAGCAGTTGGTTTGTTTGGCAAAGTCTTTTCCCAGCTTCAGGGCGTCGTGTCTGGAAAGACAAAATTACAGTTCAGCTAGAAGTTGTCTGTAAGCATGCTGGAGACATTCCCACAAGGTTTGAATACAGCAAGAGCTCAAGAAAAAACATATCCCCCTGATTCTATATTAAAAAAAAGGCAAATCAATATTTTTGACAGCTCTTTGAGTCCATAGTATTTTGTATCTTCAGCCGGGCACAAATCAGTCACACATCAGTAGCCAATATGAGCCGATGGTTCCTCACCTGGTCTTCAGAGGGATGGAGAAAGGCAGACTCTGCAGGACAGCCTGTTTAAACAGAGGCTTGCTGCTCTGGATCATCAGGTGAAGACTCACTGACTGAGCACCTGCACTCTCCCCAAATATTGTCACCTGACAAAACAAAAACACAACACAGAGGCTTGGCATTAACAGCCACAATCAGCAGCTTTGCATGATAGCAACAAGAAATAACTCTAACTGCTAAAATTGAAAAGTTTGAACTTGAACAACTCCAAAATCCTCAGTGAACGGCACACAACATATTTGTTTTCCAATCTGGCTGTCTGTCATGTTTCAAATCAAAGGAAAGCTGAGAATACCTGGAAAAGTGTTCCATTCATCAGTTTATGTAATTTTATGTAATTTTGATGACAGAAAATCATCTGAACTTATTTACAATAAACATCCTTGACTGCTACATTCCAATTCCTTTAAGGCCTGTGGGAATTAATTTGAATGCAGTGACACCATTCAACTTGTAGGCTTAAAGTTTGTACAGTTTTTAAGCATGCATGAAATCATCATCCCATCAAAGTGTTTGTTCAAAAACATGTAAACCTGCAAAGCTAATAAAGTTTCATTACTTCCTATGTCAATGTGTGGACCTTTTTCTAATGTTTTCCCTCAATTTTCCTCTTTTATCTATGCATACTGCTTTGAAAAAAAATAGTCAGTTTTGTGAAACTCATTGCACTGTAAAAGTGTAATCATTACTGGAGATTTTTCTATTTTAAAAAGAACACAACACCAAATAAAAAGATGCCCTTTTAATGTTAGGAATTTAAATACAGTGCTCAAATAAGTACACTGACGGACTCTCTAGATAATTAGCGGTGTGTGTGTGTGAGTGAGTGAGTGTGCGTGCGTGCTTGCTTGCCTTGCTTGGATCACCTCCGAACACTGCAATGTTCCGTTGGACCCAAAGAAGAGCCGCCTGCTGGTCCAATACCCCATAATTCCCTGCAGCTGAGGTGTGAGGGTCTTTGCCCGACACAAGGAACCCAAAGGCACCTTAAATCATGCAGCAATTCACATGATCAGCGAGACATAATTGACCCTGGCAAGACATTCATTTCCTCTGACTTCCAAATTACCGTTCACATATCTCTGCTCCTGTTTTCAGTCGTGCAGGAAAGCAGAGTAATTACCAACAGACTCGGTCATTTAAACTAGTGACACGCACACAGTATCCAACCTCATACTGTCTCACGCACACAGACAAACACACACATGCACTCTGCAATAAACACACCATTATTTTAACCAGTATTTTACCGGTAAGTGATTAATGTCTTCCAAGAGATGCTTGCTTGTTGTCTTTACCAAGCCAACTCAGCGCTAAAGTCCATAAATAGACACAATAATGGTGAATACACAGATAGTGAATCTGTGTCCCTATGCTAATACGCAGGTTATTATACTGGAATAGGTTCAGTACAGTGAAATGCCACCAAACTTTCATACCCAGTCGGTACTCCACGCTCACAACAACAGTGTGGGTGAAGTTACTGATGAAGCGTCCATCATACAGTGGCTTGGAGGCAGATCCAGCAATGAAATCCCCACCATGGATCCACACCATGACAGGTAGCGTGCTCTGCAGAGGGGAGCTGAACTTCACATCCACAGGGACAAAGATGTTGAGGTAGAGACAGTCCTCACTGACCTTGTTGGCACATTGGAGGGAAAATTCATTCATTTAAAATCAATATTTCATTCAGTTCTATCCTTAAGTTACTAGATTTTCAGGCTACATGCATCTGCTGGCCATGGTAGTTTTACAGTCATTTTGGGACTGGGGTGTTGACACTGTAGATATTTTTACCAAGTGGGAGATATTTTTGCTGTCAGAAATTCCCCATATCTCCAAGTTGAAATTAAAACTAGGAGTCAGACGTTTCTCCAACAAAGCTAATTACAGTCTGAATGATATGACTTGAGCGCAGCTTCACTGTGGTTTTGTCCCAGTGGTCAACTGTGGTACTGCACCATTTTTAAAAATCATTTTTTGTATTTTCTCATTTTTGTTATTTTTATGTGTGTGATGTCATCGAAAAAGGCCATCGCTACCATTGAAGACACTGTGGCCATGTCCTCTATATTTTCTTTCTGAAGATTTGGACATTTCTAGCAACCTGTCACCTTGGTACAATTGTCTTCTTTAATGGTGGTGAACCAGCAGGTGAAACCTATCTTACTGTTGTACTCACTGTAAGTCACTCTGTGCCAAAATAGGAAAACTACAAACATGTTACTACATCCTAAAGTGAAATATCTCGACAACATGCAAATAAGTGAGAAGTTGCGTTGTTCCTTACAATCCGAGGACACTCCTCAGCGATAGGTCCACTGCAGGCCTGCATGCATGCCGCCTTGGGGAAGGAGGCATCATAAACCCCTTGCCAAGGAGTCACAGGTCTGGGGGGCTTCCAGCGGTAAGCCCCAACAGGAGGGTCTGCATATGGTATCCCATAGAATATATTGGCCTTATCCACTGTAATCCCCTTGATCTGGCCATCTTTGGTTAACACCACAGGTCCAGGAGCCCCATTTATATCCTGATTGACTGGTTTGTCCTTGGTTTGCTCTGTGATTGAGAGCACCTCCGGGTGTCCCAGCTCCTTCAGGGAGTTTATCTCAAAGTCTCTGTTGATGATGAGTGGCTCGTCTCTCACCAGCAGCCCGGGGTAGATACTTCTCAGAAAGCTGACAAGGTCGATGTCATCATCATTTTTCGTCGCCTCTCCAGAGGCCAGCACTAAACTTAGTGTGCACAGCAGCAGCAAACAGTGCCAGCTCTCCATATTGCGTTAGAATACTCTTATACTTCCCCAGACCCTGCTGCTCAGATCATGATTTGACTTGAATTATGGCCCAGCAGAGGTAGAAAAGTTGCAGCCCCCACAAGCCTGCAGCCTGAAACTCTCCAGAGACTTGTGCGTGTACTTGTGACTCCAATTTGGCTGGTTGCTTGTTAAGATTTATCAGACAAAAGCTGCTCTGTCTGATTGCTGAGTGCCGTCCAGTAGACCCTGAACAGCAGGACACGGACACTGTGATGCAGGAGGCCCAATAATAGAGGACAAGTCGTCTTTCGTTTGCTTAATGTAATCACAGTCACACACAGAAGGTAAATGGGGTCATACAGTCATACAGCAGGCTTCGTGAAGGAATAAGTGTTACATTTTTTACATCAGCATCTTACCATATATATATATATATATATATATATATATATATATATATATATATATCAGTTACTGGTGTTTAATTAAAACAAATGCATTTATTTGTGTACTTCTGAACTGCAGTTGGTGGACTGCAAATTTCATTAAGGTGCACAACACCACCTACAGGCCTTCTGCACCACAACATGCACATCATGTCCACACTAAAACCAAACTAAAACCTGTGATGGGAAGACACAAGAAGACATTGCTTTATTTCAAGGTTTCACAAGCTAAGAAGGTTCAGAACTCTGGCATATAGTCTCTTCACACTGTGTAGGATCAGCATAGATTGATGAGTCTTTGGAGTTTTTCTGCCTGTCCTAAAATATGCCCAAAACTCCATACTTTGTTATTCTCCAGAGTTCTCCTCTTTCTTCCTGATAGGCCTAGTGACTATAAGACTAGAAAGCTATTGTATCACATTTACCAGTAAAACAGATGTAATTTGCTACTTTGCAACACAGTTTGCCATATTTTCAATGCTCTTGTAATTTATTTCTACCTCCAACAAGAAATGTGGATATATAATTAAAGGGGCTCTCCATCGATTTATTTATATTATTGTGATGTATTTACTTGTCATGGGGAGGTAACATTGACAGAAAATGTGTTAAATGAATTTTTTTTTGGTGGCCTTAGCTATGGCCCTGATCATTGGCATTAATTGTTAAAGAAAGGAGCAAGAAATTTTTTTTTTATCAATCATTATGAAAGTGATGTCTTCTTCATGAGATTAACACAATAATAATGAACAATATCGGTATAAGCATTAGAGACAAAAATTTGTGGTATTATGGAACAAAGGATTTCGGAACTTGGTGAATCTGAGCAGGTGCGTGAAGGCAGCGCACACCTGTCACTCATAAGGAGTCTGTCATTTCCAGCCAAGCCTTGACTTTGATAAACACACCATGCTTTCTTTTGCTGGAATTACAAAGAAAATGTAAGAAAATAAGTATCCTCAGTCGGTTTTATGTCACCTATCTCACTCGAATTTAGCGAATTAACAAGCCTTTATATTTTCAGGAACTCCTTAGAGTTTTGGTACATCTTTTTCATACTGGTGCCTCATACCATATCGTTTGGTGAGTAGCGCACTGCATTCGACATATTACTGAGTTCAAATGAACCCGAATTTGTTACACTTGGATTGATTTTCCTCCAGGACATTGCGACGATATTTCCTTCTCAATATGCTGGATGAGCAAGGACAATGCTCTAGAAAGGTAAACACAAGAAGCACACGTTTTTGATAGTGTAGTCTACAGTATTTCACACAGTGCTTACGCCTGGTCAAGTGCGTTACCTGCTCTGTGAAGAGAACCTCACGCCAAACTCCATTTACAAAACCACAATTTAGTGTGTCTCTGCTTATCGGCAAATCTGGACCTATGGTAGAACATAACCTACATAGATTTTATGACTCATTAAATGTTCGTGGTAAATTCGGCGCACATTATTCTAATGTCACTTTAGTCTCTTAACTCTACACCTCACTGCAATGAAAAAGTATAAAACAAATTATAACAGCTGTAAGTTTTTGAAAATGCTTTCAAATGCAGGACCAGATCAAGAATATTTGTGGCCTAAAGCAGACTCCCTCACCCTCCATGTAATGAACATTTGTATTTGTTTGGAGTTCTGTGGTGGCCAAAAGCATGTGGATACCTGAACTTTATGTCACTGTTGAACATGTCATTCCAACACCATAAACACTAATCTGCAGCTGTAACAGCCTCCACTCCTATGGGAAAGCTTTCCAAGATGTTGGAGCCTGGCTGCAGGATTTTGTTCCCATTCAGATACAAGAGCATTAGTGAAGCTGGGCGCTGATGTTAGGTGATACTGCCTGTCAGCGTTCCAGTTCATTCCAGAGGTGCTGGATGAGTTGAGGTCAGGGCTCTGTGCTGGTCAGTCACGTTCTTCCCCACAAAAACCATTTCTTTATAGAGCTTCATTTGTGCACTGGGACATTGTCATGTTGAAACAGGAAAGGGTCTTCCCCAGAAGGTGGAAGCACACTATCTGTCTGAAATATCAATGTATGCTGATATCTTTAAGGGAGAAAATGTGGTGTAGCAAAGCTTTATTATTTCCCATCCTTTTAGGCAAAATGGAAACATATGGCTCAATAATACAGCACTAAAATCCATCAGGAAGGTGGGTAAAGTTACCTCCATGACGGTGTCCCCAGCTGTAGAAAACAAGCTAACACTTCAGTATGGAGGCTCTATTCAGACATGGACTTTTAGAATCACCCCACGTAAGCATCTTTGAACTATTTTTAAAAATATTTTTACCTACTAAGAGCCAGTGTTATTAAATGTTAAATGAAATGTGTTTATCTCACTCTAAGGTACAAAGTTCACTGAAGTCAGAGGCCTGAAGAAACCCCTGGAGCAGCCAACAACTGTCACTAAGGTACTTCTGATATAACATGTATCAAACTGCAGTTTTATACTGATGGATGGTCATGTTAGATTTTTATGCACAGTTCATCCTACTTTTGCCTTCTTTGCTGATCCCTCGTTCTTTCTTCAGGGCTTCCTGGAGCTGATGAGTCCCACTGAGGTGTTTGCATGTGAAAATGGCACATTATTCTTCCACCAAGATGAAAACTTCTTCCTAGTGTTTGGTGAGATTATCTGTTTTGTGTGTATTTAGTGTATTATTGTCTTTGAAGTTACATATTGACCTGCCCTCAGTTTTTAAGGGGATGATTTGGTTTGGGTTTAGGATTATTACTGCTTTTACTGCAGATTCTTTACTGATTCAGCCTGGTTTTAGAACCCAAAATGGTTGCGCCTGACTAATTTTAGAATTGAGTTTAATTTCTACCACATCGGTTATAATTTGTCGTGCAATTCGAGGGGGGTCACGACGCCTGAACAACCAACGATCTGTCTCTCGGACGATCAGATGGATTTCTGGCAGGTTCGAAATTTTGGTCAGCTGTCTTGCAGTTTGAGCAGATCCACAGTTCAGTTTCTTTCATGGCTGCTGCCGAAAGATCCAATTTAAATTGTAGTCATGTTTTAATATTATTGGAGTAGTATTTTATATGTTGTGGCTAAAACTGTAGTGTTGAGACTGCTGTGATATAAAACTGGATATCGCTGCAGAACAGACAGAACAGACTGTCTGCATAATCCAGACATCTGCGGCTCCATATTTTTCTTCTTACTTTTTGTTCATAATAGAACTGCACAAAGTAATGCTGCTTTTCTCTGTTTTTGTCAACATTGAGGACGCAGCCATCTCGTTTTGAATAAACCTTATGAGCATAAAAGTCACAGGTTCTTGCTGTGCAGAAAGGTCAATTAAAACATGTAGTGTGAGTTAACACAATGCACGAGATTACTGAAATCTGACCAGCTTTAGGTTGAGGTTTGAATCCCTTCTTAGGGAATGATTTTTGAAAATACGTTTTTTTGCTTTCTTACTCTCATGTCTGTACTATACTGCAGCGAGCGGCCAGTTAGCCTAGCTTAGAGACTGGAAACGGGGGGGAAACGGGTGCTTGGCTCTAGCTTCATACTGAACTGATAGACATGAGAGTGGTATTGATCTTGGCATCTAACGCTTAGCAAGAAAGCAGATAACTGGTGTGTAGTGTCTCTTGCCTTCTGTTTATGTTTTGTCACCTCATGGGTTTAAGGAAGGCGATGTTGGTCTGTTTATCTGTCTGTGTAAAACTTTGCTCGCAGACGGATGTTAAATTAACTGGATTTTTGTGGTCCACAGTGGATAAGGTGACTCCCTGACTGTCAGTCTAGTTCTACCCTCAGGCCAAAATGTCAAGCTATACCAATCTAGACTGCAATGAAATTTGATGAGCACATTTATGCAAGTAGATGTGTTTATCAATTATGGTTTAATAATGCTTCAAATGACTATCCCTTTTTTCATGAACACTTTGTATGACTGAAACTCAAATTGTTCTCCCCCTAGGCCACACTATGCGTCTCCCTGTCAAGCTCGAGTCCAGGACTCCCTCCATGTTGCTGGTCTCCTGGGTGGAGAACCTCCCAGCTGTCAGCCACAGCTACACTGTGACCATGTACCACACTGAAGTGGGCTCCTATAACACTCTTAGCACGGACACTACCACCAACAACCACTACCACTTCACAGCTCTGGACTCCTGCAGCCCCTATGTGGCCTGTGTGGAGACTGCAGGCACTCACTCCTTCACCTGCCTCTCTACTATTACCGGTATGGACTTGTGGTTGGATGGATTAGCAGACATCCATAAATGATGGATGGCAAAAAAAAAGAAAAGACCTATTTTGTTTATGGTGCGAGTTAACTAAAATCAGCAATGTGTTCTACGTAGAGCTGCTATTAATTATTAAGTTAAAACTGTTTGACGGAGCCAAAGATGACTTCTTTAAAATGCTTGTCGGTGCAAACAACAATTCTATAAGACAAAGAAAAATAGGAAATCTTCACATTTGAGAGATTGGAACCACCAAATTAATCATAGTAAAATGAACTACCTGTAAGGTAAAAAAACACACAGTAATGCTTTGGAAATTGGTCAGTAATAATGTAAACATGCTAAACCACTAGGGTGGTCCAAAATAAAGATTTGTCCCAAACATGCTTTAAACTATTAGATAGTACAACATGGCTAGAGAAAAAGTTTCTGACATGTAGAGAATATGCAGCACGATGTGTCTACATCTGGCACCTAACTGCATTGTCATTGCTATGTATAATTTGTATGTATAATTTCTGCTCCATTAGCCCCCTTGGATATCATTTTTATATAAGTAAAGATTTTCAGCATTTAAAGCTATAATCAATGTTTTTTATATTAATAATGGATCAAATGAGTCTGTGTAATGTGAAAGATGCCGATTGTAGAGACAAACCCACAGAGAATTATCACTAACTCTGCAGTTCCCCTTAGAGTGTTTTTGCCTCTTAACTTGCTGTTTTGGTTTAATGGCCCACAATGTTACTATTTCAGTTTGTAGCTGAAAAAGCAGTTACCCTGTTATTGTACACTATCTGTCCAGCACCAAACGACAGACGGACACAGTTAGCGACTAGCTGGTGAGCATAGTGGAGCATTTAGCAGCTGGTGAGCCAGATATTTTTCTCAGAAGTTTGCAGAGACCAAAACCGAGTTAAAAGCAAAGTGAATACTGGACTCAAATTCATCAAGTGGCCAGAGACACGGCTCCAAATAAATGCTAATGTTGCTCTGCATTTGCTGGATGTGTAAATAGGCAACTGTTCAGTTTACCATACTTAAAAGGTGATAATAGATAAGTGTTGTGTTTACAGCTTGTTTTCACTGCCCCCAAGTGGCCAAAGAATCTGTTAATGCAGGTTTAAAACTCTTTGCCAGTTCTTTGTTATCCTTTTCCCGCCAGACCCAGACATTCCCAAGGACTTTGAGGTGGCATCATGGAACAGCAGCACCTTACTGTTGTCCTGGGACTGCCCCGAGAACCGCAAGTTCTCCCTCTTCCTCCTCACCGCCTTCTACCTCAATGGTACAGACCACATCACAGAAGAGGTACTCTTGTGGCACAAAGAGGACAACTTTGTGTTCGTCTTGTCTGACCTGCAGCCCTGCAGCAGGGTTAAGTTTGGCCTGCAGACGGTTTGCCAGGCAGGGATGGAGTCCCGCTACAGCAAGATGGTCCTGAACGATGGAAACTCTGGTAAACTGACTAAATGAACCATCTCTGTGTTTGTCCGTTTGAACCCATTATAGATCACTGTACTGAGTTGATACTAAACTTGAATATTTTGCAGTCACTGATTTACAGTGCTAATGTTTGAGAAGACTTTCTGACCACAGATACATTTAAAATCAATCTGTGAAATCCCAAATTATTTGAGTTTTAAAAACATTTTATTTTCCTATTCATTTACAGACAATACTTCCCAGAGCTTACCTACTGTTAATGTTAGTTTTAGTGTTACTGTGGTCATTTTCCCTGCTTTAAAGTGAGACATTGCAACTTCTGAGAGAATAAATAACACATTCTATCTCTTACAAATGACTTTAGAAATGATAAGCAATAAAACGCACCATTCCCCAATTCAGTACACTCGGGTGTTTTGCAGATACAGCCTTTCTTGGTCTGGTATGCCCAGTAGCTTATGATGGCTAATGTTAGCTAATCTTTGCAAAATTTAGGTTGATATTGCCGCTGACTTGATGACTCTGTTCTTGTGCCAGTGTTAAACTATGTTTTAGCATTTACCATTATCTTGTAATTGTCGCTTGTGGCCATAGTGGTTGCTCAGCAGAAGTTCATAGACTTTAAAGAGCCGCCAGTTAACTGACCACAGGCCGGACATATTTGCGACACTTAATGCAACTTAATACCAGAAAATGACACTCACATTTTGTAAGAGCAGCAGTTATAAGTGAAACTTCAGTGAACCCCTGTGGGGAAAATTGGTCATTGCAGAGAGTAGCATATGAAAATGTATATCTGAGAGAATATAACGAGCAGCTCCAGTAAAAGCCCTAAAGATGATGATGTCTTCACCCCGCTGATGTAGAGCTCCCACTGATTTGTGTTTTTTCATAAGACTGGACACAGAGAAAACAAACAGCATTCATTAGTTCCAAGAAAAATACAAAAATAAAAAATAACCCAAACCTTTAAGATAATTTTAAGATTTTTCGGGCAGGGAATGTGAGGAGAGAGAGGGGCATGACATGCTAAAAAGGTCACCGGCGATGTTGCGGTTATATTGCATGCACTGTAGGTATTGGGCTACCAAGGCGCTCCATAACCCAACCTTTTATAATTGACTTGAGTTTGCTGATGTTTGTAACTGTGAAGGGTCCTTTAGAAAAGACTACATTGCTTAACATAACATCCCCTCTCTGCTCCTCAGTTCACTCCAGCATCGAGACCTTGCATCAGACATCGTTTGGCCCCGACAACTACACCCTGAGCTGGAAAGTGAGGAACACCTCATCCATCTCCATGTTCAGAGTCTACCACGAGGGGGCTCTGCAGGGCACCACGCTCATTACCAACTACACTGTGGGGGGGCTGCTGCCATGCCAACAGTACCAGGCCAAGGTGGAGGCGCTATGCGGAGACGGTGTGCTCATGAGTGCCAAGATGGTCACAGCACACACAGGTAATGTAGAAACTGATGAGAAGATGGTCCCGTACATGCTGCTGTTAATATGCACCATTTTTGACTGAACATGCAGTAAAACATCTTCCCCTCCACCCAAATTTGCATATTCAAAGATTCTGGAATTTTTAATGAGATAGTTAAGGAGTAGATGCCTTTTTAAGGATTTTAATGTGAAAAAAACATATCAGACATTGTTCTAAGCAGACTTTGTCTGTTTTACATGTCTGGAGGGGATCTCTAAGAAGAGGAACTTGCTGTTATGTTTGTGTGGTACTCATCAACTGGCCATTGTTACTCTAGAGTGACTTTGATTCAATAAAGGATGAATACTGAGGACATAGACTGGATTATGAGGCTATGGGGTTTATTCTGAGGTGCTTAGTCTTGTGGTCGAAATCTAAAAGGAAATTACACAACTTAATCATTTCCCTCTAAAGAAGAAATCATGTCATATGAAGTATGCCAAACAAAGCAATCTCAGATCAATAACAGCTGGGTAACACTACTACTTCTACATAAGAAAATGTAAAGTAGACACCTTTTTTAAAGAAAACTCTTTTTGAAAACATATTGAAAAAGAACAAATGTAGAGAATGAGGAAAGGGCAGCTAGATTAAAGCCCCTATAAGATATGCTAGCCGACTGTGGATGACACTCTTCATTAAGGGGGAGGATATAGAATGACAGGTGAACTATGGGATGCACTCACCACTCTCCACCATAACCAGGAAACATCCATCGGCATGGGTACTGATAGATTCCTTGCTGTTTCCCTTCTTTAATTGATTGATTCATGCATATGTGGGTATAAGACAATCAAATACATTTAGCTGGGGACAAAGTGGTAGTTCCTTCTATTTGAACTTTACTGCGATACCCACTATGAAAAGGCAGTGTTAGAAAGGTGGAAGTTATGATATGTTTTCTGCAGCATCTGATGTCCACTTCAACTCTACACTAGCTGGTTTGGGACTGCCCTTAATGTGGAAAACTGTCCATGTGAACAGAGAGGATGTGGCCAGGGTATAGGGGCCAGATAGGGACGGGCCCAGTGTGTCAGGAAGTAAACATTGCAGCAAATTATTAGTAAAATGATATTTGGTGATATTTGTCACTTCTTCTTGCTTCTCACTCCAAGTTTAAATTATGTTTTGTGTTTAAATTTTTCTCTTTTTGTCACTGTGTTTTTGTGGTCTGGTCTGTCTGTATGCATACTGTGTGTGTATTCAGGACTGCGTGGTGTGTCTGAGCTCAGGTATCGCTCTAACGACTCCACCGCCCTGTGGGTACTTAGCACCACGAGCCAACCAGCTGCTGTGGCCTTTTTATATGAGCTGTCTCTGGAGAACGGCACCACCATCCAGAGCAGCCGTGTGACTGACACAAAGCTGCATCTACCAGGGCTGGAGGTGGGGAAGACCTACGTCCTCGATGTGTGGGAAGAATGTGACGGACGGTGGGAGTCGGAACATTCTCATGTGTATTTTGAGGGATCCAATTCATCCTTAGAGCCCCTTGTGAGGGCTGTTGGACGTGCTCTGAACCAAGGTCAGTCTGAGGGTCAGACTGAATATTTTGTGACAGTGTTAAAGAGCAGCCTGTTATTCTGACGAAGTGAGTATAGTGAGTGAAATAACTATTCAAGAAAGATCGAGGAAAATGTCAAAGTAAAGAAAAGTACAAAAATTACCAGACAAGTTATTTTTCTGATTATGATATACTTGACTTGTTTGTTAATTATCTTTCATGATAAACTTAACCCCGCTGCTGTTAGACTTTTCCATCATGGGTCTCACAATGGTCGTGCCCTGGTCACTGCCTGAGGATCTACAGGTCGAGGTGTCACAACCAAGAGCTAAAATGGGGGAGATTTTCAAAGATAAGGTAGGAGAAACTTCATTGTTTACATCAGTGATCATGGGCTGCAGATCCAGCTTTCATCCTACTTTTATACAGCGCTGTGTAAAAGTACACGCCTTGGCTTTCTGCAAGTTTTTTTTTTTTTTTTTAAATCTAGGCAATGTCACGTTTATTTTTGTTGACACATTGAATGGAAGTCGCAAAGAATACTTAACTTGAACATTGAGAATCAACTGAGGAGACATTCTGTTAGTGTCACGGCAACCACATGACTGAGAACCTAAATCTCATTCACGATTTACACCAAGCACAGTAACACTAACATGTCAAGACACGTTACAATTTTCCTACGGTAATGAAATTCAAACAAATGGAAAAATATGCCTAATACCATACAAAACTCTCCTATTTTAGCCAATAAAAAATAATGACATTTAGCCATTCTAGCAGCGTGGCTCTATGTTGGTCGGTCCATCACTTTGGTTCAGACTTGAATATCTCTTTTGAACCATTGGACAGATTGCCATGAAATTTTGTACAGACTTTCCTGGTCCCCAGAGGATAAATTGTAATAACTTTGCTGATCCCTTAATTTTTCATCTAGTGTCTATCAGAATGCTAACAAGCTAAACTAAGATGGTGAGCATGGTAAAATAGGACCGGGATGTGACGTAAAAGGGTCAAAAAGGCAACTTCACCATGTTAGTGTTGTCATTATAAGCATGTTAGCATGCTGACATTGGCCTGAGTAGCCTCACAGAGCTGCTAGCATGGCTGTAGACTCTTAGTTTCGTTAGGGTATAGGAGAGATTCAAATTTCCGAAAACATGAGGTGGCAGTGTGAGGTTCACTTGTAGATGGCTCCCTTTATTTTATTCCAAAACACATGGGCATACTTTAATTGGATTACTCCGGTGCACCCATGTGTACTTCTTTTATTTATAATGTTATACTTCTGTTCCTTCACAACACATTTTCTGAAGTAAATGTGTTTTTCTTCTTCAGATAAAAAATTCTATTTGAGGTAGGCTACTGACTAATACATTTCTGCCGAGCATATTTTCTTCCAAATTAGTTTATCGTTCTCATTCTTGAAGCATCCCATCTTTGTGTGTGTGTCCCTCAGCTGCAGGAGCTGTTGAAAGACTTTAATCAGCCAGTACGCATTGAGCTGGCTGCCTTTGAACCTGCAGACGAGCCGGACAAAACAGAGATTCTGTTTATGTCTTTTGATGCATCCAAAACTGAAGGATACGTGCCCCTACCCGTTGAAGATCAGCTGGATTACATTCGCTCCCTGAATGCAACCGATGTCACAGTTACAGACGGGGTCATTCACTGGGACGGTAGGTGATGATGAAAAACCAGCTCAACTTGGTCAAGTCTAACGTCTGTCATAGAATTCAAACTAAAAATCTTTTGTTTTCTGAGATTTGTCTTATTTGCTTTGACCGTTTGTCAGGTCCAGATCTGTGTGCTTCCACCAAGCAAACTTGGTGTCCCCGTAATTCTCTGTGCATCAACACTCTGGGCTCCTACACCTGTCTGTGCCAACATGGCTACTACGATGTGAGCTCTGTCATCGAGCCTCCTGTGACTTCACATGCAGTCTGCAATGGTAAACTTTTCAAGTTGCATATCTTAGCTAATGAAACACATGTTGCCTTTGCACTGGTGAAAGGTCTGTTGCAATGGTCTCATGTGAAGTGGCCTATCCCAACAAGTGGTGTCAAACTAAGAATATGTCTATTATATGCAGTGCGTTTGGACCTCAAAATTATGATACTGGAGCTTCTTTTTATTGTTGTTGTTTTGGGGGGCATTTGAAGTCCGAAAGTGACAGTCGAGAGATGACATGAAATGAGGGGAGGTTGGGAGTGGTTCATGGTTGGTGCCTTAACTCTTAGGCTGCCAGGAAACCCCTCCCCGAAATATCCTTGCCGTGTTCCAGGCCCCATGAATCATTCAGTCTTTAGACTGCTATCACCATTTGCCCAGCCACCAAGGAACATAACGGAAGTTGAATTAGTTATTAGGATGCTAAATTCCAAAAGTGTATTTGACTTTGCATTTAGAGAGAGAAGTTGAGGGCTTTCTCTCGAAGCCAGCATCCAGTGGACACTAGAGGAGCTGCGTGTTAAGGTGCTTCCACTGTGGCTTCAGCATTCAGTTACGATGGCTGTTCCTTTTTAAAAACAACGAACCTTTCGTCTTGTGTATTTTCAGAGTCTGCAACAAGTGGGATTCTGGCTTCTCACTTCTTTGATTCTAACCATTGTTTTCAAACAGAAAAAGGCCTTTTCAGCCAGTGTCTGGATAAACTGGTGACTGGTGGAATAGCGAAACCCTACGTGACTTCTTACCTCGGGGGAAAGGTTGATGTGAAGCTGAACGATGGGCGGTGCACTGTGGAGGAGAGTGAGATTTTCTACTACTTCCGCACCTCACGAAAAGCCTCTGAATGTGGAACTGAGAGGCGGGTGAGTGAGTGATAGATGTAATAAAAAGACATTTCTTTACTAATTACCATACCAATTACTTATAGTATGAATACAATAACTCTCACCTTTTTATAAATGTAATAAAATGTTTACATTCCACAAAATGGAACCAATTAGCATGTGTCATCTCTGTAGTCTAGATATGGTGTTATGAAAGTATCATTGTGTGTGTATTCAGTATGAAGGATTCAAACCATTTCTATAGTTAGGAATGCATCTCTGACGTAGCTTCTCTCTGTTCATTTAGGTCAGAGTAGTGTGCAGTTTGGTGACACCCCCTAACAAGATATTTGGATAAGGAAGTGCTTAAAAACTGTAAAAAAGTGCGATTTGTTAACTCTTAGTGGCAGCACAGGCCAAAGTGTATTAGTTATTAGTTGTCTATTCTACTCTTTGAAGTGCAGCATAGCTTAGCATAACAAGTGTGTGTGTGTGTGTGTGTGTGTGATTGTCCAGGTGAACAAAACCCACATTGAGTTCCAAAACTCTCTGACTGTGACCTTGACCAGAGAGCAAACCATCAGCCGGCGGGATCTAACAGTTGTCTGGAAGTGTGTCTACCCACGACATTATGTCCGCAACGCTCAAGTCAGGGTGGATATGGAGTGGTGAGACGAACATCTTCATATTTTGTCTCTTTGCCTCTCTGGCCTTGATACAGTGTGCAGTGCATGAGCTCAAAAAGAAAGCATTGTTAATAAATGAAGGGCCGAAATGTCAGAAGACATAATTTCTTGTGTTGCAGGCTCTCCTCCTTCTCCATGGTGGAGTTCAGCTCATCACTGCAGCTGGGCCTGACCATGACCCTGTACACTGATGACTCATACACCAACAGCTACAGGGATGCCATAGCCCTGGGGCAGGAGGACACCCTGTTCTTCCAGGTGGCCCTGCAGACCAACAACTCTTTTGCTTCAGACGTGCTCCTGCAGGTGGATTCATGCTGGGCCACTGAGAGCACCGACCCACAGGACGCAGTCCAGGGCGTTCTTCTGCAGGATGGGTGGGTGAAAATGTGACTCTGGTGGACTCGCATATCAGTTTCATTTCTTGATGCTGTTGGTTGCTTTTGTTAATGCACACTTTCACTGACCTTTTACCCATATCCAAACCTCCACTATTTTTATGTATCTTTTTTAGCTCTGCTTTGCATGTATCATAATATTCTCAGCTTTACTTCCATTTATGGCTGCTGGTCCCTTAGATGCATGCCTCCAAAGCCTGAATTCAACCAGTTTCTTCTGAATGTAGCTCAGTGCTCAGAATCTTTTGGGGATGTCTGTATGTTCAGCAGGGGAGGATGTCCCATCTTAAAAATGTGTGCTTATATTTTGCAATGTCATGGGAGGAAACTGGTAACATATGATGTAGGTTTGAGCCTTCTATCCTAAACTTCTCTATCTTAATACCCAAGATAAAGGTTAAATGGAGTAAGCTATAAGGTGGTAACCCAAAGATCAAGTAAAATGTTTAAGTGGCTTTACAGTGTGTAATATATTTTAAACTGTTTTAGTTGCCTTGGGTAATGACGATAATGAATGTTATCCTCTCTTCTCCCCAGCTGTCCTGTTGACTACACGTTCCACTGGCTCTCTGTTAACGGCCTGGCACAGAAAAGTAGATTTTCCATTAAGATGTTCACCATGCCCAAAGGGCTGCCCCTCTACATTCACTGCCTGGCCAACATATGTGCACATGATGAAGACTGTACAAAGGTAAACTGAAGGCTGAGATAGACCTGCTAATGTTTTGGACCAATTACCTGTTGACATATTTCCAGCTCTTCCAGCCACTGGTCTATGCCAGCTACTGGTCAGTGCATGAGTGTGGAATACTGGTGACCTTCCTCGGCCTGTGATGTTGCCCAAAAAGTTTCCAGATGGAAAACCTGCTGTCTTGATGCTGGCCTTGCTATCGTCAATGAGTCTTTAAAGGTTCCTGGTTATGAATAGGCTGATGTGTGGCTGACTCCAGAGGTGTAGTGGTGCTTATACGCAGGCATACAGTGTATATCCACTTCTGGGCAGGAGGATTTACCATATCGTCACCTTGGAATTATAAGGTTCTGACATTTTTGTCAAAATTGAGTTATTCACATATTCTTATTCTGTGACAACTTCTTAACATTATGTGTGGTATTTTGTTAAGTTGCATTTTTGGACTTTTTATTTAAAAAACAAAAAGGTTCTATCTCTATCGCTATTGGGAATGCAAAAACTTTATAGGTCAACATCTCAAAATCGCTCGGAACGTAGATGGAGCCTTATAATTCCAAGGTGGTGATATACCTACCTAAAACAGCCACAGATATGCTTTAGTGCACACCTTGCAGAGTTAAAGGCTTCAGCCAGTTATGTTGCAGTCTTTCATGTAATCTGTGGCATTAACAGCAAATGGGAGGCAACAATAACACCGTAAAACAGCAACATGGCTAGGCAGAAGTGCTGTCTTCAGGACAAACTCGGGGAAGAAATGTCCATTGCCTTACCGCATTCTGTATGGACGTAAATTAGCATTCTTGCTAACTCCGGTATGTTTACATGTTGTATTTTTATACTGAGTTTTATTAATGGACAAACAAATAGATAAATGTCTAACCCACTGTTGATTGTGGAATAAGTATTCAGATCCTTTATTTAAGTAAAGGTAGCAATGCTGCAATGTAAAAATACTCCATTGCAAGTGACTGCATTGAAAAAATTACGGTAGTATTAGCAAAATGTACTTAAAGTATCAAAAGTAAAAGTAGGCTACTCATAACAGAAAAATGGCGCCTGCAAAGTGTTATGCCATTATATATGTTATTATTGGGTTATTGTTACTGATGCATTAATGTACACAAACATTTTACCATCCTAGTTGGTCAAGGTTGAGCTATTTAACTACTTTATACAGGCTACTGTTGAGTAGCTATAAAAGTGCATCATTTTAAAAGCTCATCGTGTGTTTCTAATGTGGAATCTTAATCTGTAAGTAAAGGTGTCAAATAAATGTAGAGGAGTAAAGATCACCATGAAAATCACCGACACAACTGACCCTCATTTTGTAACAGAATTGCACCAGCCAGCAGCGCACCAAGAGGTCAGCGAGTCAGATGGACAGAAAGGGGAAACGAGCTGCTGTTGTGTCTGCTGGACCTCTGGTGGTCAACGAGAAGGTGAAGTCAGGAGTCGGACCGTCTTCCTGTGAGTTTATGTCAAGGAAACTGAACAGATGCTCAGTCCAGAATACTTATACATACTGTTACATGATCAGTGCACATGATGTTTTCAGGGGTCAGGTTAAAAATGGACTTTAACAAGAAAGAGATGAACTGCATCACTAGCCTTTACTGCACCTTAACCTATATATTTCCTATTTTAGTTTTTGACTAATGTATGATACAATCTGTATGCTTCAAATAATTTGTCATAGTTTTAGTCATTTCAAGTTAACGATATCATTTCTTGTTGCAGTCTTTCACTGACTTTTGTATCTTTTTGGAAAGTTAGATTGTTGTATTCATTAAATTTAATTGATTAAATTACTATAAATTGATAAAAACCAAAATAGCTCTCATACAGTTTTGTTTGGCCTTTTTGTGGTTTTTATTTTTGTAAGTCTAACGTACAGTTCAATGTGAGGTGTATATGTGCACTCTGTATACGGAGTTAGTGAAATGACTTGTGTCCATCTCTTTGCAGGGACAGAGCCCATGACAATGATCTCCATTGTGGCCGGAACAATAGGCTTTTTGGGAGTAACCGTACTCTCAGTGAGTGCAACCAAAGCAATCATGACTTACTATGAACGACTTCGGCTGCAATAAAGTGTTTGGTACACCCTCTGTGAGTGTGTTATGTTAATCATGAAGACGGTTCACTGTAATGATATTTCAAAAAAGACGGATCGTATGAAACTTTTTACACATTTCACACTTTTTAATTATAAAATCACTTTCAAAGTGGAGGCAGCAGGAAACAGTGAAGGTGAAATGTAGGGCTTGAAAAAGACAAGTCAAAAATGGTAAGATGAGAACAATTTGAAAATTACCAAACAGGATTGTACAAATTCAAACACAATGATTTATTGGTTTGATTTATTTTTTTAATGCAATTATTAGTCATCAGTTATCATTATAGTAGTAATGAGGTACTATGTTTAAATAGTGGATAAGGATGATTTCTTAAGCTCAGCACAGCAGGACCATGAATGGATTATAGGCACGCTGAAGACTGGAATGCATATTATCATTGGTTTTCGCTGAAATGTACTTTTTAAAAGCTAGTTGTTAGCCTGTGCTAGGATTATTTTGGGTGGAGTTTTTGTGATTTGTCATATTGGGCTATATAGGCTAAATAAAACTGACTTGATTTGACTGTGAACTACATCCTAAGATCTGTAGCTCAACAGAGAAAAGGGCAGTGTGTAGAGGGCTTCATAATGGAGAATAAAGTTTACAGAAAATATAATTGAATGGTTTGAATAATAAAATATGAATATGCTGTCATTTTTGTATCTTTTGTGCAAAAATTTCTGAGGGGAGTGTACCGTCGAATACCTTGAAGGACTATCGACCTCTGCATTTATATCCTAGCCTAACTACCTGCATTAGCATTTATACACGTTGCATTTATGTTAAAATCTCGCTATAATATGGAAGCCCATTTCTGCCAGTAAAAAACAAAACAAAAAAAAAGATTTAAAAAAGTCGAAATTATGAGATAAGTCATAATTATGAGATAGAAAGTGCGCATGCGCCACCCGTAACCCCATGCAAATGATATGCAATCCTAAATAAGGCAACTGTAACAGTTGACTTTTGTAAATGTTTGATGTTGGATTAAGTTAAGTCGCCACCTCTGTCACACTGGTTTTACTCTTTCTAGGCCAGAACTGCTTCTTCAGTCCCATGTGAATCAGCAAGTGTTGTAAAGCCACGTTTAAAGTCCTCAATGTGCTCACAGTCCATTTCTGACAAATTAACCAGGAGAACTCAAAGAGCTGCTTCTCTCATTGTTGTTTGAAAGTATGTCATAATTATGACATTTTTATCTCATAATTTTTTTCATCTTTTTGTTTTTTTTACTGGCGGAAATGGGCTTCCATACTATAAGGAGAAACTGAGAATACGCAGCAAAACGCTGCCGAGGAGGACCAATCATACCGCAGACTCGCGTGAAGAAGAGTCTCTGCGTCACTTCCGCTTCTGCTCAACAATGGCGTCCTCCGCGACGGGAGACGGCGTGAGTGGAGCACAAACAGGGAAAAAATCGAAGAAGACCAAAAACCAAGGCGAGTTATGGACGCGGCCGTGTTGAAGACTATTAATCGACACTCAGCGCGCCATTCACCGTGAAACAGAGCTGGATTTTATCGGCTAATTATGGCGTGTTGACATGTCGGTTGCAAAGTACGCATGGATTAGCATTAAGCTAGCAAGTGAGCCGCCTGGTGTTGTGAACGTTTGATTGTTTTGATAAATGTATTTCCTCTCATTCCTTCATCTTGAGTTCACACTTAGGGGAACAACAGGAAAATAACAGTTTGGATTCTGTTATTTGTGTTCAGGTTATTTTAGTGTAAGCATCGTACAGCATACCCAAACTCTCAGCTCCTTTCAGTGTCGATAAAGAACATAATCCATGAGGTTTGATGTAGTTTTAGTAGTAGTAATTGTGCCATATAAACAAACAGCAGTGTACTACAGCTAAGAAAGGGTCACTCCTAAAACAACCAAAATATTGGTGCATGTATTGGACATGTGGAAAGAATGTTTATTTAGTGTTTATATACTCCATATTAATGCCCCTGATATTGAGGAGACAGTCCTGGAGTTGTATGAAGAAAAAGCAGCAAAACAAAACAGATCCAACAAACTTAACATGGCTGTGATGTGTGTGTCATGCAGTGGATGAATCTGAACTCCTGACTGTTCCTGATGGATGGAAAGAGCCGGGCTTCACCAAAGACGACAACCCCCGCGGTCTGCTGGAGGAGAGCAGCTTCGCCACCCTCTTCCCCAAATACAGGGAGGCCTACCTGAAGGAGTGCTGGCCGCTTGTGGAGAAGGCCTTAGGAGAGGCAGTAAGTTCACTGGTTTAACGCAAGCTTTGTTCCTGAAACAATACGTTTTTGACAACGGACCATAAACCTTCTGAATTAGAATCCATTTTATTGGACACAATAAATATGCATGCACGAGGAATTTGATGTCATGTGCGTAGATCCACATGCATGAGAAACAATTGTAGAAAGACTTTTATATGATTCCCTCCTAGTCTTTTCCATTTATTTGCCATTTTATTGGATTGTTAAGAATGCGCATCTCTTAAATTAGGAATCCAACTCTTAAAAGTAATGTGTATTTTTAAGCAAATGAGCTTGAACCTGGCTGGATTACTTCACTACCTTCAGCCTGCACTGTGCAGTTGAGTTTTTGCTTAAGCGCCTGGTGGAGTTCCCATCTTGTGTAACATGGATTTTTGTTCTTCTCAGCACATCAAAGCGTCTCTGGACCTGATAGAGGGAAGCATCACCGTTTGCACCACTAAGAAAACGTTTGACCCCTACGCCATTGTGAGAGCCAGAGATCTCATCAAGCTGCTGGCCAGGAGTGTCCCATTCGAACAAGTAATGGTCACTGTGCTCACATACAGGACACTGTCTGTCTTGTTCACACTCCTCACAACCCCTGTCTTGCAGCACATGCCATGTTTAGAAGAGCGATGCTGATTTCTGATTACTAGGTTGTTTTGCTTCCCTGTTCATACTGTGTTTTTTTCTTTTTCTTTTGCTTCCAGGCTGTGCGGATATTACAGGATGACATGGCGTGTGACATCATTAAAATTGGGACCATGGTGAGGAACAGAGAGCGGTTTGTGAAGCGAAGACAGCGGCTTATTGGCCCCAAGGGCTCCACTCTAAAAGTGAGTCTCACACCAACATCCAGCTTTCATCCAACACATCTCATCCCATCACAGTGGACACCGGGACTAAACCACACCAAAAACGTACATTAATATTTCGTGTCAGCAAAAATATGTATTATGTAGGCTTTTTGGACGATGCATTTATTAATGATTTTAACATATTGCGCAATAACATCTACATTTAATGCAGCACTTCTGAACCAAAGTATTGCAGATTTTATAACAAGCAGGCTTCTTGGACTTTTTTTGCACACAAGAGACTAAAACAGTTAAAATTGGAGAGGTGTTGTAGTGCTTCAGCCCCAATCTTGAAGGGCTGCTGTAAGTTTTGCAAGTCTGGGCTTCACCTGCCCATCACTACTGTCAACACCTGTGAAGATTTTATTTTCAGCAAAAAAAAGCAACACAGCTTAACCATCTTACCCCTTCTTCTGGGATTACGGAGAAACATGCACCTCAAAGTGTTAAACATAGCTTGCAATCTAATTTGTATACAGTTTTGAATTGTTGCATTGTTGCTGGACATGCGTAAGAAGGCTGTAATGCTAGAAAACCTTCATAATGGCTCACTGCTGAAGTAAATATAAAAAGATGTCTGCTGGTCTCTCGTGATATGAACCAGATAACATCCTGCTGAAGTAGAAGTTGAGCGTGTTGACTGTAGAAAATAGTTACGATGGAGTTTTAGGGCCACTGTGAAGGGTTTTTCAAGAATAAAGTCCAAATATTTTGAGAATTTTATTAGTTTCTTTCCAAACCTAATACCCCAATACTTGGTAGTAAATTGTAAACCTGTGTAATATGAGGAGTTAAGTCTGAATTGAGTTACACTGAGCTACAAGCTTCAGAGTGTTGTTCACTTGACTTGGTCTGTGTCTGTGATCGCTACGGTGCATTTTGGGATAAATGTCACTAGGTGGCAGCATTGCCTTTAACCAGCCACTATATCTGAGTGCATCATTGGAACAATATAGCAACACTGTTAACAGATCATTTATTTTTTAGTCATGAGTTACATTTAACTTGCTTTACTTTGCTTTCCCGTCCGCGTTCTCCAGGCATTAGAGCTGTTGACCAACTGCTATGTGATGGTGCAGGGCAACACGGTGTCTACCCTCGGGCCCTTCAACGGCCTGAAGGAGGTAAGAACTTCACAGGAGTCTAGGGGTAAATAAAAAGGGTGGAGAAAGTCACCCACCAGTGTAAACACAATTCACTGTGTGACAAAACAGCAACTTTTTTATTTTGTTTAATTATCAAATCTTAATTAAGTCAGAATACTGAAATCAGAATAAACTTTTAAACAAAAAACACACACAGGATGTAGAAGCATTTGATTTATTTCTTGTCTCTTTCTCTGTTGTTCAGGTACGCAAAGTGGTGATGGACACGATGAAGAACATTCACCCCATCTACAACATCAAGGTACGTTCAAACTGTCGGAAGCGTTTCTGCCAGGCCACAGCTCAAAAGCGAATAGTACTGGATAGACTTAATTGATGCCCAATGAAGATATTTTCCATCCTTGTTCTTGATCCCCTGACTGAAATACATCTCTCTGGGTCTGTACGCCAAGGCTGGCTCAACCTGGAGCTGAGGGCATGAGTCACACAGTTCTGTTTAAAGTAGGACTTTCACGACTACCTATTCATACTAGTCACGCAGGTCAGTACTGATAAATAAGACAAAAAAAACAAAACAAAAACTGAATTCACTTTGCGGAAGTTTTGTAAAGATTTTAAAAAAGTATTTGATTTTGGTTGCATGGTTAGCATACTACACATTGTTGCTTACTTTGAGTGTAATCCTCCTACTGAAAAAAAAGATATTACATTGATATAATTAGGCTAATGTCTTCTTCTACATATGTGAAACGTTGCAATTTTATGTTTGAATTATCTCATTTAAAAAAGTAAAGACTGTCTTTACACAAATTTTACCACCCAATGAAACAGTCTGTAGCATTCACTACTTAGTTACTCGTTTTTTATTATTACTTGTTTTAAATTATTTTATTGTTCTTAGTGTATTTTTTTGTCACTTCCTGCTACATTCATTTAGTTAACAAAGATGTTTCCAGATGCCCCAATCTGAATCCAAAATACTGAATATACAAGATTCAAAGTAAAAAAAGAAAAAGAAAAGATAAACGAGGCAATGATATGCACGGGGGGATTGTCGTGGCATCTACATTAGCAATTCTAAATAGGCGGAGTACTCTTGCAACTACTGTCAATCTGGTAAAGTTGGCTAAACCCATATTATCCACAAACAGTCGACAGCGCCAACTTGTGGTTTTGGTAGTAAAAGAAGTTTCGTGATCAGTATTTGGACTCAAAAAAACTAGATTCTATAAATTGGCCACTGGGATGCTACCACATTTGAGCGGAAGATTTTTATAGCAACCGTTGCCCTGCTGGTTGTTTGTCTTTGACAAAGAAAATTGTTCCACATTTGTCCTGGCAGTAGTTTATAAGGATGGGATTCAATTTAAGGTGATGTTGAGAGATGAACACAGGTTTGATTATTATTAAGATTTAAACAGTCTCAGCTAACAATAAAAATCTTACTATTACCACTAAATCGATGTTATTTAGTATTGATAGCCAGTGGTAATACAACTACATTTTAGTGCAGACAGGGTATATGGTGTGACAGTACAATATCACCAAAGTATCACATTTTTATTACTTTTACTCCACCCACCCCCTACCTCCCCGTTCCAAATTCCCTTGTCGGCTGGAACACATCAGACACTGATGATCAAACAGGAGCTGTCCAAAGACCCCGACCTGCGGGCGCAGAGCTGGGAACGCTTCCTGCCCAAGTTCCGCCACAAGAACCTGGCCAAGCGCAGGGAGCCCAAGAAGAAGAGTGTGAAGAAGGAGTACACGCCGTTCCCTCCATCACAGCCAGAGAGCAAGGTCAGGAGTCTGCTTGAAAACACATTTATTTTAACATCCATAATCCTCTATCTCGTCTATGGAGGACACAGTAACATTCGTTTTCTTGCTTCAAGAGCTAAAGATAACACGTAGCATATCACATGTATGCACACTTGCTCATACAACATTGTGCTGTATTATAAGAAGCTCTGCTAAAAGCAGCTTGAACCCCGTTATTGGACTAATTTGCATATTGAGACCATTTATTTTCACGTTGGTTTTAACTCTGTGGATCACCTTTGTAGGTTGACATAGAGCTGGCCACAGGAGAATTCTTCCTGCGTGAAAGTGTGAAAAAGAGGAAGAAGATGGAAGAGATCAAGGTGAGCACTGGATTCATCTCCTGCTGGGCTGCAGTGCCTGTTTACATGAGTGATATTACAGTAGTGAAGTCCAGCTGTCTTCAGACCAGGAGGCCACTTTTTTCTTACTTCTTTCCTGCTATTGCTTTAGTTACAGTTTCACTGAAGAGCAGCTAATTTAGCATGATGGAATTCCAGACATCATTTATAAAAGTCTAAAGCCCTATTCGCTTACATAACTAGTATTACCAGGGGACCTCTAGTAGTTTGTAATCATAATACCGTGCGAATCTGCCATGTCCGTAATTTTATAAAGTAAAAATGCCACCGCAAATTACCTACCATATTTTTCCCACGTAAAGGTCATGTTGATTTGTGGTCGTATTATTTATTTTTTGTTTCAAGGTTCTTTGTTTTCTCCACGCTGTTTTTCAGCCTCTTTCCCAGTTGAGAATTATGGAGGCTGCATAGGCAATTATAAATGAAAGTTTTGACAGAATCCGAAGTCCTGTACAGATGGGCAGCGGAGCAAGAGGTCTTGAATATGTTCCCAAACGGTGCGGTTTTAAATCACATGAAGTCCCCTGGGACAAGTCCTGTGCAAATAGGGATTTAGTCTTCCTAAACCTGCTGAGTCTCTGTAAAATACTGCACAAACGCACCCTAAAATAGTATTTACAGAAAGAGTTTCATCATTTTGTGACCACTGTGTGGTCATTATTGTTCCTCTTTCAGGTGAAACAATCAGAAGCACTGACCAAGAAGCAGGAAGAGCGGAACAAAGCTTTCATTCCTCCTAAAGAGAAGCCTTTAATGAAGAAAACCACTAAAGGTAGAAATAAAGGAACACGCCTTTACCTGAGAACAATTCTGTGTAAAACTTGCACTGGAATAGTACAGCTAACCTCTATCCCACCCTCTTTGACCTTGTTTCTGTCACAGCTCCTACAGAAGGCAAACTGGACATCGAAGCCATTAAGGAGAAAGTGAAAAAAGCCAAAACCAAGAAACTGGGGGCTCCACCAGTGAACCCAGCTCCTCCTACCAGCAGCACCACAGACAAAAAGAAGAAGAGCAAAACAAAAAACGAAGGCTAACCACAGACTTACACACACTGTTGTAATGTGTACCATGTGATATGGTATTTGTTGGGCAGTCATGTTGGACAGAATAAGGGCTCTGCAAGGACACGGGAAGATGGGACGTCACACATACAGTGTGTGTGCTTGGATCAAAATGAATTCCATCACAAAGTGTTGTGACGTTTTTAATTGAACTACTTTTGTTGTGAAGATTTCCTGTTCATATTACCTTGTATAATTGTCATCTACTTGGAGACCAATTCTCAGTCAAAGGAGATGAACAGACAACCAGTAGTGAGTGATGTCATACATTTCCCTCTTGTCTTCCTCATTTGTCTTCTACTAGCTGCTCAGATTGTCAGACTGTCCAGATTTTGAATGGTCAGTATTTATGTTTCAAAATTTATTTTTCTCCTTCCTTAAACACTGATGTGTGTTCAGGAGCAGGCAGACTCAATCAGACAGAAATGTAAAATTAAAGGAAGATTTTTAATAACCATCTTATTTTTGTAGGTTTGCCTTAATTTCCTTTGGTTATGAAAGGATTTTTCCAGCATCTTTATTATAGAGGTACAGTAGGGAGATTTGACAACACCTCTAGACACAGGTCCACATTCATGGGTGGTCAGACTGGTTTAAAGCCCAGTTTATGTTAGTTACATTCACATTAATTTCATTGTAGAACTGTACCTTTTTTTTTTTTTAAACATTTTTATTTTTTTTCTTTTACCCAGTTTTTGGGTCAGAGCAGCAAGCTGTGAAGACAACATAGACATATTATCACCTCATAAAGTTGATGTGGCGCACATGTTAGCAAGCAGTTGCCTATTTCCTCATCAAGACAGCAAATGATTAGCATTCATGTGGAGTCTTGTTTGTGTACACCATCAAGTCCAATATTCACTCTTCTTTTAGCTCTTTTTTTCTTTGTTTTTTTTTGCACTTCACCGACTCCTGATGGAAATATCTGGCTCTTTAGCTGCTAAACTACAGTGCATTCAGAAAGTATTCAGACCCTTTCACTTTTTTTCCATTTTGTTATGTTGCAGACTTATGCTAAAATGGTTTAAATTCATTTTTACCCTCATCAATCTCCACTCAGTACCCCCAATGACAAAGCAAAAACAGGATTTTCGAAATGTTTGCTTATGTATTAAAAAGAAAAAACTGAAATATCACATTGACATAAGGATTCAGACCCTATGCTATGACACTTGAACTTTAGCTCAGGTGCCTCCCATTTCTCTTGATTATCTTTGGGCCTTTCTCAAACCACCCCTGCACCCCTCTCCCTACCCACTTCCACTCCACTTGGGCGTTCACGTGGAGGGTCCGCTACATTAAGTGCCATCCCAAACCATGTAGTGGGGAGTGGAAGTGGGTTATAAAACCCTCCAACAGCGAGTCTACAGCGATGCTGACTTACTGACCACGTGCAACGCCGTGTTGTGTTCGTCACTGAAGACGCACCGTACAAATATATAAGTTCAAATATACCCTTCTCTACTGTAGAAAAACGATAGAGGTGTTCATTTGATTGTAAAGTGTTGCATATTTACAAGGGCTTGCAAAAACCAAGCAGCTCATTAACATCAAAGTGAATAGATCATGGCAACAGTTGCTGTAACCATGGTTACGTAATGTTACAACAGTTCCTGTTTCTGCCGGAAAGAGGGAAGTTTGTCCCAAAGCTTGTCACTATTCTACACCTTAATGAAGGTGCTTCATTCATGAGATCGAAGGAGCTGTCTGCAGAGACAGGATTGTGTTGAGGCACAGATCTGGGGAAGGCTAGGCAAGTCAGTTTTATTTCCAATATCACAAATTTGCCTCAAGGGCCTTACGTATACAACACCATCTATCCTTAGACCCTCGATTTGCATAAGGACCCGCTCCCCGAAGACAAGCCAGCCAAGACAACGCAGGAGTGCCTTAGGGACAACTCTGTGAATGTCCTTGAATGGCCCAGCCAGAGCCCAGTCTTGAACCTAATTGAACATCTCTGGAGAGATCTGGAAATACCTGTCCTCTAACGGTCCCCATCCAACCTGACAGAACTTGAAAGGATCTGCAGAGAAGAATGGCAAAAAAATCCCCAAATCCAGGTGTGCAAAGCCTGTTGCGTCATATCCAAGAAGACTCGAGGCTGTAATTGCTACCAAAGGTGCTTCAATTAAGTACTGAGTTAAGGGTCTGAATCCTTATGTCAATGTGACATTTCAGTTTTTTCTTTTGAATAAAATTTCAAACATTTTTAAATTCCTGTTTTCGCTTTGTCATTATGGGGTACTGAGTGTTGTTCAATGGGGGGTGTATTTCAGTGATTTTAGCAAAAGGCTGCAACATAGCAAAATGTGAAAAGTGAAGGTCTGGAAACTTCCTGAATGCACTGTATCTTAAGTAGTTGCTAACTTGTTCTGTCTGATATTTGGTGCTGGGCAGGTAGCGTGCAGTTGGTCTATCAGCTTTTTCACTGAAACCTGCTGCCTGCTGTGTCCGTAAACAGGGTTGATGAGAGCAGTGAGACTGAACCAAAACTACTACAAGCTGTAGGCCTCAAAACCAAAACAACGAGCTGAAAGATGCTAAAATGCTCCATAGAGCATCATCACTTAGCAACTCCTTTTACACTCAAGTTATTTGACTAATTCATTTATATAAAAATATTGATTAGTGCAGCTATCACCTAATGTAACTGTAGATGTACGCCACTGTGCAGTAAAGTGAACGATCATGGTGGACATTTTGGGTGTGTCCACTTTAGTTTTCTCTCCCAAACCTGAGATTTAGTTGGTTGCTTGTTTCCTGTCTGATGGCTTAAAACTGTGGCTCGCTGTGTCACTTGTGGCTCTACAAACAAGCTGGTGGGTAGAATGCATGCACAGTTTATGTACAGCTCTGTTTTCACTTAAAAGCTGTCTATAGACAAAAAAATAATAGGTTAAATTAAGCTTGAATCTTCATCTCAGCACTGGCTGAATAAGTCCATGTCCTTCAGGTAACCACAGCTGGTCTATTCATAGCAGAAGACATCGGGGTAAAAGCGGTGGACTGCATACGCTGTGATGAAGGTGAAGATGAGGGCAACGGGCCGGACAACCAGAATAGTCATATAGTTGGAGCCCCTGGTAGAGAGGGCAGGGTCCCAGTCTGGGGTCCAGCTGTAGCCTGGAAAAACAAATGAAGTCGGACTGAGTGGTTTCCGTATTCATACCTAGTACAGAAAACCGATTTATCCAGTGGAGTGTATTGATCACTTCTTCACTAACACCCTGTTTGACAACAGAACTACTTTTTAAGCAAAGCATGTGTGTATTGTAACCCAGTTGGATTACATCTCTGCTTCAAACTGTATTTTCGGTTTGTGTGCCGTCACTTACTTTTCTGTGAATCTCGTTCTTTGCTACCTGCAAAGACATTAAGACACATTAGAAATGCCTACTTTAAAATGATTGAACTGTGAGAATACTGTATGAAAATAGGCTAAAGTAGCCACAAATTTTAGTGATCTGTAAGACTAAAACTTAATTCAAAATCAGGAGATAAAGGATTTTTTTGCATCACCACAAAGGGGACTGAATATACTCACGGCAGAGATTCCCCTCACAGGTGTCTTTACATCCAGAGCAGGCTGCCCCTTGAGATTGATATGGTTTCTTTCCGTTCACATTACCCCTGCATGAGAAACCATCATCCAAGTTAAATTAGTTTCCCATATTGTAGGTAGCAAATATCTGTCCATTCTGGGGCCATCTTTGCTCTGAACCTTCCATCCTCTCATCTCCTCACTATTGTTTTTCTGTAATTTTTCAAATGTAGAAATTGCAGGTAGCCAAATCTGTTATGTTGTGATCTAAAAAGTGAATCTGAAAGGATAAGGCTGTCATTATGTTGTGTTTCTTATTATCCACAAATCTCCATGAAAAGACCCAAACCAACAGTGTGTTAGTCCGTCTCTCAATCCTGTCTGACTTCCCTACTCTGCCTGTGGCACTCAGCTACAAGCTCACTGGTTCCTACTTAAGACGTAGATTTTTAAAACAGCTCACAAATATATAGTTTCTTTTTTTTAAATACTTGGTAATTTCCTAAAACAGTTTAACAATGTAGTTTTTAAGAAATGTTACTCAAACAAGAGAAAAAAGTGCATTTGTTGGGGACTATTTTACTTGAATTATCGAAGGGAAAAGTACTCATTCTGCAGTAAAATGGTTCCTGTCAGTGTTTTACTATTATATATGATGCTTTGGATTACTTTTTAACTACTTTATACTGTTGGCTAGTTTAATCTACAGCAATGCATCATATTCTATAAGATCATCATTTGTTTGTAGCATCGCTGTCCTGTGAGAACCGCGTATCTGTAAAAAGTCCAGGAGCTCAGAAAACCAGCCCTGTTTTCAGCTTTGTGACGATGCATTTTCCAGCTAAAGGGGTTAAATAGTTTATAACACCTAATCCTTCAGTTTATCAGAAAAATTCTAAACCAAATTTGGAGATGCATGGTTTTCACAGGACTGGAAGAGTATGAAAAATTGTAATCTGAAAAGTAACTTGTAACTAAAGCTGTCAGACAAATGTAGTGCAGTAAAAAGTACAATATTTGCCTCTGAGATGAAGTCTAGTAGAAGTATAAAGTTGCATAAACTGGAAATACTCAAATTTTTACTTGAGTACTTGAATAAATGTACTTTCTTTTACACAGTTACATTTCACCACTGCTCATTATTAGGATACATTCATTGTTGGTTTGGGTCTTTCCATGCAATTTGTAATGTGATACTAAGAAGAACATGGAATACTGCCAGGCTCATGCTTTAATGTACTGAACCTTGCAAAGTGGTTGCGGTAAATACACGTGGCACTACGTCACTTTCTTGTTTTCACATGAAACCAGACTGAAACCTCAAAACGCCTGCAAAGAAATGTTAACAAATAGGGTGTGGGGAGATCCAACATTTTTGGAGCCCTTTGAGCCTTGCCAGTTACACCCTTAAATATAAATATAAACAGTTTTTCTAAGTCATAATCTGAGAGTTGTAGTGCATTTGTATATGTGTTTAACTTACGCTGTAGCATAGTTGCATACAAAAACAACACTCTCTTCAGTATATGCCTTCCTGACACCATTTGGGCACAGCTGGGCGGCACAGCCAACCTTGTAGCTGCTTGCCCACACAACCTGGAGACAACGAAAGGGTTAAATTGTGCAATGCAGACCAAATATAAAACATGTTTAGCAGTTCCCCTTTTTATTGGCCCTCGTCTCTTTAAGACTTTGTGATGTTATCACAAACAGGGAAGCAGAGAAAAAGTACATTATCATAGTATATTAAGAGTAAAAAGTGCACACACCTGTGTGTAGTGGCCACAGACCTTTGCACAGTTGTTGTTGTAGTCATAGTGTTGTTTTTCATCCACCCAACGTTCTATGGCATGCGACACATTAAATGATGATGGTGGGTATCCTGTCCATATGTTCTCTCCTACAGAGGAGAAGGTAGGGTGCATGCGGTGGACATCTTTGAGGTAGGTGTTGTGTTCAAACACACAGTGTCTTGCCCACGCTTTTGCAGTAATGGCCAAGCCCTCATCCCATGTCTGAATGAGCACAGATAAAGAATATGAAGCAGCTGTCCTTTATAATGACCCCCTCTTTTTAAATTATGTTTTAAAAGGGTTGGTTTATCCAAAAGAGAAAAAGTCTTTTCACTTCCTCCCTGTGGTATTTGTCCAGGTTTTGACATTTCTTCCGCTACCCCAAAACAGTGGAGGTGAATGGAATTCAAAACAATACATGTGTATTCCCCAAATCTGTGTCCGAGATAATCCAAAGGCCTCTCTGTGAACCAAAATCCATTCACCTCCATCGTGGCCTGGTCACACCAGAAAGTGGCACAGCGAAACTCACTGCACGTATTTGTGAAAGAGGGACTACTTGCAGTGCAAACTGGTAAACTACTGTAGCTTGTGAGCTAACATCTTACACGCTAAGAGACCAGGAACATGCTAGATCTTACCAGTCACAATAGCTCTCAGAGCTTTTTGGTATTTTTTCCGTACTGTGCTATTTATTCCCCCTGGCATTTTGTTCTTAGAATTGGACAAAATGTCATTCAACAAAGAGTTACTGAAGACACAAACGGGACAATAAGTTCACACAGTTAATCCAAGAGACGTGTACAGTTGACTCCTGTCTCATAAATGTCTCAAATTCGTGCTGCTTTTGTGGAGCAGTTTGAACTCAACCGAGGAGGGTTGAATTAAACTTAATGGCGCAATACAGGTAATGAGCTAATATAGCTTCCTCTATTTTAGTCTCCAGCTCTTTATTACTTCAAAGGTCTGCATTTTCAAGATGTTTGCTATTGGTCAACGGGGCAAATTCATGTTCAAGTTGAACCTAACGCAAAAGATTTGTGCGGATTTGAACTTTGCCCTTGTCAGCAAATCCACTGATAACATAGATTTCATTAAAATTAATAAACTTCATGGCGAAATGTTGCTTTTTTATATGCTGGTGTGACCAGGACTTTAGCACTCAAAACCGGGACAAACAAATCCAAAACTATATCTGCATGGCTAGACACCACAAGAGCTAAGTGAGAATTTGTTTTGTAATTTGGGTGATCTGACCCTTTAAACATCTACTTTTCTCAGCAGACAAGCTGTTGGTTGGCAAATTATTCATTAGCATTTATTTCCTAGGTGGTCCAGGGATTCAAACCATCAACCTCCAAGTCTCAGGCCACTACTGTACCACTCTAAAACCAACAGAGGGCTGACAAAATAACTTCATGAGGAAGGATTTTTTTTTTACTCTCATCATTACTGCAAAACGCTATGGCATTTTGATAATGTTACTTCAGAGTTTTAAGTCCTTACCCATTAGATGCTCACATTATTTTGTTGACCCACTGTGGTGTTGGCGAGGTAATTTTACTGCACTTCTGTAATTTCTTTATGATGGTGAAAAAGAGAAATGAAAGTACCCATCTTTCCTACCATGTACAGCATGTCACTTGCAGGCGGACTGACGGATGACCGAGCCCTGTTGTGTTCCCTCACGCATTCGTCAATGAACTTTTCACCAGTGATTTCTAGCAGTGAGACTGAACACCCCCCCGAGTCCAGGATAATCCAGGCCCATAGTAACATCTCCACCGTGCTCCCCATGCTAAAAAGGATACAACGCCTCAAGTAAAGGCACAGAAGCTGTAGATCTGTGAAATACACTTGTCTGTCAAACTGTAACAGGAAATTACTCACTAAGGAGGAACAGGATGTATGTGCTGTTTTTGAGAGATTCGTTGAAGTGTGAAACATGAGCCATTTCTCATACTTAACCTAGGGTAAATAATAAAAAGAGCATTTATCACAGCATGGGCACAAGAAGTTGCTGAAGTGATGTTGTAGTGAGGCAGAAACGTAGGTGAGAATTGCTTGATTGCTTGTGATTTTTTTGCAGTCTTAACATGCCAAACAAAGTTGCAATTCTAACATTTTTGTGCTCAGTTTATTTCTTTTAATCTTTGCAATGCATGATGCTATGACAATTTATCCCAATAACTATGGCGATCCCATGACTTTTCCTCTAGTGCCACTGTGAGGTTCACGTGTGGTTTTGAGTGACATTTCTCAACAACTATTGGATGGGTTACCATGAAATTTGGCTCAGACATTCATGCCCCCCCCAGGATGAATTAGTGATTAATAGAACACCAGTAATGTTATTAATTATACCTGTGCTTTTCTTGCACTGACAAGTAAAATTGTCTGCGGTGAAAAAGGCCTATTGTAAAGCATGTTGTAAACTCTGAGAGCTAAAAACTAAATTGTTAACTACCTTTCTAAAGTTTGATTGTTTTTGAGGCTTCACTGTTGATGAGCATGTGTGATGAGTTAATGACACGATGGGTTCTTGTGAATGACAGGTCTAAAAAGACTAGTTGAGCAGACAGAGATATGCACCCAGTTGCCTTATATTTTGGAAATCAGGCATGTGCATGTTCACAGTTTCACTATGATGCTACGTGTCCCAATTCAATACTACATTCTAATTGTATAAAGTATGTTCTATATACTAATCTGTGTTTGCGGCTGGTAATCTATACAAGAAATCAATGTTCTTATCATTATTTACTAACAAGAAAGTTGCCAATTAAACCCTACGAAGAGAAGCCAAAATGTTTTCCCAAAGACTTAATATTTTTGTTTACAAAAGACTTAATTCAAGGTGCACTTACTAGCTTTTTATGGAGCTTTCAACTACATCTTATGGTATTCCTCAGAGAATGGAGTTTTGCTCAGCTGTCATGTCAAGTGGACCTTGAGTTAAGTTTAAGTGTCAAACTACGGTTTCCACAGACTGGAATGAACAGTTTGTTGTTGTTTTACTAGACAATTCTGTAGCGTTCTTACCATCATTTGCAATTTATTTAAAAAAAGATTGCAGTTGTTAGTAGCTTTTTTATTTCCTTGGTGCATTGCATTTTGGGAAATTAGTGTACAACAGCACACTCAGACCCAAGTGTTTTTGTTTCTTTTTCTAGTCAGCATACTGACTGTTTTGATTATGCTTAACATTGCCACTTTTCCTATGTGAACACACTACTGTACATACTCACAACCTGCTTAGATTTGGGGTATAATATTGAATTGGGACACAGCTTGTGATATTGTGTTATTTATAAAACAGAATCATATACATACACAAAGCTTTATAAAGCTGATGCACATTGCTGCCATTGTGCAGGTTTGTCGTATTCCGTAATTAGCCATTACACTGTCGAAGTAACGCAGGTTTATCCAATCAGCCATACAACACAGCATGGCTTCAGTCCAACTCTGAAAACACTATGGCAACTGCTCAATATATTCTAGGGTTCTCTTAACCACCTCACGGCTGTAACATTTACCATCGCTCAAGTCTTGAAGCTGCACAGATTTTTGCATCTCGCTCCTGATATGTTTTTCAGCAGCAATGCATTAAGAGGCACTGACTGCCATTACTATGGTCCTCGAGCATAAAGTGATCATAATGTATCTGCAGCAGGGTTATTGATGAGTACCAGTAACTCATCAATTAACTTCCCCAGCTGCTGAGAGTGCTTTCCAACCTCACTTGTAACCTTTTTCTGACCAAAAGTGGATTCTCAAGGTAACCACAATCCCAACCTTCCACATCAGACTACATTACCTCTACTAGATTACATTGCACTTCTTTGGTTGATTAGCAATGTCATCTCTTAACCTTTCATTTCTACAAGGGTTGGGCTAAACTGAGTTCTGCTAATGTCAAAGAAATGGTAGAACCACACAGCAGACAGCTGTGGTGGAAATTGTGTATTTCCTTTGAAGAAGTGAGCAAATAAGATAAGATAAGCCTTTTTTGTCCCACAGCGGGGACATTTTTAATTTTTAAAATGAAGATCCAACAAGCCGTTGTCTTTAGTATATTTAATTAAGAAAAGAATGAAACAATCAGATGAAATGGTAAATAAGGATAAAAAAAGGTAAATCAAAGGGAGAACAGGCGAGCACACAGAGTCAATCCGATTTTAGCTGAAGGACAGAGATCATACACCAAAATGCATATGAAGCGTCTGACAAAGAAGTGAAGATGTTGTCACATACTTATAACCTTACAATACACAGACAGCTGGAGACAGGCTATCTTTGTTAGAGGTGATTCCGTACTCTGATATGTCTAACTTTCCCTGCCCAAGGCTGGAAACCCAGGGCAGACTGTTCCCCAGACTGCAGCTGTCCTTTCCCCTGATTACAAACAATTTGTCCTCCTGTTATAACCAACCAAGATACCAATGTACCTTAAACAGAGATGACCCGAAACAGAAATTATCTGAGTGTACAGAATTAAGACTGATTGACTAGAAAACAAGTTATCACACTAAACATATCTAGTGGACAGAAAGAGAGAAATTTTGCCCTCACAACAGCTAACAGCAATTTGCTGTGCTGTATGCATTCAGAATGAACCAGAACGGGCAATTAGCATGGTTCAAGAGCTCCAGACCTTAATGTAGAATAAACTGGTGTAGCATCGCACTAAAGGCCAGTTTAGTGCGATGCTAAACTGGGATATTAGTGGGATATTATGCTGTGTTTACGTCTTTGTGAAAAAAAAAAAAAGCAATCGATGTCCAAAGCAATATCTCGCTAACGGTTTCTAACATGAGCCACCATAAGCTAATGGTCATACCAGACCAAATAAGACTGTAGCAGCAAAATGCATGAGTATACCAGATTGATCAAGGGTGGGTCTTATTTCTTATGAATTCAACTTTTCATTTGTAAGAGAAAGATTTTTTATTTTAAAAGTTACATAGGCTTACTTTAAACTGCATTACCACGCAATGATAATGTAACTTTGGCAAATATTGATACAGCCCCCCTTTTCACTGTGATAGATTACATAACTCAAACAAGTTTTAAGAGTCTGTTAAGTGATTTTTATACCATGTAGAAATTGATGGAAACATGCTAAATCATATAGACATGGACTTGATGCAGCCACTAGTTTTCTTGTCTTATGTGTTTTATCTCTTTCTGTTTCACCCTTGTTTCCTCATAGTAAAAGCTAATCAAAAGTTGGAATTACCTGGCTGACATGGAAGTTGTTGTAAATCAAACAGTTACTTTATCTTCATACTCCAATAATCCATATTCATAACACTACACAGTAGCTCCATTTCTCTGGGTCTTGTGGTGTTTCAGGCTCCTGGGTGGAAGTATGCTGCAGGAACTGGTCCCAGTCTGGCCTGCACACTGGTAGCTCTGTCTGGAAGTGGTTCCAGAACCTGGAGACCGACAGGACAGATTCAAGTTTAGGAAATTTACAATTAATGGGCAGCACAAGGAATCAAAGCAACAGTAAACATTGTGTTCATTGTGCTTCCATCTCTCAGTATTGTGTTCCATATTATCTAAGACTGATTTGAATGTTACAGAAGTAGGCAACACTGGGTCTCCTTAGACCAAAACTAAAAGAAACAGTGGAGGGAAGTGACACTAGCTAAGTCAAACAAAAACTACTGGAAAGTATTTTTTATGCCCTTGTTTGCAGTTTTGCATGTAAACATGACATGTTGTCAAATTATGGTCACCACCCCAAGGTGCCTTTAAGAGAATAGGAAGAAGTGTGTGAATGCTGGTTTGTTCTGAAGTAAATAGAATACCACTCCTACTTGTAAAAAATCTATTTTTAAAGTATTCTTCTAAAAATAGGGCCAGTGTTCGAAACACTGATGTATGTACTGAATATAGATACTTCATTTCTGTATTTGGTATGCTTGCATTTCATTACAACCCAACCCTGAACACAAATAATGAAGGTCCCTTCAGTTGTGATCAGTAGCAAACGTCTGGTGTTGTTTTCTGTTGTTTTTATTTTTTTTTATTTTTTACTGAACCTTGACGTTTTTGATATGAGATAAACGTGTGTGTAGCCTACTTGTGGTGGTAGATATCCGGGTCTCGGCTTATGCGGTTCTGGAAGCCGATGTACAGGTCATCCCAGAGGCGGCCGTGCAGCACCAGGGATCTCATCACTCCAATCCTGTTTTTAACCTTTAGGGAGGAAACCAAGAAACATCAGGGTTACTGCTCTGTCAAAGCAAAAAGCTTAACTTCAGGGGCCAGATGTTTAAACTATTTGTAAGCACAAAAACTATGCGTACGCCTTTTCCCACACATAAACTGATAAAGGAGGAATGTGCGGTGAGAATGTGCTTACCTCCCGCATACTTCAGACCATGCGTAGAGCAAGCGAAGTGTGATATGAAGTGGAAATGAAAAATAAGGCGAGACACAGAATTTAACATAAAACACACACACGCCTATATTTATATGTACGATTTACCATTCACAAACCGCATTGAAAATTATTGTGTGAGCACTAAGTTTTATCAGGCCTCTTATTATTTTCCCATATGTTTTTATTTTTGTTTGTTTAATTCTTTATTGTGAGGCATTCTATAAACTGTTAAGATATCAGTGTTATTAAATAGATAACTGCTATTTTCGGCCCTTTGATGGCAATTGAGACATCACTGCTGATGATTGTTTAAAGGCGTGCGACGAGATTGAGTATTTAGAAATCATTCCGATTTTCTGGCTCATGATGATAGTTGGCTTATGCACCGCTTTAGGCTTCCTAGGGCTGTTCTCCTTGAGTTGTGTGAGGAACTGGGTCCTGCTTCAGAGAAACCATGCAGTTCCTGTCGATCTTCAGGTGATAATTCTTGGGTTCCTTGCAAGAACAGGAACATTTCAGAGGGAGCCGACAGACATGTCTGGAATATCTAAGTCAAAATTATGCCGGGTCATGCCACACGATGTAAAAATGTTGTAAATCTTGTAAAAATGTAAAATCTTACGTATCAGATAGGTAGTGAAGTTTAAATATTGCCAACTCTATTAGCTCTAATATGCTGCTGTGTGTTGTTTGCCTGGTGCTTTACAAAGCCTCACCTCTAGGTAGGAGTGCTCTCTGTCAGGCCTCTTGGTGGGAAACGACAGATCCATAAAGTCCACCAAGTAGTCGTAGCCATCAGTGAGGGGATCAAAGTTGTCATCTGTCTCAATCACCTTGAATATACATGTTGGGACATTTGTATTTCATCAAACAGACATCCACTTTGAACACAGTTGGCAACAGAAAGAAAGGAAGAGAGGGTCTGCCAATAGGATCAGTTTTCAGTTAATAAGCTCAATACCCAGGGGAACAGACTGAGGCTGCAGCTGAGGAGGACCGCTCAAAGCTGGAAGGAAAGGAAAGAGGTGATGAGGAAACAGAGCAGAGCGCTAGCATTTAAAATCTCAATGTTGTATGATATGAACTCCATGAACTCCAATGTCCTTTCAGTTTCTGTTGAGCTGAGTGACTGCAGGTGCCGCTGTGACACGAATAAACTACGTAGTTAATCCCAACCTGCGGAGCCCCTGACTAAACCAGATGTCCAGTGTTCAGTTCCAAAGTGAACTATCTCAAATTGTTTTGTTTTCATTAGCCATGTTAGAAGCGTGGCTTTAGGAATAGCATTGTTGGCCAGTTGGTCAGTCGGTCCTCCACTTTGAAGGAAATATCTCAACAACTATTAGATAGATTGCTACAAAATTTTGTACACACATTTATGGTCCCCGAGGATGAACCCTTATGACTTTGGTATCCCGATGTTTCCCCAAGTGCCACCATGAGTTCAAATTTTCAGTTTGTCCAATACTTCATCAGATACCTGCAGAACTAATGACATTCATCAGCCTCAGCTGTGCTTTATGTTTAGTGTTAATTAGCAAACGTTAGGATACTTATATGCTAAGAAGGTGAACATGGTAAACATTAATCCTGCATGTCGTTAGCATTTAGCTCAAATCACTGCTGTGCCTAAGTACAGCCTCACAGAGCCGCTATAGTGTCTGTAGACTCTTAGTCTTACAATATGTGTACTTTCCATGAAAATTAAACTATATTATACAGATATTGCATACGTTTAAACATTTTTTCCCCCACTGATTTTAATTGTTGTAGATTGTTTTTCTGAACATTTGCACAATTCAAGGATAGTTTTAAAACAGTTTTAGGGGAAAATTGGTTTAATGTCTTGCAAACTGAACTGTTATTAGTTTTCAGTAAGAAGGGGAAGTCAAAATTATATTAATTGATATAATGTAATTATTTTATAATTATTCATTATTATATACATGAAGATGGGGGCAGAATTCTGCTCAGGGTGTAAGAAAGTTGTAAGGAAGCTGTTTTTAAACCATTTAGCTAGTCAAAAACTATGCCTGATGGACATGTATCAAACCCAGAGGTCAATGGTGCACCCTAAGGGTTCACCCCAATTACGAAAAGGTGTAAGTGCTTTAAGCACTACAAATTACATTCAAATCCCTCTCATTGTATTGGGTGTGGCACCTGAAATCTCAAATCTCAAGAAATCTCTCTGATCTGCATGGCTAAAAGAGTTTTTTTTTTGTAATTTGGGTGAACTGGCCCTTAAAAACAGAATTGTTAGGTTTCACCTCTGACTTTTTTGATAGCAGAAAGTAGAGGAGTGGCAGGTCACTGGCTGGAATTAAACTGGGGTTGCTGCAGTTATTGTGGATCAAAGCACCAGAACAAAGCATGCGCCACCAAAGGTAATTAATACCAGTATGCTACAGAGCTCAGGAAAGGTTATGCAAAGAAAGAGCCAAAAGTGTCCGCAATAGATGTTCCAAAAGAACAGAGAGGATCTTGCTTGTCAAGTATATTTACCCGCACAACAAGGTTGTAGTTTTGAAAGCCTGCCCAGGTGTAATAAAACTGGATCCAGCTTTGATGTTTAAAGATCTCACAGCTGATGGCACTGTTCAGTTCATCCACATACAAGTCGAAATCCCAACTGTCCTTGTAGATTTTTGCACTGGCTGGGGGACCGGTGATGGCCCCGCTATGTTTGGTAGAGTAGTAAAGGAAATATTCACATAAAAGCTTAAACTCACAATTTATAGGTTCATTTCAGTTTATTATAATTTGGATCTTTTTTTGTAGTTTGGCCATAATTCCTATTGGTAATAATAACAACTGTTTCTTTACTGCCAGGATTCTGGCTTTTTCTTGAGACATGCAGCTTTAGCCTCAGTCTTTTAGCACAATATTATGTATGTAGCCATTAATTGTATATTTAAGACCTTTTTACATAGTTCTTGTTTTAAAAATGAGTTAGTCAGAGACAACGTTTTCAAACCAAGCCCCCAGGAAGCCAATTTCACATAGTGGCCAAACCGTGTAACTTCCTGGTCCGTCTTTTTTGAGGTACATCAACTTCCCAGTACGAACACTTAAATAGCCCTTATTTAAATCATGATGTCCTAAAGGTTGTAAAGTTCACTGATAGCTGAATCCAGAGTTATACAGTCACCGTTGTTCATGTGAACGAGCCCAAGCCCGAGTGGTCGGGAGGCGAGGTTAAAGGAAACGCTAGAGCGCTTGCTCTATGGGCCGCACAATGTGAAGTTATGCGGAAGATCTGGGCAATTTTATACCCAGAAGATGAACTTTTTTGGCTTCATGCACCACCCCGTCTCTGACGCTGTGTCCAGTTCTCTTTATACAACCATGTTTCAAACCAACTCCCAGAGTTAGCATTAATTGGCTAGTTAGCTACAACTGATAAAATCAAACAGTTGTCATTTCAACCAACAAAACTGACATTTGCCAGCTAGAAATGAGAAGCTGCTTTTGTCTAACTCTGTCTGAAATCCACGCATTGTTTCAACAATGACTATGAATTTTGAATGGTAAGTCTGCCACTGTTATCACTGTACCATGTGAGAACGGAAAGCTTGACAGACGTAGCAGCAGTAACTAAGACACACTGGGCTTAGCGAAAGGTCAGCTAACTTGGTGAGTACAATTCTTGTATTGCAGGGTAGAGCTAGTTAGCCCAAGTATTATAGTACAGTATGACAAGGAAAATGTAAGATCAGACTGTTATTAAAGAAAAGGCTAGAATGAGGACTAACTCATGAGGCAAACATAACGTTATTTCGTGTAATGACTTTGGTTTCCCCAAATCCAAGCCATACCATAGTGGATATCCCAGTCCTGAATGGGGTAACCTGTAACCTCACAAAATAATGTAACGTTATGTACGCCATTGATGTGCTCCTTGGCCTTGTAAATAACCCTACTGTATATTAGCATTACTACTTGAGGGGGGGGGGGTAAATTAGTTAGCCGGACATGCTAATGTTTGCAGCTTACGACTGAGCAGCCAAACACAGTGTTTGATTAATTCTGTACGCTTTTGCTGTTGTGGTTTTGGTTTTGGAAAGGCACCACCCTTCAAACTCTTTGAACTGAGTGTACTCTTAATAGAGCATTATTATACCGAGTAGAAATGATGGCCAGAACTACACAGTCTGTTTGAACACTCCCTTGACATGTTTAATATTGTGTGATTAATCCTTTTGTAATGTGCTAACTGAGTAAACAGTCTTTGTCCTTTCCCACAGTCAGACATGGGATAAAACACGCACACACATGTACACACGCACACAGACACACACTGTGCCTGAGGTGTTGTCAACCTGTCAGTAGGGTCTCTCAGAGCGAGGCCGAGGTCCAGCACGGCGCCTGGCTTGGGCGTCCATGTCTTGATGTCTGGTGCAAGCTTATTGATGAGCGCATTGAGGTCCTCTGCACTGTTTTTAACATTTGTATCCTTAATGTATCTGTACACACACACACAGACACACACACACACACACACACACACACACACACACACACACACTTTTAGAAGGACCCAAGAATACCAATAAGCCAGGTTTGCACTGTTTATTCATATTAAAGATTATTTTCTAATTAAACTGCGTATCAACTCTTAACCAAGTCTGAAATAGAGCTAAACATACAACCAAGCATCAACTGTGAGGGAAATATGAAGGCTATTCAAACCCATTTCTCCATGGCTGTTAATTATTTATCATCCACTGATATGGTACAGATCCTGGCCATTCCCTCAGTACAAACATTACCTGTCTGATGGATGAGCCTCCACAAAATAGCCGGCGAATGGGCAGTAGACCCTCGGCTGCAGGGACTTCACCAGCAGAGCTTTGTAATCCAGCAGCTTCTTCCTTTCATTCTTGATAAACATCGCCTTCCAGGAATCTAGGTACAAATACCATCATCTTTATGTCAGCGGTGTGGTATACACCAAATACACCCGACCGTGGGTGTGCTGCAGGGAAATTTGCTTTGCATTTCAGTTTAGTTCAGTTCAAATGGGATTTTAATTTTGTGAAAACATTTCACATTAGGGCATAACATTCTCTTTCAGTAGTTTCCATTGAAAGTGAAAATAAAAGGACCAAAATGGATAGACAAAACTATCAAATTCAAAATGAAATTCCCAACCACTGAAGTGAGCCTCACCACTGTATTTCCCTCCACTGAAGGTCATGGGGAATCCAGATGCTCCCCCGGCAAAGTCACTCAACATTAAGTCCACATTCTGTGGTAGCCTGCCCCCGTTTGGCCTGGTGCAGTCCACAGTGTTCAGGATCATGTGACCTGCGATCAAAACACATTCAAACATTCCAATCATATGTATGTGTCTATGTAGGGATCCTTTCCATCATGTTGTCAGACACTTCAAATAACTGTCTAAGCCTGTCAGTGGCCAAAACAAGCACTTTTAGTGGACAGACTTTTCATGGGCACAATTGCCCGCAAGGATTACATTGCAGCCATTGCAGCCCGTTCACGGATGCCGGCTGAGGCGATCTGCTGGACCAGTTCCAAAACTTTTTGTACCTATTAGTCATTTAGATCCAAAAATTTGTAAAAATATGGCCCAGGTTTAAAAATACCAGAGTTTCCCTTTAAAAGATGAATATCATTGAAAATCATGCACCTTTATATTCAACAATGATGCAGGTGTCCATTTCAGGATGTACACCATCCATCAGGATCATAAATCTCAGGTGTTCGTCAACCTGATAGAGACCAAGAGACAGAGTAGTGAGTAATTACAGTATTGCTATTTAGTTTTTTCATTTCTCATCAGAGCAGTTTATATGTAAAAATGTCCTTTTTAAAATATTTTTATTTCATAATGGCATTATTCTTAATTATTTTATAATGTCATTATGAAAGAGTTGTTGTCATTGTCCTAGGACCAGATGTGAGCAGCAGTCACTTACGTCTTGCCAGACACCAAAAGGAACAATGTTGATGTTGGTCAGCTTGACTTGGCTTTGCTCCAAATACCTGTTGCATCAAGACAGAGAGAGGGACATGTGAATAATGGAATAATGATTACTTAAAACATGTTAAAAATGTCCATTTTAAAATAAAAGATGATTAAACTGAGCTCCATCACTTTACTAACCAAAAGACGGGTCTCGATGTGTCACCAACATAAATGGGGACATCTGGCCTCCTCTCCGACAAGACTTGCAGTGTGTGGTAACTAGAAAAGATACAGGCAGGTCAGATCCCTACATGGCATTATCCATTCTTTTACAAAATGCCTGCATGTCAACACCCTTTTTAAGTTAATTACCATGATCATATTGACATGGCTGTGAATACGAGAACTGCTTCATCAGGGCACAGCCAAATGCCAGTAGTCATTGGAAGATCAATCGATCAATAGAAGCCATAAAGTCACAGTAACTGAATGCCTATTATAAGTATTTATGACTTGGAGTCTCACAATTATGACATCCATCTCTCATAATAATGAGGTAAAGATCGCATCACAATATCCAAAAGTCATAATTAAAGGACATATAGTTTATTTTCTGTGGTTCCATATTTGACAGTTTAAAAAAGTTACAAAAATAAATTGAACAATAAAAATGTTAACAGTATGTAAAGTTGTGCTTTTGCACTGTCACTATTTCCCTTTAAAAAACTGGTTAAACTGATTTCATTTCCCATGAAACCCTTAAATTTGCTTTTCAGAGTATATGCATCTCTTGCACCAGCTTGGCCCACCACGCGGCCTTTAAAAGATGTATGCACATGCAAGTAAACACATAAGCACCATTTGTGAGAAAGAAAAACAAACTCCTGTTTTTGTTCTTCGTAATTCTAATACCGGCTCAAAGGGCCATGGCAAACAAAGGGAAAGACACCAAAATTACCCTAAATTAACTGATTAATTTACAAAAACTTAAATTAAATTGCAAAAACCCACCGTAAACAATGCTGCAAGAACAGTTTTGCTGCTGCTCACACAGCACTTCGTTTCACCTGTCAACACGACCTACCCACTTGCCACATTGTCTGTGGATGTGTGCTCACTGTCTGGAACAGAGCACATACTCATGTAAGTGGCTGCATATTGCCATCATTCAGCAGGTGTTGTTTTCTTCATGATTCCTCGTTCTTCTTATCTTTAAATTATGGCACATTTCTGGTGTCTTTGAAGGAGGTGAAAATTGTGAAAAAGTGATTACCTCAGGGGTACCAGAGAACCAATGAGCCAATAATCAACAAGGAGCTGTGTGACCGCAGATTTCAAGGGGCATGCATCAGGCAATTACATCATTGTAGAGGTTTGTGGGTGCACATGCCAGATTGTGAAACCTCACGCGAGAATAATGCAGAAGGCCTAAAGCTGCAAGAATGCTTCTTCAGAAGTGCTAGTCGGAGCCAGAGTTAGCTATATAGCTAATTTACATCTTATATAGCTAATTTACATCTGACACAACATTGCTGCCTTCATCTATTTGTTAAAGTAATGGCTGGGTGTCTGTTAGGTAAATGTTTCTTACAGCTTTATTTAGACATGACATGACAGTTACATTAGGAATATTTGAGTGATATTTGGCACCTGGTGTGTGACAGGGAGTGGAATGTTAAGACATGAATTGTTTTGTTCCCTCTCACAGGCTGCATCAGTTACAACATTTCAAAGTTATTTTGCCATTGAAACCTTGTTTAATGACGATTATGAGTGTGAGAGACACTGTGGTTGTAACCTATGAGGGTTTACTTTTTACCTCTTTTATTTGTGGTTTATTGGTTTAACTGGCTTTGTGCAAAGAAGATAATGACTGAGTGATACACTGACAGCTGTGGCCTTTACATTATTCTGATGATTTGTAGTGAAAATTGTGTATTTCCTTTGAAGAAGTGAGCAAATAAAATGAAGATCCAACAAGCCGTTGTCTTTTGTATATTTAATTAAAAAAAGAATGAAACAATCAGATGAAATGGTAAATAAGAATAAAAAAAGGTAAATCAAAGGGAGAACAGGCGAGCACACAGAGTCAATCCGATTTCAGCTGAAGGACAGAGATCATACACCAAAATGCATATGAAGCGTCTGACAAAGAAGTGAAGATGTTGTCACATACTTATAACCTTACAATACACAGACAGCTGGAGACAGGCTATCTTTGTTAGAGGTGATTCCGTACTCTGATATGTCTAACTTTCCCTGCCCAAGGCTGGAAACCCAGGGCAGACTGTTCCCCAGACTGCAGCTGTCCTTTCCCCTGATTACAAACAATTTGTCCTCCTGTTATAACCAACCAAGATACCAATGTACCTTAAACAGAGATGACCAGAAACAGAAATTATCTGAGTGTACAGAATTAAGACTGATTGACTAGAAAACAAGTTATCACACTAAACATATCTAGTGGACAGAAAGAGAGAAATTTTGCCCTCACAACATTCAATTCAGACTTGTGCTGTATTGACAGTTTTACAGAAATTTTATTAGGTGTGACCTAGTAAGATCACTGTGTTGACTTTTATGTTACAGTGACTCGAGCACTTATCCAGACATGCAACCTACATGTTAAATTGCCATTAGATATTTATTATGCATGTTTGAAAGGGGCTTCATTCTCTGCTAAAATGGCAGGAAGCTCGCTGCTTTATTTTGCCAAGTTCGATAGTTGCTGCTTGTGTTGACATCATATTGTCAGTGAAGTCTTGGCTCGCTTCAGTCTTTACTTTTCAGGGGAAGTGTTAGTGACAATACATGATGTCGTTTATTTAACAACACTGACAGAGTTTACCTGAGGTGGTCAGAGTGCATATGGCTGATGTAGATGAGATCCGCCGCGCACAGTCTGTCCAGGGAGTCTGCTGGAGGCTCATGGAGAAGCCACCAGCCTCTGGCAAATGCGGGGCCCTTCAACCACGGGTCGAACATGAACCGCCTCTGTCCTAGCTGCAGCTCCATGCAGGCGTGGGTGAAGTACGTCACCTGGGAGGCAAGTTCACAGTTTTACAGGTGGAAGATGTCACGTTATTACCTTGATGATTCTGATGTGGATGAGGATTTCTTATAGAAAAGATTTGCCAGTATTTGTCTTATTACAAAATGTAAAATCGTTAATTTGATAATGGCATATCAGTATTGTGTCGTTGCTCTGCAATAAAGATAAATAAACCTTCATTTAAGTGAATAAAGTAATTCTATACAATTTCATTAGATTTACAAAAGTGTTGCAACATAATAGAAATGCACAGTGCACAGTTTTTAATAGTTATTTGTGTTAAGCTTTTCTGCCAACTAAAGTGTAAAAATTTAAACTTTTTCTTAACTCTGTATTTTCAAGGATTTTCATTTAAAAATTACATGGTATTAAGGTGCGATATAGACCCCGTACACGCTCACTCAATGGATGGACAATCTGACAGGATTACCTACCGTGAAATGGCCAGACACACCACACCTGACACACAACACACACCTTGAAGGAAACTGTTGAAGTTCCCTCTCACCTTTCTACAGTTGCCACTATGGCAATTGTAGAAAGGGAGACGACACTTCAACAGTTTCCTCTATGTTTTGTCTCTGGCCATATCTAGCTAACAAAGTCAACTAATGCGCTGAAAGAGTTAGAGAGAAATCACCTATTCCTCCTAGTTCCCAAATTTCTGAGTAAGTGGGCATGACAAGCCTTTAGACTCGTAAGGTTATCCATACCTACAACAGACAACACTTTATTTAACCATTCCTGATATGAAGGGTGCGCTACAAACACCAGCATTTAATCGCCTCAGTCCAATCCTTTCACCTTGGTGCGTTTAACCAGAATGTTAGTTGTCTTTGATATTTTTTTTGACTGGCAGTGGCAGCAGGTATGCGATAAAATTTGGAAATTTGGAATCAATTTGGAGCCATTACTCCTTCAATTCTGGCACCCAACAACACAGCAGCTAACACCGTGGTGTAATCATTACGGCAACACAAAAAAGGGTCTTTAGTGTACAAAGTAGACTGTGTGGACAGCAGGATACATACTTTCACTTCTCCTTCCTGGAGCTCCAGAGGCTCTCGAGGGTCAGCCAGCCAGGGGTCGGTGGGGCTCAACTCGACCAAGTGAAGCCCCCCATCATCCAAAATCTCTACCTCTGTGTGACATAACAGCAGGATGTGAAAGTCAGTTACACTGTTCTTAATGTTTTTAAGAGATAAAATAACATAACATAATAATAAGTTCATTTTATGTTTGACTCAGCTCCACTCTCATTGAGCTTTACATACTCACACTTTTACAGAATTAAGTCAAGAAGATGGAAATACAAAAACAAAACACAGAATGAATCAAAAACACAATGAGTTTGTCCAGGTTTTTATCCCAGTTTTCTCACAAACTCTTAAAGTTATAGATCATGAGAGGGATTTCATTTTGAACTGTAACTTCAAAGCTGTCAGCTCCTTTGACAAACATTAAGTGCTATCTTGACCGTTACACAAAAGGGGACTACAGATTATCTCCTCCTATCAGACCAGCTGCTATCTACAGTTTCCTTCTCCCTCTGTCACTTATTAAAGGAAATTATATTTACATAGATAGGGAATAGAATGTGCCCTGTGTTTGGAGACATCCCTTCTGTCCCGGAACTTCCATGACCCTCCTGTGAATGAATACCTTACTGACGTACTTCCCAGATCCCAGAGCCATGCAGTTTAGTTTTGTTTAGAATGAAGCACCTTCGTTAAGGTGTAGCGTGTAGTGGCAAGCTTTGGGACGAACCTCCCTCTTTCCGGCGGAAACAGGAAGTGTCGTACCATGGTTTTGTATCAGCATCTTTCGGAAGCAACAACTGTTGCCATGATCTATTCACTCTTGATGTTTATAAGCTGCTTGGTATTTGCAACATCCCCTGTAAATATGCAACATTTTACACTTTACAATCAAATGAACACATCTACTGTTTTTCTATAGTAGAGATGGGTATATTTGAACTCATATGTCATGGCTCCACCGTGCTCATTAGTTTTCCTTATGTTTCTGGTGTTCTCCCCTTCCTCTTGTGTGTTGTGCTGTGTGTGTGTGTGTGTCTCTCTCTCTCTCTCTCTCTCTCTGTCTGTCTACCGGGAAGGCGGGGCTGCCATCTCAACCACCTGCCCAGTCTGCAATCAGTCAGCACACCTGTCATCCATCAACTCATCAGTCTGCAGTATTTCTACCCCGGTCTTCCATCCACTCATTGCCAGATCATTGCATCTGTTCGTTTGGTAGCAAGCTCTCCGGCCTTATCTTTTGAAACCTGTTTTTTTAAATCTGTTTCGCTCTGATTAACTCTGTTCTCCTGTGCCCAGGTCAACGTCCTCTGTCTGGATGTCTTCCCTTGCTTGGTCTCTGCATTCTGCCTGCCTGCCTTTCACTCCAGCTAGCCTTGCCTTCCCCGTGTCTGCCCTCCACCTACGTTCACTGGACCTCTCCCCATTTCACCGGCTCCCCTTTTCATTGTCACCCTCCTCTGTGCAATAAACCAACTTGTTCACTGTTCCTCCGGTGTTGTTGCCTTGCCCTTGGGTCCTCCCGCTAGCATGTCACAATATATTTGTACGGTGTGTCTTCAATGATAAACACAACACGGCGTTGCATGTGGTCAGTAAGTCAGCATCGATGTGGAGTTGCTGATGGAGGGTTTTATAACCCACTTCCGCTCCCCACTACATGGTTTGGGATGGCACTTAATGTGGCGGACCCTCCACGTGAACGTGCAAATAGAGTGGAAGTGGGTAGGGAGAGGGGTGTAGGGGTGGTTTAAGAAAGGCCCATTGTCTCAACCAACTTCTTACTATGAGTGGTGGGATCCTACATGAACACAAATGTTTCTCCCAGAGTTAGAACAGTTCACGAGATTTCTTTTTTCCTCCTCTGTGTTCTCCTCCCTGATTTGAAGTGGGCAAGGCTTAGTTGGAGAAATGTGATGTCACATATTTCCATATACAAATCAGGATTTAGCTATATTCAGTTATGCATTAACAGATTTTTGGCTGCTTGAGGGGGTTGGAAACAAGCTGTAAACACAACATTGACATATTATCACCTTTTAAGTTGATATGGCAAACGTGTTAACAGTTGCTCCTTCTGGCAGTGAGAGTAATTACACAAACACTGCCGATTCATGCTCATGACGTAGGTCTACAGGGGAGCTCGCCCCCATCAAATGTCCACAGTTCCAAGACAATAATCCATTATTTATGTAGAGTAAATGTAACAGTTATATATCCTACTCCAAATATTTCACAAAGACCAACCTGTCCAAGAGCCCTCAGTCCCTGCTCTTCTTTCAGCCTCTCCAGTGTGGAAAACTACACCAATGGCTTTCTTTTGTTGACTGTAATCCTTCCTCTAAACGCAGTGTTTCTTTTTTGTCTGGAGCATCAGAAACTTTTCTTGGACTTTTCTCAGGTTTTTCCTCCGTACTCCTAGTTGCTGTAGCTACTCCGTCACTATGGTTGCTCCTCTCAGGTCTGGCAGACCAGAGCCATGTAGAGAGAACTATCTGAAGTCTATGTGAAGCATTTTCAACTTCTGTTGATGTTACTCTTTCTGGTATACTGCAAAATACAGAGAGATTAACCTGGCCGTCATAGGCTTAATCAGCACTGTGTGAACTCGTCTGGCAACGGCTTGAATGTAACAGACGTTCATTTATATGTAAAAGTCCCGCACTCAAGCTTTAACTGTTGCTTATTTAGACATCCTGCAGTTAATTCAATTCAATTCAGTTTTATTTATATAGCGCCATATCATAACAAAGTTTTCTCAGGGCACTTTTTCGAATAGAGCAAGTCTAGACCGACTCTTTATATTTACAGAGACCCAACAGTTCCCACCATGAGCAGCACTATGCGACAGTGGCAAGGAAAAACTCCCTTTTAACAGGTAGAAACCTTGAGCAGAACCAGGCTCAAGGTGGGCGGTCATCTGCCTCAACCTGTTGGGTTGAAGGGGGAGGGGGGGAGCGGGAGAGAGAGAGCAGGAGGAAAGAGAACATACAGCAGCACAATACAGTTCCACATAGGGATGTAAGGCAATAGTAATGGAATGGAATTGATGTTAACACCAACAGAAACAACACTAAGAGCAACATTATAATAGTAATACTAATAACAAGAGCAACAACAGCAATAGCAGCAGCGGGTGCAGAGCAGGAGCATGGGGGCAGCAGGCGGCTGCAACCACAGACCCAGACTCTACAGCTCCGGAGGCAGAAATACCTGCAGAAAGCAACAGAAGGGGAGAGAGAGAGAGAGAGAGGAGAGAAAGCACACAACTACGGGAAGAAGTTGAATTAATAACAAGCATTGATGGGATATGAGGGCGTACAGATGGAGAGGAAGAGGAGGAGAAAGGAGCTCAGTGCATCATAGGAAGTCCCCCGGCAGTCTAGGCCTATAGCAGCATAACTAAGGGGGGGCTCAGGGGTCACCTGAGTCAGCCCTACTATAAGCTTTATCAAAGAGGAAAGTCTTAAGCCTACTCTTAAATGTGAGGAGGTTGTCCGCCTCCCGTACACAAACTGGGATCTGGTTCCACAGGAGAGGAGCTTGATAGCTGAAGGCTCTGGCTCCCATTCTACTTTTAGAGACTCTAGGAACCACAAGGAACCCTGCATTCTGGGAGCGCAGTGCTCTAGTGGGGTAATAGGGTACTATGAGCTCTTTAAGATATGATGGTGCCTGACCATTTAGGGCTTTGAAGGTGAGGAGAAGGATTTTAAATTCTATTCTGGATTTTACAGGGAGCCAGTGTAGAGAAGCTAATATTGGAGAAATATGTTCTCTTTTTCTGGTTCTTGTCAGTAAACATGCCGCAGCATTCTGAATCAGCTGGAGAGTCTTAAGGGACTTATTGGGGCAGCCTGATAATAGAGAGTTGCAATAGTCCAGCCTAGACGTAACAAATGCATGGACTAGTTTTTCTGCATCTTTTTGAGATAGGATGTGCCTGATTTTTGCAATGTTACGTAAATGAAAAAAGGCAGTTCTTGAAGTTTGTTTTATTTGGGAGTTAAAGGACATATCCTGATCAAAGATAACTCCAAGATTCCTTACGGTTTCGCTGGAGGCCAGGGCAATGCCATCTAGAGAAACTATATCTTTAGATAATGTGTTTCGAAGGTGTTCGGGGCCAAGTACAATAACTTCGGTTTTGTCTGAGTTTAACATCAGAAAATTGCAGGTCATCCAGGTTTTAATGTCCTTAAGGCATGCTTGAAGTTTAGCTAATTGATTGGTTTCATCTGGCTTGATCGATAAATATAATTGGGTATCATCTGCATAACAATGAAAATTTATGGAGTGCTTCCTAATAATATTGCCTAAAGGAAGCATATACAAGGTAAATAGAATTGGTCCAAGCACAGAACCTTGTGGAACTCCGTGACTGACTTTGGCGTGCATAGAGGATTCATCATTAACGTGTACAAACTGATATCGATCTGATAAATAGGATTTAAACCAGCTTAGTGCAGTACCTTTAATGCCAATTAAATGTTCTAGTCTCTGTAATAGAATGTGATGGTCAATGGTATCGAATGCAGCACTAAGATCTAGTAAGACAAGTACAGAGACAAGTCCTTTGTCTGATGCAATTAGAAGGTCATTTGTAACTTTCACCAGTGCTGTCTCTGTGCTATGATGCACTCTAAATCCTGACTGAAAATCCTCAAACAGCTTGTTGTTGTGTAGAAAGTCACACAACTGATTGGCGACTGCTTTCTCAAGGATCTTAGAGAGAAAAGGAGGGTTAGATATAGGTCTATAATTTGACAAAATCCCTGGATCAAGAGTGGGCTTTTTAAGAAGAGGCTTAATTACAGCTACTTTAAAGGACTGTGGCACATAGCCTTTTAATAAGGACAGATTGATCATATCTAGTAAATAATGCTAACTAAGGGTAAAATTTCTTTAAGCAGCCTAGTTGGGACGGGGTCTAAGAGACACGTTGATGGCTTAGATGAGGAAATCATGGAAGTTAGTTGATTACGGTTGATGGGAGAAAAGCAGTCTAAATGTACATCAGGTTTTACAGTTGTTTCTAAGGTTCCTGCGTTTGAAGATAAGTCAGTACCAACTGAGGGCAGGAGGTGCTGAATTTTGTCTCTAATAGTTAGAATTTTATCATTAAAGAAGGTCATAAAGTCATTACTCCTGAGGTCTATAGGAATACGTGGCTCAACAGAGCTGTGACTCTGTCAGCCTGGCTACAGTGCTGAACAGAAACCTGGGGTTGTTCTTATTTTCCTCTATTAATGATGAGTAGTAAGCTGCTCTGGCATTACGGAGGGCCTTCCTATAAATTTTAAGACTATCTTGCCAGGCTAAACGTGATTCTTCCAGATTGGTGGAACGCCAATTCCTTTCAAGTTTTCGCGATGTTTGTTTTAATTTGCGGGTTTGCGGGTTATACCATGGAGCTAACCTCCTCTGTTTTATTATCTTCTTTTTTAGAGGGGCGATAGAGTCGAGTGTTATTCGTAGTGAGCCTGCAGCACTATCAACAAGATGATCAATTTGGGAGGGACTAAAGTTAGTATCGGAGTCGTCTGTTATATTGAGACATGGAACTGAATGTAATGCCGATGGAATCACTTCCTTAAATTTAGCTACAGCACTATCAGATAGACATCTAGTGTAGGAGTATTTGCCTAATGGCGTGTAGTCCAGTAATAGGAATTCAAAAGTTAATAAAAAAAGAAAGCAACGTTTATTTGGGATCATGTTTCTGGCCACCTGAGAAAAAAAGTCCAATATTCACTCTCCTGTTAGGTCTGTTTTGTTCTCTGCCAACTCCTGAGAAATATATCTGTCTCTTTAGCTGCTAAATGTTCACCAGCTTGTCTCTAAATTTGTCTGTCTGGTGCTGGACAGGTAGCGTATAGTGGGTTTATCAGAGTTCCCCTAAACCAAAACATTTGGCAGAACTTACCAAGCTCGTCCTGCAAGAAGCTGTCTGGTGGATTCACATATTCCATTGATGAAACATTTAACTTCCAGTTGTGTTTGGTGCATTTAACAGTCCTGTGAAAATACAGCAGCAGTCTGTTACATAAGGTTTGATTAATACAGCATAATCCGATAATAGGCCTATGTGCTTCTGTCAGAATCATCTCACCTGCCATCCAGGTCTTCGATGTCTTTGATGAATAACCCTCCTTGGTGTTTGCATTGGTTCCTGCATGCCTTAAGGCCATTGTTGCTCTTGTATATGATGTAACATTTACCGTCCTCTGGGTTTTTCTTGAAATTGACTCCCTCTTTGAGTGAGCCGACTGCTTCAGCGTCCAGTGACAGCGACACCTTTGCTGTTGAAGAGGTCATTTTATCTAAAGACACCAGATCAAATAAACATTTTAAGTGGAGTTAAAATGTTAGCACAGAGACGTTAGCACCTCTGTGGTGGCCATGGCCACAGCCACACAATTGCAGGTTTAAGATTTACCCACATCACTACCACATGTTCAGTTACTTTCATATGGAGTCACTTCAAATGACAGAAAACACAGTTTGTTTGGTTTAGTTTTATTTTGACACATCTGGACTGTTGCTGTACAATATGGTCCAGTGAAATAAAAGAAAGAATCTTCAGAAGCTTCAGATAGAACAGAATCTAGCAGCACGTCTGGTCTTGAGCTGTTAATTCAGTCTATCTAATTCCGTCTATCGTGTGTGTGCGCCTGTCTTTGAGGAGTTTTTCGGCTGCTACCTGTCTGGTGCTGGAGAGAGCGCACTACATTCCGATAATATTTAACATGTTTAATTTGATCGGAACGTCAAGACGAAGAAAACACTGACTTAAGACAGCTCGGACTGAGTTTTATGACCACCTCATAGATGATTGATTGTCGAAGGTTTTGTTTTCTGTTGTGGCATAGTTGTGTGATCAAATAGTTAGGGTGCAGCTGCTCCATTGATCAAGCGCCTATAATTGCGCTGATAACACAATGAGGAACAACTAAATAAAGGTCGGTCTAAAGGGCAATGATAGGAATGTGGTTGGGGAACAGATCGTTCCTGATAAAGAGCAACACTTTACTGGTTATATAAAATAAAACAACAAACAGTTGTCTGGAGAAATAGTCACCTCTCCAGAGCTAAATATTCTAGGCATCCAGGAATTGAGCGAAACTAAGCAAGTAGGTGGGATTTTGAGATATCTCGTTAATTCAGAAAAACAGGGCAAACATTACGCTTCTGTAGAATTAAATGGTAACGTTTCAGTTTTTAGTTCTCCTCTGTCTGTAAGCCCCCACTCTTTATCACACCACTACACGCTACTAAAAAAAAAACATTAGCCCTACATCATTATCATACTCATGTTTATCACACACTCCTGCACAATGCCTATATAAAATATATATAGATATAATAGCGACCAGTATTATGTCAAATTAAATAAGGTAAAATAAAATAAGAGGACAGGATAACACACCTGACTCACCTCCAAAAAGATGCTGTTTTATCCCAATAGAAATTGTAACTTAACGCCACACCCCAGTGCAATAAAGAGCCTGGTCCCAGCATGAAAATTGTGTTTGCATGTGTTTGTGTTTGTCACACAACCCGAAAAGGAGAGAGAGAGAGAGAGAGAGAGAGAGAGAGAGAGAGTGACTGTTCCACAAAGACTTGTACCACCTTTTATTTTGACACATCTGGACTATTGCTGTACAATATGGTCCAGTGAAGTAAAAAAAAGAATCTTCAGAGTCAGTCTGGTCTTGAGCTGTTGTTTCAATTCAATCACACTCACTGACGCGCGCACACACTGCAAGAAATTCAATTCAGTATGCTTTATTGGCATGAATGTAACAAAGACAATATTGCTAAAGCGTCAGGTAATAATGCGATTTAAATAAATAAAAAAGAGGGATGTCAGAAATGTGAATAACTTTCAGGTTACATAACCTCCTCACACAGGCGGCCTTCTTATGCACACACAGTTTACAGATGTTACAATAAAAAAAAACCCAGTTGATTCATTAATTGACTGAGAGCAAGTAGCATCTCCACAGCACAGAACTAAAGCTTTAAAGAAACCCGTTCTGTGCTTACAGCCATTTACCATAATTTATCAGAAAATACCGGAATAAGATTACTTTAAAAAAAAAAAATAATAAAACAGCTGAAGAGATTTCTAATGTGTCACAGATTCGGCATCAATACAATCCATAAAAAAAACTGTATTTCCGTTCAAACTTTACATTTTGTACTTTGTCGCCTCAACTCGCTACCAGCCTCCGTTGGTTAGCTGCACTGTTTTAGTGAGAGAAGACTGTGGGAATGAGAGGTGAACTGTTTCAAAAAATAAGATTTCTCGCAAAAATAAGTGCTGGCTGGTGGATCAGATACATGTCAAATTAAAGGCCGACTCGTAAAACTTTTAATTCACCATCTATCGTGTGTGTGTGGTGGTATTTGAGGAGTTTTTCTATGAGGGGCCGTTTATGAAATAATTCAGACTTTTGTTAAACCAACATATGAAACAGGCACGCATTCACGTGGCACTTTCACACACGCATCCATACTACTGAAAACTCACACACACATATGTGAAACGCTCATATTGACACACGTGAAACACATTCACACACACACACACACACACACACTTATGAAATGTTCATACAGATACAGGCGAAACGTGCATGAAAGAATTTCACTATATCCAGAAGTAATTTCAGTATAACCGGAAGGCTTCTAACTAGCCCTAGCCTGCTGTAAGGGAGTTCGCAGTTCTATGCACTATGCATTCACACATTGTTATATTTTATTTCTACCGAACGGCAAGTCAACCCGGACCCAGCCCATACCTCGTGTTATGAATTCAATACGTTATGAGGTGTAACGTTTTCTGTATTGAAATACATACATACAGTATTGATCAATAAATTGTTAGTGACATTGAATATACAGTGTAGCTAGAGATCATTCACAGTGATCTTCCAGGTGAATGTGGTTTAAATGTGGCTTATTTCCCTACCTCATTGACATCGTTGTCATGGCAACGTTGACTGCAGGAAAGACTGCTGTGTGTTGTTGCTGCCAAGTTCAGTAGTGCAGTAACGTTACACCGGAGAATGTGTCTCGTTTTCTCTAGTACACGATTTCTACAACTAGTGTAAATGTAAGAATATGTCTGAGTGACAAATAAGTATGGACTAACTGTCTGAGCTGTGTCTGCGGGGCTGTGATAAGAATGTGGGTGGGGAACAGAGCGTCCCTGATAAAGAGCAACACTTTACTGGTTAAAGAAAACAAACAGTTGTCTGGAGAAATAGTCACCTCTCCAGAGCTAAATATTCTATAAAAAACAAACAGAGGAGACATGTAGCCAAAATGATTTCATGTCAATAACACACACACACACACACACACACTTTTTCTTTCTTTTTCTCTGATGGAGGATTTCAGTGTTGTTCCCTGTAACTCTCCTCCCTTCTCTTACTTCTGTCCAGTAGTTAACTCTCTACAGAGCTCATCTAATTCTGTCCAATTCAATAATTTACTCATTTTTTCATTCTTTCCTTGAGGTCAAATACTTTTTATATAACAATGTGAACTTGAGCCCTTATGAGTTTCCTGTATGGTTTTGTAAAATCAGACCTAAGATTAAGTCATATCAGAAAGCTGTTGAAAGTTTCCTCATTGATAACTACATTTCTGTTAATAATCTTTCATTTAGAGATTTGAATATCGTTTTTTTCTTTTGTTGATCATTTCTCCATCATTGAGGAGACAGCTGCATGTCATGCTAATGTCAATTATTCAGGTGTGGACAGCTTCACATTTCCAATTCTTTAGGACTGTAAACACTCATGGAAGCTATGTCAGATGTGTTTAACAAGAAAGAGCAAATTATTGTTCTACAATATGCACTTGCTTGTTGCTTAAAATGCATGTCACATACTCGTCTTTGTTCCACAGTATACAAAGATTGGTGAAAATGGGAAATGTGATTTGAATGCACATCTTCAAATATGGCAATTGCATCTCTTGCAGGACAAAATAAAAAAGATATCTTTCTTTAGTTCCTGTTTTTCATGTCCTAACGCTGTATATGCCACCTCATTACTCATTGACTTATATATATATATATTTATTGGTGACTTTATGTGGTAATGGAGAACACAGGAGAACATTATTGTTAATTATTGCAGTGCAGTAAGTAATGAGTTGTTGGAAAATTGCAACAAAAGTCTTTTTCTTTTAACAGATAAAAGCAGCAGACAAACAGAGAGAGAGGAAGGTACAACAAGAAAGCCTGTGTGAAATGAAGCCGACTGCCCTGTGGCTGGCCAGTACCGGTGAACTTAAGTTATCTGATAATGGCTGACGCTATCTAGATTTTAGTGTCCTGCTCTGCAGTTGCATGTTGGTGGAATCCGATCCTATGAGCTTCAAAATTAAAACAGAAATGTGAAGTATCCCTGAAAACGGCAGGGGGCAGTCGCGCTCCTTCCTGGCTGTGTTCCTGTGAGAGAGGACGTCAATCGAGTAAGTCCCGGAAGGTTGGGTACGTAGCATTCAAAATAAAAGCGCAAAATCTCTTCATTTGTTAAAAATGATTTAAAATATTTTCTTCGCCAAAGGTTCAGATTAATTGATGATATAATAAAATGGAGAATGTGATTTATATGTGTAACCTTTTAAACTGTAGGGTTATAGGTTGCATAACAACAGCAGCAGCATATATGTGAGCTACAGGCAGGATTTGTTATTGCTACGCCACACTTTCCTTAACATTTACACTCATGTATTTGCAAAAAAAATCATTGCAGGGCAGGCCCCCAAAGTCAGCTGTACTGAACAAAAGTGACATTTAAAGTAAAGAGCAGACGCTGTAGATCTTTCAATGTTGATCCATAATGTAGCCTATAAGTCCACAATGTATACTTCCAGGAATGCAAAACAGGATTGTATGCCACAGTAGAATTGTGGCTTTTTCTTTTTTTGTTATCATGCTAAGTCTGAGATGGAGACCAGGGACACCAGTCAAATAAATTGGGGAACATTTTTTCATATTTTGATGGGAAAAGAGGGACCAAAGTTACACAATAGATAGACAGATGTTTTTTTTAACCTTTGGCTAGCTGTTTCCCCCTGCTTCCAGTCTTTATGCTAAGCTACCGTCTCCTGGCTGTAGCTTCATATTTAATAGACAAACACGTGAGTGTTACTGTCTTATCTTCCCATCTTACTCTCAGTAAGAAAGCAAATAAATGTGTATCATAAATGTTTGCATATGGTACTACCAACACAGGTTTGATCTCTACACCGACAGTGAGTCAGCCCACAGAGACAGATCAGAATAGGGCTCTGCAAGCAGCCTGGCCCCCAACGCCAGGAAATGGACTTCATGAAACACAGAACCATGACATCATCAGTGGAGACGAGGTGGAAAATGTCTCTGTAGTTTTAAGTTCCTCAGTGTTCCCATTGCTGTGGGTTTCCCATGGTCTGTTAATGGACTACTGCATGGTATTTTAACACGTCCCATAGACTGTATATAAAGATATCTTTATAAACAGTCAATGACAGATCCCCCCTTGTAGCAAGGACTTCACTTCCTGAGAAGACAGAAGCATGCCTCCCCCGACATCTCCTTGTTAACTTTTACTGGTGTGCCACTGAACACTGAAGTATCACAAAACAGTATGGAGGGGTGTGTCAAAACCACTCAACCACAACTTCCAACATTAGAGGACATTAACAGAACCCACGGCTTCCGGAAAACCCTCAAGGGTCCTTCTCACTCCAGCGATTGCATGTGTTCCTCTCTGACCCCCTGGAACCCAATACAGACTGCTAGATCTGAAACAAGATCTCTCACAGCCCTTGTTTCCTGCAAATTGTTATTTGATTTGATTAAAATAGGCTACCTCCACCACTAGGTTTTTTTAATTTTATTAATACGATATTAATTTAAAAATTCTAATTTTGGTGACTCAAGGCCGCACGTTTTTCAGCTGACGCTTTTATTCTGAAAACGTCCTTTTTCCCGGAAGTCCTGTCCATGTCATTGCAGCGGAGCAGCTGTTCGGAGCCGAGCAGCCCGGGTTTCGGTCTCGGTTCACGTCGTTTTCACTGTATGTCAGACTGACTGACAGTTTAACGTGTCGCCGCCGTCTCCCGTCTCTTTAGCCACGTTAGCGGCTGGCGTTGCTCCTTTTCGGCGGCTGCGTCGTGCCGTTTCTGTGAGGATGGTTTTGTCAACATCGCAGCAGGTCGCCCTGGCTTTCACGGCCGTGCTGTTCACGTTTGTCGTCCTGCCCAGGTTGTTCGGCGGCGGCGGGACCGGGGCGAGGGAGACTAGATATGACCCTCGCTACTCCAGAAAAGGTAGGGACATCTCTCTGTGACACACACAAAGGTTTCCCAGAAATAAAGGGCATGGCGGAAGACTACATGCACAGTTTACCGTCAAGACAGAAGGGATCTTGTACCACACTTCAACGTGTGATTGTGCACTGATGTTCAGCGCCATTAAAGTCCGTCAGCTGTGGGTCAGGGGCGCTGTTGATATCAGAGGGGGGCAGACTGGCCACCCTGTTCAAGTTACAGAGAGGTATTGTTTGGTTTAGCAGAAAGTCATTGCAGTAAGCTTTGTTGGGCATAAGCTGGACTGGATCACACTGCATGGAACTCACTGGGACCAATTAACGTAATAAGATAAGATGAGATAAGATAAGCCTTTAATTGTCACATAGCTGGGAAATTTTCAGCGTTACAACAGCCAGAAAAAGTGTCATATATATAGAAATACAATAATAAAATATAATAAAATACAATAAAAATAAATAGAAAACAGTCCTGTACACAGTAAAGACAGGAATAATAATAATAGTGTGACTGAGTGCATTTGTAAGTATGAACAATAGATAAGATAAAAATAAAAATATTGCACATATATAATATACATGTACATGAAAGTATTACACAGCAACAGATGATGAATAAAAAAATAAAAAATAAAAAAAATGAATGTAACTGATAGTAGAAAGATGCAGAGATGTAGTCCATATAGGCATCATGGTATGAGTGTTCATCAGTTGAATAGTGTGTATCATGTCGCCTGCGTGCGGGCGGGCGTGCATGAGAGAGACAAAATGGGTACCCAAACAGCTCCATAGCGCTACTAGAGGTGAAAAGCTCCACAGGGAACCTTTAAATTAGTTCGTTCTTTTATCGCTAATTGTGTCAAGAAAATTATGAGAATGCATTTTAGGTGACTGTACAACATTGATCACTTTCTCACTCCAAGATAAGGAATTGAAATGTATTGCCATATTGTTTGTTTTTCCACTTTGAATAATATATAACCCGGAAGCTAGAAACCATTTCGGCTAATGCCCCAAGGCGAGCAATTCTCATTGGACTGATTAGGCGCCATCTTTGGGTCCAGGATCCAGTTCTTACATTACATCCATGGTCTCAACGGCCTCCTCTGTACAGTCATTGTATCGAACCTGCCCCGTATTAGATAAACGGTTTTGATTGGCCCGACCCGGGCCAGGTCAGCTAGAAATCTGTCTGAATGTGAGGGGGACCAGACACATCTGCCAGAGCAAATAAAACCAGCTCCCAGGCTAAGTAAAATGGACCAGGAGTTGAGATTATTTTGTCAAACTTCTAATAAATTGTTTATCTGAGTGGTGTTTGATAAAGGTGGCTCGTGCTTCATTAAGCAGATTCAGAGCTAATGCGATCAGACTAATTCAAGTCTGGTTCAAAAATGGCTGATTCTTGAATTTGAAACACGGTTTTAAGACGTTGAGCACAGATCATGTCGATTCGTAATAAAGAAAACTGACATGTAAAGACAAACGGTGGTGTTCAAGGCCACAAGGCAGCGCATGTTAAATATATAACATGGGAAATAAAGTCATGATCGATTAATCAACTAATCGTTGCAGCTCTAATTAAGTGCTGAAAATGAATATATAAGATGCAACATGACATTAAACAACTTTGAAAAATCTAATATAAATGAACATTTATATTTTAGAAAGAAAGATGATACAGTTTAAATACCTTCAGATTGGCTGTCTTGCCACTGCAGTATTTTTAATACGTGTATTTTTGGTTGTCTGTTTGTATAATTTGATTTAAGTGACATATAAAGAGAGAACAAATGGTAAAAATGCTAGTTACTCCAATATGAGGCTACAGCTATGGGTCGTTTATTGTTGCTTATTAGCGTTATTTTAACTGCAGTTCATTTAAAGACACATGTTAACTGGAATGCTGTGGAGATTCGAGGTATGAGGTCAGATTTTAAAGCCCCCCTCCACTCAATAATGTGCATATTGTTCCTTCACTTGGAGCTTCACCTTGCAGAATGATACTGTATATTATGTGCAGAGTTTGACATTAGAAGGCTGTTTTTGCATTCATGTGCTGATGAAAGGGGGAAAGGTTTTCTGAGCTCACCTTCAATCTCAATTTAACACATGTACTTACCAGAAGGATTTAGTGACGTCACAACTAGTTTGACATGTACTGCAAATTGACTTGTGTTCAGAAGAGGAACCTTCAGGGAGGATCTTTGGAGAAAACACTGTTTTAGTTTGGCAGATTGATTGTAACACTGGTTGAGCCTGAATTGAAGCCAAGCCTGAAAACCAGTCTGGCCAGGACAAGACTTTTCTGGAGGGATAAATTTCCATGGTAACTTAGGCCAGACTTATTTAAACCTCTTTTAGCAAACAGAATATCCTGATTTACTGAAGTAAGCCTGGTTTAACTGGTAATCCTGTTTTATGAAACACTCCTTGGGACACCTCACAGTCTGACTTCATTTTTCACAGAAACCTCACCATCTGCCCGCTGTTTGTCCTCATGATGTATTTGTAGCGGCAGGTCCGGGCCCGGGCGCAGTGAGAGGTCAGCCCATCAACGTGAACTCCCCCGGTTCACCTCAGACCCCTGAGAACATGCAGCAGATGAAGAAGCTGATGGAGCAAGAGCTGAAGAGTGACAAGTACAAATCCAACAGCAGCAAGGGCTACGTGTTCACACTGATGCCTCTCTACGCTATCGGAGTTGGAGTGTTTGCGGCCTACAAGTTTTTGAAGGTAAGTAAAGATACCTGCAACACCAAATTACATTGAGAGAATTGACAACTTCGAAAGGCGATCAATAAGTACAAAATCTGTATCGCTTCACACAGATCAAATCTGCCGATGACCAGGCACAAAAGGACAAATTTGCAAAAGGAGCCAAAAAATCAGCGGAGGCAGGTGTGTATCGCATGCATTAGGATTTACATATGTGTTTTCTTTGGTCAAACTCATATTTGGTTACCGTGAGTTATTCACATGTGGGGTGTTTATCCTCTTGTGTGCATGTGCATGTTTTTGTACAGAGAACCAGTTGAATGAGCTGGAACAGAGGCTAGCACAGACGGAGAGGATGCTCAATTCCATCCTCACCCAGCTGGACCCGCTCACTAACTGGTGAGTGATGATCGCTGTCAGTTTTCACGCGTTATGATCTCCAGGTGTGTGCACCATGCCGCGTCTTCATACTTTGTGTAAACAGTGGTTATGAAACATGATCCTCACATCACTGTCCCCTCCTGCAAATTTGTCCCTTTTATTTTGGCAGGCCTGCAGTATAAATAAGGTCACTGGCAGTTATCTTTAGATTGTTTTGAGATTTCAGAAATACTATTTTCCACTGTTTTCACTGTTTGTACTTCTGGAAATTCTGAAAAAACAAATAATTTCCAGTTCTTTTCAAATTTATGATTTAGTCTACTTTCTTCTTCCTTGAGAAAAAAAAGAGATAAAAAATTAGAGGCAAGGGAGAAAACAGGGAGCAAGAGGTTGCAAGTAAATGACAAAGAGGCAGGTGGGTTTAGGTATATATTTGTGGAGGTGGTGGCTACCTGCATCAGTAGAACTCAAGTGTGATTTGCCTCTTAAACATTAGTTGTGACAATTCTGCACTAAATACCTGTCTAATAACATAAACTTGATGATTAATCTTTTAATAGATGTTTTGACAAAAATGCAAATTATATCTCCAGAACTTCCCTGAGGTTTCTTCGGTATCAAAGTAATCCAGTGATAGTTGTCTGTAGATTGTGGAACAGGAACAGGAACTGCTAATAACTTTTAATGTCAAGTGGCCAAATTGTAAACAGCAAACTACCTGAGACACCAACTAGTAATTGCAGTTTCTTTCTCCTCCAGTTAAAGGACTATGTGCTTACTACACACTCAGAGCTGTTGTGCGCTTACCGGAAATGACAGTGGCAACCTTTGACCGCGTCGTGGTCGTCTTCTTCTTTTTAATGGTCGATTGCAACCGGGCGGAGCATTATCACCAACATTTTACCGCGATTGCCTCACGCCGAAATATCTGCCAGCTTGTTTGCTCACTTGACTTCAATTCAGTTATATTAAAAATTAATAAAAAATGAACGTGCTTTTACTTTTAGCCGTAACAATAGCAGCTGCGGCCGCCATTTTCATACGTCGGTGGTCCCTGCCCTTCTGCTATGTAGCCAAGATGGTGACCATTGAGGGTGTGCAGCGTTTCACGTTCAACTTTCTGACCGTTATGTGTACATCACCCGGGTACTCATAGTACACTGCATTTTGCCATACAGTGTGAACGTACTTATGCACTCAAAATATTAAGTGTAAGTACAGAAGTACGCGATTTGAGACACAGCATACGTTTTCACCTCTCATTTCTCTTCAGTGTGAAGTCAGTGGCCCAGGAGCAGAAGAACGAGATCATGTCACAACTCCAGACCATCCGGTACCTGATGAAGAAGAGAGGAATGGACTGTCCACCCCTCAACATCAACGGTGGGCTGATTGACTGTCTCTGACTGTGTTCACGCTGCAGGCTAATCCAGTTTTTTTCCCCCTCAAATCTGGTTTTAGGAATGACTATTCACACTGTTACTCGCCAGTGATCCGGTTGGACTCAAAGAGCTCAGGCGGCACAAACCTTTAGTAACAATGTTAGCATGCGTACATACAGCATGCTAACTGATGGTGCATTTTTCCAATAAAGACCCAAAACAGCAAACAGCAAACTGCAGGCTAGATAATAAGATACTGAAAATGCAGCCGTGCTTCATGCTGCAGTCACGGCTTGCACACTGGGTTGGTGTGGCGTCAGCGTCGTGTGTCTTGCTGTGATAAACCACAATTTGAAATTCAACATGCGCAGCCACATTGAGACACAACTCTAGGAAAGTGTTTTGCATCTGATTTTGCAATTGTGAATGTGGCTGAAGTCTAATTTGCAAAAAGATCAGAACACAACCCTGCAGCGGTGTCCGATGACTGACTGTACACAAATTCCCATTAATGTTCCTTTTTTACATTTAGTTCTGGGTGACATTGATAAAATCTTATATTGCTATACTTGTTACCTCAATACTGATGAATGGTGATGACAATATGATAGGGATGGCTATTGATACTTCCAAAACACATTTGTACTGAATAAAAGACGCTCAGAACTGCATATAGCCTGAATGATTCTGGATATATGAAGCAGATACAATAAAAAAATCCAGACAATGATATGCATACATGAACAAATATCTTTGATAAGCATCCTTTAACACAGCTTTTCAAAGAATCATGACTAAAATATGTACTATGCTGGACATTTTACACTTGAAATATGAACATGCTCTCTGGTGGACAAATTATGTGATGGTAAAATTACTGCAAACACAACTTTGGCATTTCTGTGCAGCTATTTCTTGTTACTTATCAGGTGACAGATCAATATACTTGTCATAAGCTAATATCAGCCGATATAAATCAGCCGGTCACTAGTATTGTAGATGTAGATACAACAACTTTAGTCCATTATTCAAACAAGCTTTAGTTTGTTCGTATGATGTGTGCTGTGGTGCTTTTCTGGGTTTTCCTTCCAGAATCTGCAGGTTTTTATTGCAACCAAACGCTACAGCTACTGATGTTACTGTCAGACCTTCAACCGAAGACGAGCCAACTGCTGCTGAAGTGTACATGGCAATACTGTACATTTTTCAAATAGTGGCCTTTATTAGTCTGAGGTGCAGAGAGAACCAGGCCTTCATTTGAAACAGGCTTGTATTAAAGACGGGCCTTTATTCCTAATGTCCCCGGTTGTATGAGTATATATTGTCATATTTCAGTAAGAAGCCTCCCTGTTTTCTTATCTGCTCCTCTTTTGTTTGCTGTTGATTCTATTTAATGCAAACTCCACACTTCCTCCATGTTTACCTGTTGTTTTGATACATTCAGTATTATGCACACAGTGTTCCTCTGCACTAATGTCATCAGTACAATAACAGAGTCGTGCCATGCCCACTCTGCTGCTCCAAGTTTCTCTTGTCTAATAGAAAAAGTGTTTTCATTCATTTTATTTCCTGTTGCTTCCATTTTGCTGTTTTTTCGACCTTCAGTTAAACTCAACACTTCCTGCACAGTGTTTCACATTAAAAGCTGTCCAGCAGTTCAAAGGATGGGATTCCTTCCATTTCTGGTGTCTGCAGGAAGTGTTACGTTTTATTGACGATAACTGAACAGCACTGGAAAACAGCAGAATAGAAGTGACTGAAATTAATTAATGGTATTTCTGCTAAAAAGAGAAACTCAGAGCAGCAGAGTATTATATTTTCATACTGGTGCTGATGGAATTTGTGATGTGGAAATGTATATTATACTAAATTGAATACGTGAGCTGTTGGAATACAGGTCATTCCATCCATCCTCAGAGTTTTTTTACCTGGCTTTTTTAGCATCTGGCCTTATTTTGTTTGGGTCCGGCTATTGTTTGAGACTGGGACTTTACTGTATCTAAGGGTTGGCTTTTAGTAGAGAATTTATGCAGGTAGTTTTACTATTGATTATCAATAAAATGTGGTTCACTTTATATCACTTGTTTTGTGACTTTCAGAGGCATCCTGCGGGCGTAATCTGGACGAGCTCATTGAGTCACTGGGAGCCAACGACATCTCGGCAGCGGACGCTTCTCTGGTGGACAAGCAGAACTCTGCAGGAACAGCAGAGGCTTCTGAAAAAGTCTATCAAAAGCGTTCAGAGGCTAAACATGAAGCAGCAACAGAAGGTGAAGAGATGAAGGAGCTCACACCGGAGGAATCCGACAGGGAAGCACAGGAAGAAGGGAATGTGGAGGAAGAGGAGGAGGACGATAAAGAGGAGGAGGAGGAGGAGGAGGAGGAGGGATTGGAGGACACTGAGCTCATGCCTTCACTAGAGGACTCATATGAGACAAACATTGAGGAGGTTGGAGCGGAGCAGCCTGCGTCCGGCCTCAGGCGACGCAACAGGCCTGAATGAACTCACTTCAGGACTTGTGCACTGTACAGAGATGTGACAGATTATTATGAATATTTATTATCTGAAAGGCTTTCATTCCAAACGGCTGTCTACATACTCATCTAAAACATAAATTGCATTCATTAGAAACCATAACCCTATAAGGAGGTCTAACAGTAAACACACAGGGCTCTATTTTCCTGTTGCGCCCAGACGAACTGTAGCTCATGTGTCAAGTGCATCTGCGATTATTGTTCATAATAGCAGTGTTAGACTGAAAACCCTGCCTCTAAATGGTTCTGATGTCACATTACTGTCAATAGTTGGCACTTAACTGATAGAATCGCCAAATAATCAGGTGAATGACATTGTGCTAAAAACCGATCAGGGGCCAGATGCATAAAGCTTGTGTTAAAATAAGTGAAACAACCTAAGCAGAATTCTGTCTCTCACCTTTATTTTTCATCTCCACTAGAGCTGCAACGATTAGTCAATCAAAAGAAAATGAATTGCCAACTATTTTGATAATCGATTAATCGTTTATGTAATTTTTCAAACAAAAATGTCAAACATTTGCTGGTTCCAGCTTCTTAAATGTGGGATTTTGCTGCTTTTCTTTGAGAGTCTTTGGGTTTTGGACTGTTGGTTGGTCAAAAGAAGCAATTTGAAGACGTCACTTTGCACTCATTTTTCACACATTTTTGACATTTTATAGGCTAAACGATTAATGGGGAAAATAAGATTAACCAGATTAATCGATAATGAAAATAATCGTTAGTTGCAGCCCTAATCTCCACTTTATCAATCACACACAGAACAGTATACAAAACATGTGAATGGTCTGAAGTATGCATGACACATTGTGTTTTTTATGAACACCAGTTTATGTGTGGGAAATGGTTTTTGTGCGTACGTATTATTCATATATCTGGCCCCAGGTCCTCAGCCATCCATTCCCAGCGCTATGTCAAAACAACATTTCTTTCCCCCAAAACCAACACTTTGCCCTGCGATGCCTCGTCTGCTGGGGACTCCCATCTTGTTGCTCCTCTCACTTTTGCCCCATGTGCAATGGGCACAAAAATATAGACAGACAAAACCTACCCTGTGATCAGAGTTGGGAAAATTCCAACATAGCATAACTTGTTTATAGTCTTTGTACTGACATGAAAATAGAGCCCATAATGTCTGTTACTTTCCTGTTTTTTTTATTTTATTAACACAAATGATCACCTCTTTAAACCTGCCTGATTTTGGAATGACATTTATATACATATCTAGCTCTGCCGTCAGTTTAAGTTTGCACCTGCTTAAATGCTGAAGCCAAACATTTAAAGTGTATAATGAACGTCAAAGGAGGTTGTGGTCAATGTCACCTGTTACTGCTTATTTGCCTTCACCACTCCTCTCTCATGGTGGACTACTTGTCAAACACAGAGGTAACTAATAACAATCATGACTGCTTTCTATTCAAGTGTTGCAGTTGAAGGGTCCTGGTATGAACGCTGGCTCACTGACATGTCTTACTGGGACACTTAAATGGAACAAAATCAGTGTTAATATTATTAGTCGCACCTGTGCTATTACTGCTATGACAAGTAAATGTCTGCAATGAAAAAGGTCTTTTGGTGTGATTATTCCACTATGATAAATACGACAGGATGTGACATGAGCGTGGACGTTTTTAAAGACCCTTTTCATTGTTGCACCGTCCTGTGCTGCCACCCTCCACCCCTATTGGGTATGTGAAAATTGCAGAGATGGATGATTTCGTGACAAAATCCATTGTAGTCTTACAATTTTACTTTCCTATTTTATTGATATATGAACTAATGATATATATACTAAATCATAAAGGGATTGATACTAATGCTGTTGGATGAGATGAGCCAACTTAGACTGCAGAATAAAATGACAATCATTTGATCAACCAGAAACACATTAACTCATTACATTTTTCTACTGTTTCACTGTTTTTACATTTTAAAATCAGCATTATTTTGCATTGTGTTTACTATTGTTGGATATTTTGTTGGATGCCAGTGTCGTAGAAAGGAATCAGTTGTCGCTGATTTTCAGGTTGTTTCCATGTTGTCTGTTGTTTGAGAAACATACATCAAGCTACATTTTAAAGCTAAAATTTCCAAATACAATGAACAATTTTAGGTCCTGGTTTAAAGAAAAATGAAAATAAATCTTGTTGTAATTTGTCAGTTAATACCCAGCATTGCATCCTTGACTGGCTACAAGTTACATTATTCATAAATCTCAGTATGTATGATCACATGTCTCTGTCTTACAGATTAGCACTGCACAGTTGAAGTTGATACTCATTATCATTTCATTTAACTTTGCAGTACATACATGTTGATGTAATAAAATGTGCTAAAGGTTTGGTAAAAAATGTTGCCTAAATGAGATGCCCCTGTAGTATAGCATTTATTGTGGCATAATATAACATGAATTCTTATTATTGTCCAGCCCACAAATCAATTTCAATATTTGACCGGCGGCTTCACATTTGTTTTAGTTTTCCTGACTTCTGACACTAACTTTTACACGTAAAATTTATTGCCACATCTTGGAAACGCCAAATCTTTGCCTTAATTTATTTTGTAAATGTTTTGTATCAGTTGTTCCCCTTTATGCATAGTTACATTTCTGTGTTGAATGTTGTGTGTTTCATGTGGGGGGCTTGCCTTAGCAGAAAATAAAACAACAAAAGTAATGTCGTTGGTCTGCATGACTTTTGAACATATGACGGTTATTTAAATTTCAACCAATATGGACTGAGGCTGACTATGAAACTGAGGCCTGATACTAATACAACAGATATTGTTCGCCAGTATATTTACATCTGAGCTTTTTCATCCTGTGTTTCCTGCTAAATTGTATTTTTTATCAGGTTGAAGGAGCCTCATATTACTTTATATAAAACGATTTTCATAAACATCATGGAAGGATTCATACAATGAAGAAATGTCCTGGTTGTGGACACCCACACAGGTGTTTTCAGTTATTCTGATTGATTAGACCATTGCTCAGGTTGAAGTTAATGCTGCGTTCATGTCATATAGGAGTTTCCATAATTACCAGTCAACATCCACGTTGTAATTACATCTCAGAAACTGAAAAAAGTTCCTATATACTCAAGTTGGCACCTAATAATACGTAGGCCTATATAGACTGTATATATGCCTGAAAACCAAAGAAACATGGATGCCTCAAGACAGCCAAAAAACAAGCTCTAAACACAACACCGATCCATTATCACCTTTTTAGTTGATATGTTTCTGACAACCTGACAAATGTAAGTCCAATATTCTATTTCATTTTAGCTCTGTTTCACTCTCCACCAACCAACTTAAATAACGTCTACTTTTTGGTGCTAACATTACAGTCGGTTTTAAACAGCTACTATGTCGCTTAAAACAGCTACTTGTTGCGGCCAAAAACGACGCCATGAGAGTAGTGAGATCGAACCAAATTACAGTGAAATTGTGAGCCTTAAAACCAAAACAGTGAACCAATTGAAAGATGCTAAAACACTCCATATAGCTGAGGAGCAGCTTTCAGTGCAGTACTTATAGTTACATTCCACTACTGCCTATAAGAAGAGTCAGTTTTCACAGAAGACATTTTGACATACCATCACAGCAGGAAAAGCACAGGTGTATTTAATAACATTAATGGTGGCTGTATTTCACTAAGGAGGTATTGTGCGTGCTTACTGGCAGTGTTGCTGAATAGTGAACTACATCGCAAAATGTAGTTAAACTAATAGTTTGGTACAGTCTACAATACCCTGACTCTAGTTTCTGGAAGGCAGGTGTCTGACTGATGGACATTGTATGGGTATTTTATTTTAATTTTATTTTTTTTGGTTTATGACATGTGAACAAGTGGGCACATGTACATTTTTAATTTGATCTTTTGTTGTTGTTTTTTTTCTTAGAAACTATTTTTTCTAAGTAGCTTTAGTGAACCAAGCTAGATTTCTCCTTAGGGTAGCTTTGCTGTAGTTCAACTTCTTCCAGTGTGAAGTAAAAGTAAGGTAGCCTGCAAAGCTATGCTTTCAAAGTAGCTTCCCCACTGGGACGCTTAAGGCAACTGAGCCATCGTTGATATTATTCATTACACCTGTCCTTCTCCTGCTTTGACATGTCAAAATGTCTGCTGTGAAAAAAGCCTGTGGTAAAAGTTCACAGGTTCAGCAGAGATCACGGGGGACATGCCAATCAAGCACAGTCCTGAGCTGAGGTCTAATCATGTAAAATAAGTGAAAACACCTGTGAGGGTGAAACATGGGTGTGTTGGACCTTTTTAAAAACAAGATTGAATGTTTGTCATGCTGCGGCCATTAATCTTGCCTGGTGTATGTTCTCTGAATCTATTATCAATATCCTTATGAATCACTGTTGCCATATTCCATCTGGATACTGTTACGCCTCTTATTTGCATCTGCAGATTCACAGTCAGCTGCAGTGAGTGATACCTGCCCTGGATTCAAGCTGAAGGAAGTGTTGATGCTCCCTTTGTATCCTGCAGATGGCGCCACAGGAACACAGTTACAGCAAAGGCAACACGGTAAAAGAGCTCTAATGCTGTGCACTGGGTGGCTAAGGTATGTCATTAATATGATAGATCAACTTGTGAAATTCTCAGTTTTCATTTATTTTAGAGATAAGATAGATTAATTTAACGATTGTCTGGAAAATCATTAAAATGGTGTATAAAAACCCCATCAAACTCCCCTCCTTAATTAATTCCAACAAAATGTATATTTGAGAACTTCTCCAAAGTATCCTGGTGAAATAAACCACCCTTTCTAATAATAACTTATAATTACACACACAGAGTTTATTAATGACTTCCTGTCATGCAGCAGAGGGAAAAGATCTGGGATTCATCGCAAATTAGTTTGGCTCTCTCAATTAGGAAAACATTTAATCAGCTCAATTTTCTTCCACTGGGATTTCTGCCTAATTCCATCCAAGGGCCCGTGGTTAGCAGGGTAATGTGTTTTTTATTGTACTCCATGGTTGTGACTGGACCTAACAGTTTTTTGCAGCAGAGCCTGCATGGGCTGCAAAAAAAACAACAACAAAAAAAAAACCTAATTCCTTCCACCACCCCCTTCAGGGCTACACTGGACTTCTAATCACATCGAAAGAAAAAAACACTCAAGGGTGTTAAAGTGTTTATAGATTGTTTTTATGTGTAAGGACTGAAATGTTTAAGGGCACTCAGCAGTGCTTTATATGCTTATTCACACAGTTTAAATGCTATTTGATCAATCTGATGACTTGACCGCAATTGTTAACTGCAGTAATTGCTTCTGTGATGGACTTATACCATGCTTTATTCCCCAAACGTTCTTGGCCAAGAAATGTCCCAATGCACTAGCAAAAAGCAGGGAAGAAGACTGCTAACAAGCAAACATTGATATTAAAATTATATAATCAAATTGTGTGTTTTCACTGGAAACGGATGCATGCATATAATCCAGTGTAATTTAATCTTATTGATATCAGCCACACTGTTTACTGTTCACTCCTACAGCCGTATTAGAGCTGTATTAAGTTACTGATGATGTCATCAGGCTTGTTGTCATCTTGTTACAATAGTTTAGTTTCTACAGATCTTTGACAGAAAGCCTGTGTTACAAAGTGGTGGCATGGGGTATGTAAGATGTGGACGTTTACCAGGCAGGGAGACTCTAAAGAAAAGATGCCATTGAGGGCCATAATGGGAAATGTAGGACTGAGTGCTGGAGCTTCCCCCATGCTAGGGACTAATGCTGTGATCCAGTCAAAGTCGGAGGTCAGAATTTCCCAGTTGAAATTTCCAACTTCCGACCTCCAAGCGTTCCAGGTGAACGAAGCCAAATGTAAACGAATGTTGACCGTGACAAACTGATGTTTCTTTGGCAAGTGTACACACAATTGAACTCTCAGCAGTGCAGCCTCCATGCATATATAAAAGAAACAGTGCAGGAAAAACGAGGCATGAGGTGACACACCATTATACATTTTATTTTATGGCACTTAACGTATATCTAAATATTCCATTCACTTGCCTAATACAAATACTGTAGTCTACAAATACATCCTACCCCCCTTCCCTATTGATTGAAATGTACAAGAGAAGAAATAAATTATGTGATTACATTTACAGTGTGCGCTTCCATTGGTGCTGCCATTGTTGTGTGACGTCAGACAACTGCTTCTTCATGAAGTCAGGATAGATGGATTTGCCCCGAGGTTACAAGTAGGAACTCCGAGTTTGAGTCAGGATATCTCAACCTCTGCTGCGTTGATTTGGACTATTCTTTGTTTTATCTGTCTCCTGCGAGTCCCCCAACATTATGGAAGTGCAATACTAAAACACTTGAGTATCCCTTTAAACAAATGTGTAGTTATGTGATGAAACAGTGGTCATGACTGAAAGTGATCAGTCTATTTTCTTTACTTATTTGCTGGAAAATAGTCAGTATTCCCACAAATTCTCTCATGAGGAATTAAAGACAGTACAGAGTGCCCATTGGGCCTTTGTATGGTGCCATGTTGCCCTTTTACTGTGATAGAAATAAGATCTCAACATGTAAGCATTTCAGTTTTTGTCATTATTCGAAGGGGCATTTGAAATGGTAGAGTTTTTATTTTAGGTTTCAGCTAAAGAACTGTCCTTTTGGTCCCTGGATGTCTTCAAAGTCAGCAGGATTGTGTTGTCAGACCTCTGGGAGGGAGGCAGAGGTATTGTGCTTCATCAGATATAAACCCAGCAGACAGTCTGTGCAGGACGGTACAGAAAGTTCAGACTGAAAGGGTAGAACACTCTCCCTGCCTGTGTCTGACAAGGTCTCTGCTCTGCTCTGTAGTTAAGTGACATGAATACATTTTAATAGTATTAACCATCATCCAGTTCATTTCTAGGAAACTCAAACTATGATGAACTCTCATTGTCTTTATTCTATTGACTGAAATTTCTTTTGCCCCATTGCCTTAGCATTTTTATATCAATTCCAGCTTCTTGTAATGAATATGGAGGATCCTGTCCTCTACTGTGGCCTATCTTTTAGGTTTTTCTTTTATTTCCTATTTAATGAGTTGAAATAGGACATTGGAATGACTTTTCTTTTCACAAAATCCTTTACTTAGAAAACATTGAACATAATCATTCCATGTCCTATTCTTGCATTTCTGATTGATGTTTTTGTGAACCTGAATTGAAACCAGCCAAGGCTGCGTGTCTAGCCTCCAGCCCCCTCTGGGACTGATCCTGTGGCTCTACTTGGGGGGAAAATGGACTGGCCAAGGACCTTGGCTTTCCAATAGACTTTTCTCTTTTTTTTTTTTACTCTCCAGTTCCCGATAAAGATCAGCAATCTGGCTGCTCTATTTTTAGTGAAGATATTACAGGGAGGGAGAAGGGGGCCAAGAGACTCAGAATGCTATTTGCTTTCTGTATTGGTCAGTGCAAGGATGGCTGTTTACAGGCAAGGACCATCTTGACCCACTATAGTCCCCAAATACTTCATCTTCTGTGATGAATGGCCTCATTGGTAAAACATTAAAAGGCCTCAACACCCCAATTTAAGATTCACCAGCATTTTAAATTGAAATGGGAAGCAGCAGGTCGTGGAAAATGAGTAATGTTACCACAGAATGTGTTTTTCAAAGAGTTTATGTGCAGTATGACCTAAATTGACCTCTGTTGGTCATCAGTAAGTATTCCAGTAAGGTTCACCCTGTCTTAAAACTACACTGAAAATGTAATTGATGTAGTTTATTTTCTTAAGGGACTCTACAGCGGGTACGTCAGGTGCATTAGCAATTGTACTACTCTACTGCACTACAGTTAAAGCCAAATCCATTTACAGTAACTGCAGTTTTAATAGTGTATTGAACATATTTGTTACTTTGATGTGGAACACCAGGGTAGCTGCTGTGGGGCTGCTGCTTGAGGTTGAATGATGTTGACACATGGATTGGGAAATTTACATTGGCTCAAAAAAACACAAGTTTATTTTATACATTTTTGGTGGATCTTCTGCAAATATGTCAAAATCTAATTGGTCACAAATATACATACAGTGCGGCAACTTTCAGTATTGTATAGTATAAATACTGGTGGCATAGAAAGTTCCAAAATGTCAACTTTATGATAGCCTCTTAACTTCTTGTCAGTGCTTATGATTTAAAATAACTAATTGAGCTTCGTCACTGCATGCATTAGACAGAGCCACAAACATCACAATGGGAAAGTCTAAAGAGCTCAGTACAGATCTGAGAGAGTGCATAATGGATTTAGATCATCAGAGCAAACAATTACTGTACAATTAGTACTGCTTACAGTTGTCTCTTTGCCGAGGTCTGGAAGAAAACCCTGTCGCCATATGCTCAGTCAAAAGTACTATATCGCCATTGGCCTGAGAGGCTACCCCTTCTCCAAAATCAGAACCTTAAAGCTCGACTCAAGATTGCTCCTGATCACATGAACAAACAAAAAGGAGGAAAGGTGACCCATTCAACCCTAAAAACACCGTACCTACTGTCAAGCATGCTGGTGGTAATATCATGCTCTGGGCTGTTTAGCTGCCAGTGGAAGTGGTGCATTGCAGAAAGTGGACAGAGTAATGAAGAAGGAAGATTACATCAGAATTCTTCAAGACAACATCGAACCATCAGGTAGAAAGTCAAATCTTGGACGGAACTGAGTGTTCCAACAGGACAATGACCCTAAACGCACATCAAAAGTGGTTTTGGGATGACCAAATCAAGCTAAAATTAAGCTTTTGGAATAACCCTCCCAAAATCCTGACCTCAACCCCACTGAAAATATGTGGACTGCCATGAAAAAACGAGTCTGTGCAAGAAAACCAACAAATTTGGGTGAACCAATGTTGCCAAGAAAGGTAGTAGTAGTAGTAGTAATGTCTACCAAAAGCAGCTGACTGAGATGAAAATGGCTAAAGGACATGCAACCAAATACTAGCTGTGCTGTATGTATATTTTTGACCAATTAGATTTTGTTCTGTTTGTTTGCAGAAGAAAACAGCTGCATAAATAATTGTAATCCCAATGCTGCCATCATATACATGTCCCTTCAGATGATAAACACGGTGGTAGCAGCTGCAGCAGTTGCTGCTTGCTTCCATTATGTTTCATTGTAGTTTAATGGAACCTGAATAAATAAACCCTAACCTGTACTAAAACCATTTGTCACTCTTGCTGTCAAGTAGTCCTATCTGTTTTAATACTAACATTCAATTCAACACCAACTTATCTTCTCTCCCCTCCCCTCCTTGTAAATTACAGTAGCTTGCAATTGACACATTTTCATGACAGAGAAAAGATAGCTAGCTAATTGGTGCAGATAACTACATACAGAGAAAAGTCTAATAAATCTGACTATTATACTATATTCATTTTGTTCTTTGTATCTTATCTTTATTATTGAAACACAAATGACAAGAAAAACAGGTATTGGCTGCTCAAAATATTGAAACAATCTCTCAGATGAGGTCACATGTTCATTATCCCATATCAATATATAACCTATAATATGTGCTAAGGGATTTACTGCTCTGATCATCACTATTCACAAGGACTCAACACATTAACGTTGTTCAAATCACTCTGTTGGCAACATGGGTGAACAGCTGTCACTATAAATGGAAATCTCCACTGTATCTATCACAATAGTATGAGGCAAGTAATAGATGGACAAATGAATCACCTTTATTCCAGTTGGGATGGTAGACCAGTACTCTCTGCCAGTTTAGGCCCAATTAATTCAGTTTAAAATGCTGAAGAGCCATTCAAATTTGGACCAAAATATGTCAACGTAGCTCCAATCTCGGAACCCATCGGCTATCATCTGACGATGATTTAGCCTCTGGGGCCAACGGCCAGTGTTTCAGGGCTTCCAGTGCAGCCAGCAGATATCCAGATAATGGATAAAGGGCTAAAACTTCCTCTTCCGTGCACCGGTCATTGTTTACAGTCCCATTAGCAATCTCGGAACCCATCGGCTATCGTCTGATGACAATTTGAATGCAGATAAATTTGAAAAAGCTAATAAAAAGCTCATCTCTAGGGTTCTGGGATTGATAAAAGGCTAAATCGACGATAGCCGATGAATTGCAACCAAAGCCCGCTCTACTACTTGGGCAACAAACAGACTACAAATGGAAACCAGAACGCTTCAGAAGCCAAAATCTTGTCCCTTGCCTACAGATTCTGCATTCATATGCAGATATCTGTTTATAGAGATTAGCGTAGCTCATACTGAAATAAAAAATGATCATTTAAAAAACAAGAAATAATTATAAACTTGTTAATTGTTTCCATTTTTAAATCCAGAATTTAAAACCAGAAAGAGGTCTCTTTCTCAGCAGATTGATCAAGACAAGATGAGTAATTAGGTTACTCAGAGGTTGCAGTTTTACAAAGCAGCCTTACATCAGGGAATAATGATGCATGTAATTATAGGCGAGCTGCCTGCTGTGTCTCCTCGTTGATTGAGCTGTGCTTAGATTCCCTAAAGATGTCACTCTTTCCTCCTCGTACACTGTGGAGAGTGGAGACTGTCAGATGACGGGTCTTATGGCAGACAGCTGCATCTTTGCTTTTATCCACAAAACCTTTCAGTTTCAGGAGTGCAGATTTTTTTTTAGCATCTCTCTCTCTCTCTCACTCACATTTTCTAACTCATATCAAGGATTATTTATGTGTTGGGGGGATAAATAGAGAGAGATAATGTCTGAACCAAGTAACACTTGCATGATTTGTCAAGAGGCATGTGAACCTGCAAACAGACTACTTGGGCCACATGTCTAACTTTAACTTCCCACATGGCCGGTTCACAACATTGTCAACATAAAAACAAAATCTAGTTTTAATACCTTTTATTATTTCAGTGGATATTATGCATACATTGTGCATATTCTAAAATAATGTTTGTTTACTCAAATTACCATAATATAAAAAAGCTGTTATGTAATGAAGATGTTATAGAGTGCTGCAGGGATGACGTATTTCTGTAGGCCAACCCTGAAGTTGGCATCGCCCTGGTTCCCTCAACAAAAAGCCAATGGGTTTTTTTTCTCAATTGGATTTTGGGTTATTGCAGAAAATAAGCTCTGTGGCAAACAAAAGTTGATTTTATGATACTGCACGTTTTGTTCAGCAAGATAATCTTCACAGATGAACACCACTTTTATGATTTTTGAAGCGTAAATGCAATCACCAGAAGTAAAAAGCTAATGTTAGGCTATAAAATGACTTCAGCGTCACCACCACTAAGCTTCCAACTTGTAATTTGGTTTCGCACGCTTACCTCTTCTGCAAAAGCCTTTGGGGAAGTTTAATATAGGATAGTTTGCAAGAGTGCGAGTATAAACACAACGAGGCTGTAAAGGCGGACGAGTGAGTAGATGAGTTTCTTGTCTGTATCAAGCCACTTGTTAGCAACCGCCTTTTTCGGCATCTAAAAGCGTCAAAATTCACAAGTAGGGTATTTACTGATGTATTTTATGTCGTAGAACAAAACGTGAAAATCTCTTAAGCTTGTGTTAACCACAGACCTTATTTCAGGCATCTAACCAAAAACCCATTCAAGAAACCCACTGACTTTGAAACGAGTGAACCGGAAGTGCAATAATGCTAACTAATTTCTGGGTTTTAGGACTCATTCCTCCTGTTCGTGAATTCTTGTTTTTTGAGAGAGCGTTTTCATAGAGTCAAACTACTACTTCTGCGTCTTCCACTACATCTAATAGTACTAATTATAAATATTATTACTAGTATTGTTCCTTGTTCATTCTCGGTTAGCGTGTCAGTTATTTTCACTAATTTAAAGATTAATGGATTCATCGGTTTGTCAATAAAATGTCAGAAAATAGTCAAAAATGCCCACCACAATTTTCCAAAGCCTGAGTTGACACATTCACATTGCTTGTTTTGTCTTCACCAACAGTTAAACACTCAACGACATTTAGCTTAATATCACTGACGAATGAGATACCCGGCAAATATTCACATTTTAGAAGCTGGAACATTTCTTTCATCATTTTTTGGTATTTTTGGTCAAAAAATTACCTAAAAAATGAATTATCAAAATAATTGCCGGTTAATTTTCAGTCGACAGACTGATGGATAAATCGACTAGTTTCAGCTCTACACCACCACCACCACTGCTGTTGCCCTATAAAATCAGGGGGTCATAGGTCACACTGTGCTGTCAGGGATAAAAGGGACTAGTTCAAGGTCAATTCAACAGTGCAGATTCTGCAACACAATGGGTTAGAACACAGTCTGCACATACAGGATGTTAAGGCTCAAAACACAAGGCAGTGCTGTTCCCTCATTCTGTGATGCTCAGAAGAAAAACTTCCTCTCCTCTTGAACACACATATGTGAAATCCCATAGGCCTAGATAAGAATAAATTAATCCAATTACACCTGTAATGCCAGGTAGTAATTATAACCCTGTGGAACAATTTAAGGATGAAAACTGACAAAGGATGCTGTAAGCTATTTGTCTTACCATGACCTGTTGATGATGAAAGCCTTAAATCACAATGAAAAGCAGTTATTCTTGGAATCCTTGCTTTTAATTTCTAAGACAGTTGAGAGTTTGTTGTTCATAATTAAATTATCTGTTCATTAAAGTAAACATTGTTTTCAGTCCTATCATTTCTCAGCACCCAAACTTGGGTTCCTGATTGGAGAAAAATCACTTGATCAGGATGCAAATGTCCCCTCTAGTTTGTTTTTATCGAGCCAAACCGTGAAAACAGCACTGGAGATGAGCGCTGATTCATTTCCCTGAAGCTAACTTCTCCTGATTTTTAACTCTAAAGCAAATAAACAAGAGCATTGGAGTCTAACTGAAAAGACGTGCAATGGGTGACTTTGAGTGATGAGTAAAGAATCGACATTACTTTTTTTTTTTAAAGGAATCTCGGGTATTCTATTACATGTTTTGGAGTAACGAGCCCGACGCTGACGAGCGGTTGTGCGTCTTGGAGAGGGCAGGGACGCCGGAGACGCGCAAAGGCAGCAGCAGCGCAGTCTGTTTGGAGCCACCGGTTGAGATCATTCAACACTCCGAGCAATGACTGTCTGAACGGATTGTGGGATACAAATCGACGACCTCCGCATCCCCGAAATCTTCCTAAACAAACGATGGACATCCTCCTCGGCCCCCTAAATAGCCACGAAAGCGTCGGATGAGTGAAATCGGAGATGCTGCGCACCTCGGCCAAAATCCTGGAGCTTTTTTGAACAGGACTGTGGGTGTGTGCGCGTCGGGCTCGCCGTTACCTCCGGACTGCACTCGCCAACTTCCCCCGCTTTCCATCAAGTCATGTCTGATACAGAGCGATGGGCAAGTTTGACGACAACGAGAGGATAATCCTCAACGTCGGGGGCACCAGGCACGAAACCTACAAAACCACCCTGAAGACCCTGCCGGGGACGCGTCTGGCCCTGCTCGCCTCCGACTCGGACATCGACTCCGTGCTGGATCAGCTGCAACAAGTCCCCGGCTTCATCGAGTACAACGCGCGGACCAACGAGTACTTCTTCGACCGCCACCCGGGTGTCTTCGCCTACGTGCTCAACTACTACCGCACCGGGAAACTCCACTGCCCGGCGGATGTGTGCGGACCGCTGTTCGAGGAGGAGCTCTCCTTCTGGGGCATCGATGAGACGGACGTGGAGCCCTGCTGCTGGATGACATACCGGCAACACCGGGACGCGGAGGAAGCTCTGGACGTGTTCGAGCTCAACGTGGACAACGGGGACGAGGACGACGAGATAGGGAAGCGGCTCGGCATTGAGGATGTGGCTGCCGACGGTAATATCAGCCTGTGGAGGAAGTGGCAGCCAGTGATCTGGAATCTATTCGAGGATCCCTACTCCTCCAGGGCGGCGAGGGTAAGGGCGCACCGCTGCGTCTGGTGCTCGCCAAACATACACAATAACCCCCACTTTACACCTCACTTCTCACCTACTTTTCATTCAAGGAAACACACTCTGGAACATTTCCATTTGAACAAGTTATTTTAACCCCAAATCTTCCAGAAAGAGTAAAGAAAGTAACTTATAAGTTGGTATGAAGTGTCAAAAACGTGCTGTCTAAAAAGTGAGAGGTCTTGCAGTGGTGTGAGATCCCTGCTTCCAACCTTTCATTCTGTTTGAATCATACTGAGATATTTTATTTCTCCACTGAAGCAATCTGATTCATTTCAAGATAGTGACACTTTGAGCCTGATTTGGGAACAGGTGCCATTATCTCTTCAACAAAAGCATATTTTTCAATTTGTCATAAGCAAACAAGGTGTTAACACTCTATCAGGGTGGATATTCATAGCAGCAGTGTATTTTAGGTGTGTAGGCCCGTGCCAAACAGAGGCTTTAGCCTACATTTGTTGCACTCTGATGCTGTTTATTTTAGCCATGCGTCCTATGTCTGTGTTACTCTGTTGTTCCTGTTGCAAGGGGTTTTGTTTATTGGGTTACAGCTCTAGAAATGTCATTTCCACACACAAACACACTCAGTGTTAGTGTTAGTTGCCCAATTAGATCTAATTCAGTGCTCTTTTCTGCTCCAAACCGCATCCTAGAAATGATAAACACAAAAAGAATGTGTGGGACTTTTATCTTTTCCTAAATGAGTGCAGTGCCTCATGCTGGGAATAGGATAGATGTAAACCTATAGGCCACATGTGGCATCTTTGTCATTCCTTCATTAGGTTTTTTTTGTTTGTTTTTTTACACTCAGGCACAATGGTTAAGTGTGTGACAAATAACAAGTTTGAAGTTTGAGGTTTTTATCTGGATGGAGTGCAGCTGAAAAGCATGACATCTCAGCGGGCAAAACTGATGTGTATTGTCTTTTTGAATCTATTAGCAGCATAAGGTTAGTTGTTAGAAAATAACAACAGCACGAGTTATTCTCAGATATTATAAATCAATACATTAGCTGTTTATCAGACCATTTCTGAATAGTTAAAATTCAGTGTGTTGACTTTTTACTTTATTCATTTTAGACCCTTACTCTCAGTGAAGGACAGGGGCTCTGCTAAGCTTGCATTAGGCTGCTGGTGAATAACGGACAGCAAATCTTTCCCTCATTGGCAGGCGGACGCGTTACAGGAGTGAATGACTGCCGGCTGTGATGTCATGTTGTGTGAATGGAAATGAATTCAAAACAGCCACACCAGTGCCTTCATGATGTCACCGGCAGCATGTCATTGTAACTGCTAATGCAAACACACACGTGTTGAAGCTAAAATGTTCAATTAGTTCAGGTTTGACTGATGAGGTTAGGAATTAAACACCAAGTCACAAAAGGAAAAAAAACTCACTGATGTTTTATATCTGCTGGAAGTAGCTAAGTACCTGCTGTGCAGGGGTGGAAAGTAACTAAGTACATTTACTCAAGTACTGTACAATTTTGAGGTACTTGCACTTGAGTATTTCCATTTTCTGCTACTTTATACTTCTATGCCATTACATTTTAGAGGGAAATATTGTACTTTGTACTCCATTACTACATTAAATAATAAATAATTAAAAAAATATATATAGAAAATATAATCAACAAATAAATTATGATGTATTATTATGGATAATATTTTATTGATCCCTTGGTGAAATTCCTGAAAGTTGTCAGGTGTATGTGTATGTGTGTGTGTATATATGTATATGTATGTATGTATATATATATATATATATATAAATAAATATAATATAATAGACATTATTGTGAAATGGGCCATTCTGCATAATGAGTACTTTTACCATTGGTACTTTAGGCATATTTTGATGCTAGTACTTTTGTACTTTTCACTTAAGTAAAGTTTTGAATGCAGGACTTTACCCTATACCAGAGTATTTCTACACTGTGGTATTGCTACTTTTACATAAGTAAAAGTACTTCGTACACTACTACTGCTGTGACATCACTGATTGGGGTGTGACCAGAGGTGACAGTCTGAAAGTTTCAACCTCTAGAGAACAGTGCTGAAGCCGCTTTCTGTTGCACAATATATGTGATTAAATGTGGTTTTAGAGCTATTCCTTTGAACCATCACAGGACGCTAAAACTTGATACTAAAGCCAGATTGATCAAATTCTTCTGGAATCAGCAGCGCTTTAAGGGCCCTGTCACACCAACAAATAACACTAGCAGAAGGCTCTAGGAAATAAAAGCAGTGTTGTGTGGCTTTACTGTAGCCACAGCATAATGCACTGCGTTAAATACATGCACATACCAGTAAGAATACTGTGTAGTGTGTCCCTTTGCATTGTGCTAATGTAATGTTTAGGAGAAAATGATTCCTGCTGTGATGAGCTTTTCCAAAATTGTACAGTCCTAATGTTTGACCACCTGTATCCTGTAGCAACTTACACCAACACAGCCCTTTGGCTAGTTTTGCCAAAATGCTCCTGACAGTCTGAAAGAATCCTAAATCTAATAGAAGCCTGGAAAAGTTTTGGTTGCAGGCTTTTAATCTATAACACCCGAAGCTTTGGAGTACAATTATCTTCCTATGAGCTGATGTCTGAATTCTTACCAGAAGCTGATATTAGCCCATTATACTAGTCTAACTTCTAGTTCATGGTAGCTTTCCTTTCAGCATTTCCTTTGAAAGGATCTAGCCTCTAACTACTTTGTGAAATGGGTTATTAAACTAATTGCGGCCATGGTTTTAATGCTATTTCAGAGACTGTTTACCTGGCAAAAATAATTCTGGGAAAGAGTTGTGAATATTTTAAAGTTTGTTTTTTTTTGTTTTTTTTTTACATTTCACAGTCAAATGGTCATATTTGGTCAAAGAACATCAAAACAAATTGTCAGGGATTTTTAAGTCTTTATTTGACTCCCCATTAGCTGCTACCATGAAGTACTTTTTCATGCAGTTAACATAATCTACATCTATCCTGCTAGAGTATTGTATACAGAATTTATTCTACATTTGTCCTGCATCAGTGCTAAATACAGTGGAAGCAGGAGTTCCCCATTGTTGAAATTCTCCTGTATCAGACCAATATTATCACCTCTTGTAATTCTTTGATTACCACCAACGGCTAAAAAGGGAGCATAATTTAGTAACAGAAACAGCATTGGTTTCATTTCATCTGTGATTACATCAGGTAGCTGTTTGAACAGGACTACATGGACTTTTATATGAGGATGCTGGGAAAAAAGACAAGTATCTTTTGATATACGATATATTTTAGGAGAAAGAAGAATTTACCTTTATTTTGTGTTTTTCCAGAAAAACAACATTTTGAGGTATGAAGCGAATATAAACTCAATGTTCGTTTATCCTGGAGTTACAGTATTCCCAGTGATCAGTTTGGCCTGTTTATTTAATCAATATTTAATTGTTTCCTCTATTGCCCTATTCCAGAGTCTGTCTCCCATCTAGATTTTTCATGAAAGGGCTGGAGGTGTGTGTGTGTGTGTGTGTGTGTGTGTGTGTTATCGCCCTGTATCACATGTCCTCCTCTTACAATCCACCAGAAAACCTTCAGCAAGGACAGAGATGTGTCTTTATGTGTGAAAGGAATACTGATACAGGATATGTACTTTATAATTAGAAGATACTTTCAGAGTGTAATACTTCAACTTGATATTACACCTAGATATCATTCCCAAAACTCAATTTGAGGTTACATTAACATTACATTACAGTTAGCCTTCCAGCCACAGCTTTAAATCATTCATTTTAAGAGAGAAACTTTAGATAACCACAAAAGTCTGTTGTTCCTTGTACTCTTCCACCAAATGTCATTGGTAATTTCATTAGCGATTACCCTGCTGACGGAGAAACTAGCAGGGATGCATCAAAGGTAAATATTGAGTTAGTTTCAGAGATGCTTCACTGGCAGAAGGTAGCTGATGGAGCTGAATGCCTGTGTTTACAACACACATACATCTGTCTCCCTGCACCAACGCTCACCCAGTATGCACACACAGAAAAGTCACGCCACATTTCCCTGCCACCAATACCACACAGAGGCATCTGTTTGTAGTTGTAGAAGTGTCTTCAAACCTCTGCTGCCTGCACGCGAACCACATTCCCTGATGGCGACGATGCTCCACCTGCAGCCATGTTAGGCCTCAGTTTGGTGGCAGCATGCAGAGAGATGCTGCTCCACCTTGATGCCTAAACATTTCCTCTGTTATTAAAGGCCAGCTGGCCTTTGGTTCACTTTTATTACAACTCCCATACACAAAGAAAGGCTCTGCATATGTATGTGAGATACAGAGAGGTGATGTGTAGTATGAAAGCGTGTGTGTGTGTGTGTGTGTGTGTGTCTGAAAGATGGCCCCAGGGGGCACTAATCTGCCCCCTGACAAGGCATTAGGAGAGAGTGTGGAATTATCCTCCATGGAAATGAAAGGTGTAAATTTCCGCCTGGTGGAAAGCTCAGTCCTCTTCCACGGTTCACCTTTGATCCTGACACCACAGAGGTGACAGTATTAACTGTGAAGTGTTCTTTAACAGCAGAAATTACATTAAACTTAGTGGTGTTGTGGTGAATAAAAAGATGGATGCATGGATGGATCATGTACATCTGATCATCATACGGCAATCAATCACCATTTGCAGAAAGGCTCTGAATCATTATATCATACTTACCATGACATGTGCTAAAGACATTGTAAAGGTTATAGTTATAGTAGGTTAGGAAATGGTTTATGTCACTGAATCATTTGAGGCAGTTAAAATATAAAATTTAATGAAAAAAAAAGCAACATATTAATGACTAGCCTTAAAGTATTTTTTCAAGTCTACTGTATCATAATACAATGCTTGCATGACATATGTATTGCTATTATAATGTTGCTCTTAGTGTTGTTTCCGTTGGTGTTAACATCAATGCCATTACCATATCTATGCTGTATTGTGCTGCTGTATGTTCTCTTTCCTCCTGCTCTCTCTCTCCCGCTCTTCCCCCTTCCCCCTTCAACCCAACCGGTCGAGGCAGATGACCGCCCACCTTGAGCCTGGTTCTGCTCGAGGTTTCTACCTGTTAAAAGGGAGTTTTTCCTTGCCACTGTCGCATAGTGCTTGCTCATGGTGGGAACTGTTGGGTCTCTGTAAATATAAAGAGTCGGTCTAGACTTGCTCTATTCGAAAAAGTGCCCTGAGATAACTTTGTCATGATATGGCGCTATATAAATAAAACTGAAACTGAAACATATGTACGTTGAAATAGTTATTGGTCACTGTTAGCAACCAATGAGCAATCCCATACCTACACGTTTCAAAGGGAGCACATCAGTTATTGTGTTTCCTGCTGCAAGAAGTCACCGACCACTGTAGTTTAAAATAAATGAGCAACCAGTGTTACCCACCAAAATGCAGTTTGTATCCTTGTGGTCTAACAAACGTGATAAATGCATTTCCTTCCTCATAAAACCTGCATTGTTTAGATCCATGTTTGCTAGTAAACACTCTTCTTCTTCTTTGCTGGTGCATTGCTGCGTTTCTTGGAGCATTGCTGCCACCTGTCGATCAGTGGAATAGTTTGAACCATTGGCTGCACTGTGTCACCTGCGTGCGCATGCACAAACCATGGACTGTATATAAAGATGGACGGCGCGTCTCCACTTCCTCCCACTGTACAAAAATTAAGCCAAAATATCCCGGATACAGGCGCTGCCATCTTGCGCTGGTGACATCATTTGGAGCCAGAGTCTGCGCAGTAGCGATCTGCGTGCCGAGGTCCCGTCCATGCACCTGCCCAAACCAATCGCAAGCACACCACAAGTTGTCAATCATGATGTCTCCACCCCTTTTTATAGCATCACATAACTAATAGACACCAAACTTATCAGAAAAATGAACACTTGAACAAACATCAGCGTGATAAGAACTACCTAAAATGACAGAAACCATCTTGGGGATTACTTTATTTGATGTGTACTTTGACTTTTCAGTTTGACCCATGTCCCATCCGCTAACATGGAGGAGGCGGAGTTTATGACCTATACTGCAGCCAGCCACCAGGGGGGAATCGAGATGTTTTGGCTTCACTTTTGGGGAGCTGTCATGTCGTCCATCTTTATACAGTCTATGGCACAAACAACAAACACTCATATAAAAACAACTGCATAGCACTAGTAGAGGTCCAAAATGCCACAGGATAACTTTCTGGGAAGAAAAGACTAATTGTAAGCCACTGCTCAGGTGGTTTGGCAAATGTGCACGATTGCTTCACAGAACGAAAATGGAAGAGGGTGTTGTTCTTCCAGAGCAAACAGAGCTGAAACTTTCAGAGTTTCTAATGCTAGCTAACGGTGGATGTAGTAAAAGCGTAATGCAAAAATATTTTACCAATTAACAGCTCCTAACCTGCTCTTCAATTAAACACAGACCGTGCAGTTGGGGAGGGAGGGCAAGCAAAACTGCCCTCTTTGCAACAGGAGCGACAGGATTTATGGGAAAGGGTTTGTGGTCTTAAATTTGGGAGGCACTAGCACTAACAGCATGACAGAGCACCAAGCCTCTCCATCATTGTCTCATTTGTTTACAGTAATTACAGTATATCCCAACTAATCTGACAATTCTCCATAAACAGCAGCTTCATTAACAGCATAATAACTGGCATCAGATCAGCTGTCTATGACTGTCAGAAAGCCTTTCATGAGTTGGTTTCTCCAGGTAAGCTGAAAAACCCAAAAGTCTCGTCTGTCCCTTTAACCAACTCGTCCACGAGTGTTCATGTGCCAGCAGTCAGCAGTAGCAGGCGTGTTTCTCTGGGCTCCCCACGCTGTTTCTATTGTTGTAGCCATCACGTTCTCCTTCACTCTCAATGCTGCCTCTTTAATCTGCATGCAGTGTATTTTAAAAGCGGCTGTCGATGTGTTCACTTGTCTGTGTGCGATAGACAGAGGGAGAGTTTGTGTTTGATTTTCCTGTATGTTTATGACTGTGTTTCTGAAAAGGAAAAGAGTGAGAATATATATGGCTGTTTTCTATGTGTGTGTGTAGGTGTATGTGTTCTTCTTCTTCTCTATGTGTTAACCTGTTTGTTTGTCCCTTTCATATCTCTGTAGTTGGCCATTTCTGGATTGGGATGGTAACAAAAAAATAAAGAAATAACACTCACCATCTTTTTCATTTCCCGTGTCTGTGCTCTGAGGCAGAGGTTTAACTCATGCCTGACTTTGTAGTCCCCCCCACACACCTCACCCTCACCCACCCACGCATCCCCACATCCTCCCATGATCCCATCTGAGACTGCAGCTTGCTTTCTTCCACTTAAGAGGTTAAAAACCCAAACCGTCTGGGTGCCGCCTGCCGCACGCCTGAAGATACCAAAGCCAGGCTGCACGCTCAGCCTGCCTGTTGTCATGGCAACATCATCGCTCATCACCACGGCCTGTTTTCATTCAGATCCGTCCAGTCTGTGAAACTGATTTATTTCAGAAACCTGCTCGACCATGAACCCTTATTGCTCAGTAACCCCTTGCGTGCTAGCTTGTTAGTTTTGAGGCAGCAATGCAAAAAAAGGGTGTTGGAGCATCACTAACACAACTGATCCATGTGTGCATGTCTCTGTAACTGCTGTCTTATTGCTGTCAGAGGTGACACATTGTGATGTACTGTAGCATCTTTACTTTTTGTTTCTGTCTAACTAGAACTACAGGTATACAAGGGCCTGCCTGCCTCATCACAAAACCCTGTCCAATCATATTGTGCAGAGTCTGAGGTTGTAGGAGGCCAGGAAATGGGGCTGATCCGCTTCAAACAGACGGCAAGGCCTCGCTGAGTAAATAGAGTCTGACGCGTAAACAGCAGCAGACCTGACGCTGGGTAGGAGAGCAGGGCAAATGGCTGCCCGAGTGTGGGTGGTGACGGCACGCCGCTGGGCATGTTTGTAGCCGCTGCCAGTCACGTTAATCTTCCCCGCCAATCATCATCCTGTGCTGCTTTGGTTGACTATAATAGCTCAGTGTACAGGAGTAGTGTGGAGGGCTGCAGCTATGGTAATTAGGAGAAAGGTTAGTATGAGGAAGCGCTGGTTCTGCTAAAGGTGTAGTGTGAGATGTCAACATTTGGTGGTGTATTTGTTAGGGATGTCCCCAACCAAAGATTAGTTCAAGCTATTAGTCGACTAGTCATCGCACATTTATGATATTTTTTGGGGCATCAGAAAATGGTTTGAGTTCCAAGACTGAGAAAGAATGAGAAACACTGTGCTACATTACAGAGAAATACAAAACCGTAATAATGAGCCTTTAAAATATAGATTTTACAAGCACACGCACGAAGCGAGCCGCCTGTTGATGACAATGCTAACGGCAAAAGCGGTAATAATTCTGAATGTGTCGGAACAACCAGCAAGGAGACCAGGCCAAACAAATGATCACTTAGCCTATAGCCTATATTAGCAACAAACTGAACAAAGGTGTGTTTATTATATTAGGCTAGGCTACTACCTGATTCACCATCACTGTTTTTCTTCCGATCTCAGTCTTCTCATACTATGAGAAAGGAACATGAGTTTGTCCATGTTGTCGGGGTGAAGTGAGCTCCATGTCTTGCTCACAATGAAGCCAGCCTTCGAGAAGATGCGCTGTGATGGCGTGGACATGGAAGGGATGGAGTGCACGTGCTTAGCTGCTCTGGCAAGCTTAGGATAGCGTTCCCCATTTTTTCCCCACCATGTCTGTGGCCCCGAATCAACCTTTTGTTCGGTCCTCCAAGTATATCTTAATTTCAATGTTCTCTCCTTCTGTCTGCTGCTCTTCATCAGTAGTCATCAGCACGGATATCTCCTGCAGCTTTTCCCTTTTCTTCTTTGGTGTGGGCTCACTTTCCTCTGTACTGCTGTCACGATCCTCCCTCTGAGCAGCTTCCACTGGAGATAAACTCTCAGCCGGATCCAACACCATCAAGTATGCCTCGTCCCGTTTCTCTGCATCGAGGAATGACAAGCTCTTAAAACGGGGGATTAGGACGGCAGCTTGGCTATATATGTTGGTCTTGAGACTCCCTGTGAGCTCCCATTTCTCTTTATTCGGTTAGTTTTTTCTTCAATGCTTTTGTGGCCATGTTGTCATCACGCAGCAACAAGTGGCATCTCTTCATCTTTATTAGCATGGGCAGCGTGGCACACAGATGCATTTACATCCTGCCAGAGCAGCTCTGTGAGAGTGATCATAGGCTTCAGCACTGAGACAATGTCCTCCACTGTCCTCCAATGGTCTAGATCTCGGTCAGGCAGTTGGGTGGTACCGGGGTCTGAAAGCATAACTGTAACCGGCCACCTCTGTTCAAGGAGGTGCTCCAGCATGAAGTATATGGAGTTCCATTGTGTCGAGAAATCTTCGATGAGTTTGTGTTCAGTCACTTTCTGTTGCTTTTGTTTCTCAGTAAGGGCCACTGTAGCCTTGGCACTTTTCTTGAAATGCCCCACAATGCATCTGCCAGCAGCAGTGGTTCGACAGATCGGATCTTGTTTCAGAGCCGCATTTATGCACTTCTGTAAAGTGTGCCATGCACAACAAACTCCCTGGACATACCCCTGGACGGGTTATCAGACAGTAGTTCAGTGCAGCATTGTTGTGTACATCACCGAGTCACTCTGCTATGTTGGCAGCTGTGTGGCTCACCTCCAACACTTTTGTTTCCAACATGAATGAATGTAGTCACCACTCTTCAGAAATAAAGTGTGCAGTGACTGTCAGGTAACCCTCCATCTGGTTAGAGGTCCATGTGTCTATTGTGAAGCTGACTGCTGTACACCTTTTAATTTTCTTCAAAACTAATTCTTGTTGTTGTACTTGCTTGTTATGCTGTGCATTACGGCCTCACGTTTGGGAACGCTGTACCCTGGCTCGAGGAATTTGCTTGAAACCTTCACCGCTGACGACGTTGACTGGTCTCACGTCAAGCACAACAACATCTGCTGTTCTGTCTGTGATATCTCTTACTTTTCGTGGAAAGGGGGGGGGGGTGGTCTCATAACTAGTGTAATACTGTGTACGCTATGTACTGACTTGTGTAGTGCGTTCATTTTGACAGGGTAGTGTTGTCTCAAATCGAATACTGCTGTTGTGCGCTTACCGGAAATGACGATCTTTGACCGCGTGTTCTTCTTCTTTTTAATGACGGATTGCAACCGGACGGAGCATTATTGCCAACATACCGCGATTGCCAAATGCCGAAATATCTGCCAGCTTGTTTGCTCACTTGACTTCAATTCAGTTATATTAAAAATGAATAAACAATGAACATGCTTTTACTTTTAGCTGTAACAATCGCAACTGCGGCCTCCCCTTCCGCTACGTAGCCAAGATGGCGACCGTTGAGGGTGAGAAGTGTGCAGCATTCCACACTCAACTTTCTGACCGTTTTGAGTACACCATCTGGGTACTTATAGTACACTGCATTCCATGCTTACCAGTGTGAACGCATTTACGCACTCCAAATATTAAGTGTAAGTACTGAAGTACGCGATTTGAGACACAGCATTGGTTTTGCATTGAGGGTTATTAATTCTGCACTCACTTTGATTTTACCTCCAAAGAAAGCTAGCTGTTAGCTTCTTTACAACCTGTCTGATCATCTTTCCCTGTCAGACTTCGATGTCACCATGTTCTGGGATTGAAGCAAACTACACAAATATGAACAGGAATTATCCTTTTAAGTCACACATTGACTTGAACACTCAGCTGTAGTGGTTACTGCTCGGTTTAGCCATTGCAGAAATTGCTGTTCATGCTAACTTTTGAGAACAGTTTATAATGTAATGTCATCACTATTGTACTTTATCAATTCACAAAAATACACTAGCAAAGCGGATATTTATTCATATGATGATGTAGTGAGCATCCACCACCAACAAACGTCATAAAGTGCAGGAATGTGTCTTTGTGTGCACACAAAAGAGAAAGAAAGAGGTCTGTTGGATAGTTAATGAAAGAGACTCGTTCTGTATGCATGATTGGACCCCTTGCTCCCCTTGTTCGCTATATACGTCATCCCATCAGGCCTTGCTCTCTCTATCTGTCTGTCGGTCTCACCCTTTCTCCCCACCCCACTCTCTCTCTCTCTCACTCTCACACTCACACACACTCTACCGAAATGAATAACATGCTCACTCTCTCTCTCTTGCAAAGGGACTTTGCACACAGTAGATTAAAATGCCAGATTTGGCATATATGATGACTGTGTTATTCTGAGACCTTAAACTTGGTCTGTATCACTGACTTTGTGTGGCCTTTTTGAATCTTTGTAATAACTGTAGAATATTCATAGGGCAATTAGAAATCTGTTAAAAAAAGAAAATTGTTGGTAAACATTGCTATGGAGATCTCTTCGTCCTTAATGGAATAACCAGCAAAAGGCAGAAAAAAAGCTTGTCTGCTTTCGGAAAGCTCAGTTTTGCAAATTTGTGACGACTTTGGACACCAGTCGGCATGATATGCATTTGACTATGAATGAAGCATTTTGAAGCATGAGTGCATGTAGACTTTCCATGACAGCAGTGCTCCTCTTTGTCTCGTTTAAGGTTTCTACAGGTGTTAAATCAACAGAGCATCTGACATGAGTGGTGCTTTCGTTCCCATCCACCTTCTTCCTACAATATCCAGGCTGGATTTCTACAGATGCAGGCCTGAGGAAAAAAAAAAAAAAAACAGCACAAGGATTGGTCATCAGATCGTGTTAAAATGTTGTGTGTATGTAGTGGAAATGTGTGGGAATAGAGGTCTCGGCGTGACAGTCACCTCAACATGGAAGACATGGTGGTTGTTTTCACAAAATGCATATTACTCAATGTTAGCCAAATTAGACTAGCTGTATTGCTGAGTTTACAAACAGAAATTTATGTCACCGTGATTGAAGACTGCGAGGAGTGCTGCTGAAACTGGAACGGATCAAAGAGAAGGAGACAAGTCTTGTTCTTTGATGTCCACCCCAGATACTGGATTATACAGTAGATAGACACGCTTCAGAGACAGAAGTGCACTTAGGAATGGGTTGGGTAAGAGTTATGAATCATGCATTTATGGATGTTATGGCATGCATGCTGAAGGTGTGCTCCACCCGTCTTCCGTGCACTGCCCGTCGACCACCAGGAGGGGCCCTGATGTAAGTCCCGAGCTCCGTGAGCTGTAACAGATGTGCCGTTTGTTTGGGCTTAATGCTGAATAATTAATGCTTATCCAATCACTCTTAAAGATTGAGCGCTTCCCAAGGACAATGGATTTACTGAAAGTTCTTTTGTCTGGCACCATTTGCACAACCCCGACACTCCCGCATTAAAAGGTAATTAATAAATCAGACTTTCAGGCTGATTTGTGTTTCTTGACTCTGTGTCCCAGTTGGCTGACTGGGGCTGAGTCGCTGTCTTACAGAGAGCAGGTCAAGTTTGGGTTTAACCAACTGAACCCCCGTATTTCCATTATTTCCCTTCATTCTCTTAAATAGCTTCAAAGTTAGATTTTTTTCCACATTGTTTAATGTGTTTCAGAATTCAATTTATAGCTGCTGCAGTTTATTAAATAAGAAAATGACGTGTTTTATTGTAATTTTGACATGTAATTGACAAGATTTTTATGGGTGACTTGCTGGTCAATAGACATCTAAACAATTGACAAAACAATTTTAACCCAAGGTCCACTTGTTGTGGAGGTATCGGCCATATCACACATTCTTTATCAGCATATTGAGTTTGCTCAGACGTCACTTGTTATGGAACCATAGATGTGGATGTTCAGACTTTTGGTTTAAGTTGATTTTGAATTGAGATTGTTTTGTCAACTGCTGTTTCCAAGGTCAAGAATGAACTGTCAAGCATCTAAACAAGGTCAAAACTTGACTGAATTTGGTTGAACAGTGAAAAGTTTCCTGGTTACATATAACCAGGCCTGAATACTTTTTTGGTACCAACAGAAATGTGTGTGACATAACTGTAAACATTTGAGAACTTGGGCTTCTTTTGTTAAACTTGGGGGTAGCACAACAAGTTGTAAACACAACACTGATATATTATCACTAGATTTACACATCAAGCAGACACATTAGCATTGATTTTGAGTTGTGTTTCTGGCCACATGACAAAAGTCTGAAACTGGGGTGCAGTGCCGACTATATTTGAGCATATAGTTAAAACCTGCTTCACTATGAATATAAACTTGGTTATATGTGACCTAGATGTCAAATATAACCTGGTTGTTTGTAGTCATTTGACCTGCAAAGCACCAAATCAATGCTTACTGGATTGAACATAGGTTCTAAGCATTTGAGTCTCACAAGGGAACATGCAGTCATAATAATTGAACCTCTAATGGGTCACTGTGGTTGCAAAGATTATTTTACATTAACATATATCACTGTTGTTTGAAAACATCATAAATCCAATTTTGGTGATCATAATGTATGAGAAAATCCTCATTAAGCTGATTCAAAAATAATTGGTTAAATACAAAAATTATCAAAATTAAAAATCAGTTTTCACCTGACATTGATATGCTCTTAACTTTAAAAAACATCCCTGTCCGTCTACCTCCTCTGTCTAGGGTTTGATGTCCTGTCACTTAGCAACTGAAGGCTGATGCAATCTAATAAGCTGCACAGCCTTCAAACCTTTTTTTTCCTTTGAGCCACAGAGTAAGTATTGAAGAAACTCTTTCCCACTGCTTAGATTAACTCACATTGGTAGGAACGCACCCACAGAGCCTTCCAGACTTCACAGGCAAAGGTCAGGCCACATTTTCAGAGAGGTGTTTACTGTATCCTCAACGCCATCTTATTTTACTGCCAACAGTCACAGTCGCATGGTAGGCTCTTGGGTGACAGCAGACAGCTCAGCCATCCTCAACTGCATTCCTAGACACAGATGAGGGTGAAGCTGCAAACTGAAAATGTCACACCACCTTTGAGAAGACAGGGGCCTGAGGGGCACAGAAAGAGTTATCATCTTGTAATCATGGTGACTAGTTGCGGGCCAGTCTTGGAACCCATCAGCTATCGTCTGACAACGATTAAGCCTCTGGGGGCAACGGCCAATGTTTCGGGGCTTCCGGTGTAGCCAGCGGATATCCGGGCCAAGACTTCCTCTTGTGCCAGTCATTGTTTACGATTAGCAATCTCGGAACCCATTGGCTTTTGTCTGATGATGATTTGAATGCAGATAAATTAAAAATAGCTAATAAAAAGTGCATCTTTAGGGTTCCAAGATGGATAAAAAGTTAAATTATTATCAGATGATAGCTGATGGGTTCCAAGATTGCATTTTGGTCAATGCGTTCCGCCTCGTTTGCTCTCCACACAGACTGTTTACCTGCATGCAACCAAAGCCCGCTCAAACGTGATTGGTCAATGTTGCGCGCCTGGTTACCCTGCTGGATCAACCCCTTGCTTTCAGCTCTGTCTACTGATCATTTACTGTGGTTCAAAGACAGAGGCGGTTTAATGCAGCCACATCTGAGCAAGCAGGGCTCAATTAGAGGACAAATCAACTCACCTAGGAACAGAGGTGGACAGACAGAGGGACTGAAAGTCAAAAGGGGAGTAGATGCAAAAGTCAGATAACAAATACGTAATGTAGAGTCCCACGGTGCTACTGTAGGAGAGTTCAACCAGTGCCCTCTGCAGTCACAACTGCGACAGAGAAAACAGCCTCACACCTCACTGAAGGTAAAAGATTCTAAGTGAATGCAGAAGTCACCGCTGGAGGATTCACCATTTTAGCATTTAGCCAGACCCAGCGTGCACCTGTTGGTCTCGCAACATTGAGGGTGTGTTTCATTTGAGTCACTTAGCGTGCTTGTTGGATAGTGCATTAAAACAGTGATTAATTAAGGAGGTAGATGCAACCTTTTTTCAACTATGCCGAGGTACAATAATGCTAACCTTAATCCATAATGACGTCATCCTTCATTTTATAGCATTGTTATGCTTTTATGTACTGTTAACTAACTGCAAGCCCCGCACTGGGTGCGACCCCACCCTACCATACCCCCCTGACACTCGGTCAGTGAGCATTCACAATCAACATGTGTCTTTTCTAGTGTCAGCTGAGTGCAGAGTGCCACCTCTCTGGAGCTCTGCCCTCCTGCAGCTGCAGACACACCAGCAGCTTCTTTTCTGCTGCAGCCGCTGATTTTGCATCTTTCTTTTGTTCCATTCTTGCACAGTTTCTTACACAGTCAACAATTAAATGCATTTGCCTTGGAGTGTTGAATTTTTAGGATAAAAGACTTTCGTGTTGTAGCATTATAAGCAGAACCAACTTTAAAAAAACATATCTATCAAATCCTTCAGTAAGGAGTTATGTCTTCCCTGTATTTATTTGTTATTACTCAAATGTGTTTTAATCATCAATTTGTGCTATCTGCTGTACGTCAAAGACAGTGTGGCTCAGAGAGAAACAACATAAAAAATTCAAAGCTCTCCAAGGTAGCTCTCCAGACTCAAGTACCACAGCCTCTTTTCAGTGGAACTGTAATTGTAAATACGGTTAATGTAACTTCTTTCCGAGCTGTCAGGGGTCTCTCTGGCTGATGATGATGACATATGGTAATGCAGGCTCTGCCAGACTAATATCGACTGCAGTCCGTAACAGAAACCTCCCAGGAGGAGTTAACTGTATGAAGGGTCGGTGCACTGCCTCCACCCTCTGGCACAAAAACACAGTCAGACATGAAGTGGAGTTTGTTTTTGTAGCATTGCACATTTCCTCAAGGTGGAAAATTCGCACGAGATGTAGACTTGATTTTTTTTAGCTAATACTATTGAGGATAAGAGGGGATTTGATTAAAATACACACTACTGCAAAAGTGTAAATAAAAACTCTGATGTAGAGCTAAGACTTAAATCTCTGTATGAATCACAGTGAGGAGACTTTCTTCACTTTCAGATGCTGTAAACATCAGTTGCCTTTGCTGATGAACCTTTCACAAACTATGAACTTCTTCCAGTCAAGCCTGCTTCACAGTCTTCCTCGTGGGACTTGCAGCTTGTTTGATTTGAAGCAGAGAGCATTGTTGGGTAGACTTCATGCTCTGCTGAACAATCCTCCCTTCAAACTCCCTTCACACAATGATGTGCGCTCGGTTGTGGTATACAGTATACTGTATCAAGAGTTTATTTTCTAAATGCTTCTGTAGGTATTCGTGTTGAAAAACATCTTCATGCAGATGATCCCCTTTGTTGTCACTTTCTGACTTAAGATTAAACTTGTGCTATTGGTTGGCACTGAGCTAATGCTGTACAGCTATGACAACCTACAGTAGTTTCATAAAGACTAACTTTCTTCGTGCAAAATGCTTTTTTATGGGCACTAAATAAGCAAACAAAAATTGTCTGGTAATTTCATTTAACACATTTTTTTAGGGCATTTGTACTTAAAAACATTGAAAAGTCCTGAGAGCTTTTCCATATAAAAAGATAGAGATACTTTTGGAACACAGTAATTAATATGCACATTTGAACATCATTATGTTATTCATCAGAATGCCAACAGGTTGCTTGGACTTTTACATTTTTAAAGCTGCACTAATCAATTTTTTTATATTAACAAAAGTTCAAATGACAGCGTGTAATGTGAAAGGGGTCGTCTTGTAGAAGACAGAGAATTATCACCAGCTTTGCAGCTGCTCTCAGCTATGGAGAATTTTAGCATCTTTCAGGTCATTGTTTTGGTTTCAGGGCCCACAACTGTAATGTTTTGGTTAAGTTTTAGCACTCTCATCAACCTCATTTCCACAGAAAGCAGCTGTCTTCAGTGATAAAGCTCTGATAAAACCCCCTGTATACTACCTACCCAGCACCAAACAGCAGACAAAGTTAGTAACTAGTTGGTGAACATAAGCCGTGTTTCCATAAACTTATTTAAGTATTGCATTAGAAAAGCTGTATGAAAACGGCAAAATTCGATAAAAATTCCTCAATTGCACAAAAATGTTTTTTACGCTTTTAACTCACATAATCAGCTGTTTTCACTGAGCCGTTCTGCATTAATTAGTCTTCGTCTCCAGACAGCATGAAACATGGCCAATACTAGCTGACATGAAAGAACAATTAAAAGTTGCCCAATAAAAACAAACTCCTGAGGACCTCTCTTCATGTTTCTCCTGTAGATGGTTAGATGGCCAAGGCCTCTTGTATGGTTTCTGGTTCACAACCTCTACTTCTTCTCCTCTGTTTACTGGCAGATTACAGCCATGCGTAAAGTGTAGGATATACCGCCAACTTCAGACCAAACTACACTTTGCAATGAGCCTAGTTACTATCAACTACCAGTTGATGGAAAAGCGCCTAATTCACATTTCTTTTTTGCGACATTTCAAAAGTTCACTTAAAATTTGCTTGACAATTGAATGGAAACATGACTATAGTGAAGCATTTAGCAGCTAAGGAGACCAAAATGGAGCTGTGAATATTGGACTTACATTCCTTGGGTGGCCAGAAACACAACTCCGAATGAATGCTAATGTCACTCTGTGTCTGCTCAATGTGAAAATAGGCAATTGTTTTTTGTTTTTTTTACCACAATTGTCATAATCAGTTATAAGGTGATAATAACAGTGTTGTGTTTACAGCTTGTTCTGCTGCCCCGAAGTTGCAAAACAAAACAAATATTTTAGTAATGGGCAAATAAAACCAACCAATCAATTGCTAATTCATTCAGTCAATTAACAAGTCAGTCAACTCTGACTTCATCCACTAAGAAAATGTGTTCTCCTTTATTCTAAATTTGTAGCCAATGGAATCATATCTACATGTATATAATAACCCTAACATGTCTCAGTCCAAAAAGTGTATTTTAGCTGCATTATATAAAAAAAGAATCTTTATTTTTTTTAAACCAGCAACAATTTAGGTGGGTGTTTACAGTTTTTCAAATAGTGGATATCTCATTCTGGCCTAAAGTCCTTATATTAAGAAGTAACTATAAATACAACAGTGAAGAAGTTGAACTCTTCATGTGGGGATCAGGGCCTGCAGACGAGGACAGTGTGTGCTGAACATATTAAATAAAGAATATACCTCAGATTTATTTTTAATACAAGCGTGACATGGTTCTCTATGCCTACGAGTCTTGGGAAACCAAGCTGTGGAGCCGCAGTACAACTCTGCCTTTGGTTTCAGCTGGAAGTAGGAATGTTTTAATGGCAGACAACCTTTTTGAAAAGGAACAATAACCTTACCCCTTCAGCCAGTTTAAAAGCTCTAGATGGTTATTTCAAGTAAAAGTTTAAATTGTCCATGGATGACTTTTTAATATGAATACAGGTGAAGACTTTTGCTTCAATGCCAGCATTCATATTACAAGACTAAGAATCACATTTCTAAATGGTTTGGAGAAAAATGATTCATTTCTTGTCTGTTGAATTGGCTTCTTGGACCGACTGAAGTGAAAGCGAGCTGACCCCAACCCTGCAGCAGTGGAGTCTTTGTCTGTCTGAGTCTTTTTCTATGGTTCACTGATACAGAACCAATCCTATTAGTAATTCTCTACTGGATTCAGGCTCCTGGGGACCCAGAGGAGCCCTCTGCTTCTGCAGCCCCCTCCTCTTCACCGGGCTTGCAGACAGAGCAGGATATTCACGCCTGGGTGCATTTTCTCTTCAGTAAGAACCATGAGGGGTTTGCTGGTACAAAGATAGTGAGTCCCATCTCTTAAGGAAGAGGTTAAAGGGCCCACACCTGAGGAGATCTCTCTCTTCTCACTGGATGTTTGCAACAACTCTCAAAGCCCCACTGAACACGATCTGCCATGTGTCCAATTCCTCCTGCATGCTTTTCATACTAGAAGTGAGAAATTAGCTTCATTGCACAGGGATATCCTGTAGTGCAAATCCCCATGCTTGCCACATAGGAACCAATCCATTTGGTCAAACAGGCGTGCACCCGCTTTCTTATTGCCAAGAAATACACCAGCTGTCCACGTGTGTCTGTTTAAGGACAAATTAATGTCAGTATTTCAAAAGTATAAGTTGTATGGCTCCTCTCTCCACCTATCAGCACTCTTGACAGGAGAAATGATTCCTGGAAGAAAGACAGAAGATGCCTCTGGTAGGTCAATAGAAAGGTTAGTTTAAGTCACAGAGGTCTTGAGAAAAAAACATCAAAAAACAGTGATAACGAGATAAGTTCAACAAGTTCTCACACCTAATCACCAATATAGATAATTTGTTATTGCCTTCTAAGATGACCTATATGACCTATACGACTCTTGAGCGCTTGTGATCTACCATCTCAATGGTTAAGGTACGGTTTAATTTAGGAAACAAATGGAGAGCTTCAAATTAAGTGCTTGTTGGATCGTCAGACTCTATCTGGAACACCCTCCCTCAACAATTCAACTTGCAGAACCATCTGAGAAGTCGGTTGTTTTAAGCTTTTGACCAAATAACCAATGCTGTCATTTTGTTGTCATGGCACAGTTTTGCCAGCTGCCTTATAAACGACATACAGCTTACTTACTGCCAATGTATGGTCAACAAATTTCAATTTGAGCATTTGAATACAAGTTATATGCAGGTCCCATGAATCAGACTGAGATTTGACGTGACCATGATCTGTGGTTAAGACGCATTTACAATAAGGCTGCCAAAGATTGGCCCTTGCAGAAGCAGCAGCTGGGAAATGGAAGGAAAATTAAATACAGTTGGTAGAGAAACTGGCAGGTAGATGGACAGGAATACTTTGTGTAAGTTTAGTATTTAATGATTTTATGATACCTTCAGTGTAAGCTGACAGTCTGTTGAAAATGCCACTAGGTATGAACGTGACAAAGAATTTCAGTTTTTCCCACATTTGCACACTGATCAATCTCATAGCCTGCTGCAGAAATTCATATCAATTAATGCAAATCATTTCTTAAACGGCTCTGCTGCAGGTTCCAAAGTAGACATGTAAATTATTCGTGATAATTTGGCCCCAGGTGTCTTTTACTGGGATAAAAAAAAAAAACACTGATATTCCCACAGGATGAGTCTCTGCTGGCAGAGTATGATTCATTATTCACCTACCCTTGTTGGGATGTCAGGGTTTTTTTTTTTCTATGAATCTCCATTTCCCTACATTGACCAATTCTTCACCATGGCTTTGGCATTAATGTATTACCTCAGGAGAGAATGAATGTATGGTGGTTTGGCTCCCAATTTGACACCATTCCCACAGGCTACATTTGAATTGTGCCTTTGAGGGACAGAAGTACATTAGTCTGGACTGGGGAAAAAAAAAAACATTTGGAGTGTTTTTTTTGTGTGTGGTTTTTTTGTCTATGGGTCGTTGTAGTTGCACATCTAAATTAGCATTCTAACTCTTAACTGAAAAATGTGAATGTTCAGAGTTAATTTATCCTTAAGAGCATTAAAATAAACAACCCTATGCCAGTATTTACAAGTTTGCATCTATCAGAGTTATTTTAGCACCTTTGGTCATTTTTGAGCCGCTGTCCCAGAGCTCTATCAGCTCATAAGTGACTCTGCACTCAGCACTTGTCAACTCAAAGTGTCACAAAAATTCAACACTTGCTGACACTGGTGAATGAATGGTGAATGTCCAGCGCTACTTTAGGAGTTGGTTCTTGTCAGTGAGTAAATTCAATATGCTTATTTAAAACTGATACTGAAATGTAGTTTGTAAGTAAAGAAAATTCAGGATCAAAGTAGCATTACAGAGTAACAGCAGAACAGCAGAAGTGGGAACTTCAACTTTTCCAACATCTTGGCAAAAATTGTGAGAAGATTTGTAACCTGGACATCATCAATGAGTAATTCAAACATTTTCTTGAAATTTAGGGAAGCTTAATCACTTTTATGGCACCCCCCCCCCCCAAAAAAAAACATACTGTACATACTGTATATGAAATAGTGGAATAGTAAAAAAACAGCATTAGGAGATCTCAGAAATGAATGGCAACACAATGACATTACACTAAACATTTTGACAGCCCAGAGGACTATTTGAGGGAAAGTACCAGCACATCTGATCCAGCCTGATTGGCACTCTGTCTAAAACACACTCCATCCTAGGCGGAGAGTCCTCTTCACACACATTCATAATCCTTGAATACAGGTAATCGAATCTGTTTTCAGTAGATGACATTTCTCAATCAAAGAATAGTAATGTAGAAGCTTAAATGCCAATGTAGAGGGTCTTATCTCTACACTAAAGGTCAGTTCACATGTACAGAAGAATTTCGTTTTTCTTTTTTAATTTTGGCCCACTTACTACCTTTTAGGATCTTTTAACGGCATCTCACAACCGTAGTGAGTGCACCTTTTGAGCGTATTTTTATTTTGTTACACTTGAATAGTGAAATTTGGAATGCAGGAAAATGTGGGAATTTAAAGTTATATACAAATATTTATCAGATAGAAAATATGCCATTGGTTAAGTTAAACCTTCGTGGGTGGAGCCAAACAAATTGCTTAACACCATGCAGGTGTCAAGTTGGGGCCACACCTTCCAAATTTATAATTTACCTTTTTAAATTAATATTAAGGTTAAGAGTCTGTTGCTACGCTAGCAGGTCAGGTCACCATCTTAGTTTGCTGTGTCAGCATCCTAACATTTGCTAATTAGCACTAAACAAACAAGTACAGCTGAGGCTGATGGGAATGTCATTCGTTTTGCAGGTATTTGGCCATAAACCAAAGAATTTGAGAAATTAACATTTTCACCTGCTGATGGCGCTAGATGAAAAGTCAGGGGGATCAACAAAGCTTTGACAATTCATCGTAAGGGAGACGTGAATGTCTGTACAACACTTCATGGCAATTTATCCAATGGTTGTTGAGATATTTCAGTCTGGACCAAAGTGGAGGAGCGACAGACTGAGAGATAGACCAACATTGCCATCCATAGAGCTATGCTGCTACCGCGTGAATAATGCTACAGGGAATGTTCGTTCAAGACTGACCTCTACCAAAGCTAGAGATGGGTTTTTGATCTATCAAAGTGATGCTTTCGTCCGAGGAAATCTCCAATTGTGAGTCCGTGTCCACATTTTGTGAGCCAGTACTGCACTGTGACTGAAATAGCTCAAATTACTGGGTCAGCTGCAGTTTGTGTGATAAAAAAGTGACCTGCTTCTTCCCCAAGACCAGTGCTACTGGAGCAAGTGATTAGAATGTGGCACTAAAAAGAATTTACTCACAATATTGACAAAATCAGTGTGTAGATATGTCCCTTTTATCTTTAATGTGTGGAAAAGCAGCAAAAATTGTTATGGGGGCTTAGTAGGACCCCAGTGAGCAGAACGACAGACCAGACTGTGATAGTTCTTAAGGAGGTTTATTCAGAACAGAGGCAGCCAGGAGGGGAGAGGTTCAGGGGTGAACTGAGACCGGTGTTGAGTCCAGGCACAAGGCGAGACACGGTAGAGAGGCAGGAGGCTGGGTTGCACGGTGAGTGGAGGATCAGGCTGGCTGGGCAGGTGGAGGGCTCCCGGCAGGCAGGCTGACAGGTGGCTGGACAGGAGCGTGGAGGACCAGGTATCCGAGGATCTGTAACACAGGGAAAACAGGCGTTAGTTGGCACTTGAGAGATTCTACAAGAGGAGCTAGAGCCGTAGTTACCATTCTGGATGACTGAACGATCTGGCGATGAGTGAGGCGCAGGATCCGGTATTTGAAGCCAGGACAGGTGATTAGTGAATCAGCCACAGCTGCACAGGTGCCAAGTGGAGAATTGATGGCCCCGCCCAGCCAGCCACACCAAAGCAGACAAGGGAGGGGAGAACAGCCTCAACCGTAACAAAAATACAGATGGACCATTCAACATCTTCTGTCTCTGAATAGATTAGCATCAACATTAAACTGTCCAAATAGTGATTCTGTTCTTTATTGCTTCTCACATCTGTCTTGTTTATGTGCAGACATGACTCATGTTAGTCTGTAAAATGAATATCATCCTTAATATCAGCCTTTGCTGGTGAAAACCCTCGGTGGGTGTTGAGTAAAATCATTCATTTCAAAACATGAGTGGGAGAAACATGTAGACTGAATTACTTCAGTTTATTAAAACTGCTCTTTTTGAGTGTACCATAGTCTCAGTGTAAATATTTCTCAACCCAAAGTGATGGGAAGTAGAGAAGAGAGGGTTTTTGTTTTGTTTTGCATGTGTGTCAAAGTACAATGCTGATTCACTCCCACACCAGCAATTTTGTCATTGACTCACACATCCTCAGAGTTGTAGGGACCTAGCTGGGATGAGAACATTACCCCGGGCCCCTTTCTATAAACGACTCCAACATTAATTTAATCTGTTTAGTGATAATACTCTAAAAGTCATTTACGGTACAAATGCTTTCATCTAACCCAGTGACGTCTAGCCATGTGCCACTGAGAGAGCCAAGCTGCTGCAGGTCATTTTACTGATTGGTCCCACCTGGCTCATGGTTTTATAAATAGTGAGTCACCTTCCTACGAAGCAAAAGTTTGACCACAGACTAGACAGATGTGTTTGTTTGCTAATTATTTTGTGGTGTGATTTTTGCCTATTAATAGAAGTTGGATTTTAGGTGGCGATGGAGGTGAAGATTTGATTTGATCTTGCTCTTCTCTGCTTAAAATAAATGCCAGAGCTTTTATTTTAAAACTTTGGTCGATTTGACGGGGAGGTGGTGGGTTATGCAATAGTAGGTTTGAGAGACAGAGCGACAGAATTGCAATGTTACTCAAAGAACAGCATCCAGGGACTGATTTGCTCAAGGAAAGCGGGAGATCGTTTGCTGGATGTGGTGATGTCAGAATTGTGAATGTCAGGAGTAGAGGTGATTAGAATGGGAATGGGAAAAAGCAGAAATTCACCCATAGAACAATAAAGGCAGAACGTGAGACAAAACAGCTTCCTTATTGAACAGAGCTGCATCTGTGCGGCGCTGCACATGTATATACAGTATAAGCACATGAATGGACAAGATGCAGCAAGAGCTATGGAGAATGATGGTCTCTGTTGGATTAAACTGATGCAGACTAATAAAAATTCTGACATTAACGTCTTAAAGTGTGCCAAACAGGTGTAACTAATGTACATAGCAGCTCTGGATCAGCTAGAAGCAATGTTAACAGAACATATAAAATCAGGATGGAGCTCCCTTCCAGTCTGAGCTCTCCCCCCTGTTCCTTGAATGCTATTCTGTGACAGTTAACCTGAATTCTGTGGGAATCAGATCAGCTTAGCGTAGAGGGTAACCAAGCATCTGCTCCCGCAGGCTAAGGAGCCATTTTAAGAGCTTGACTTCAGCGTTGCTTGAGCGCAAGAAATGCAGCCTCGCAGCAGTACGCCTGCTGATATCCAAGGACAGTTTGTGTGTCTCTCTCGGGCTCTGCTTTGCCAAGGGAGGATACTCTCCCGTGTGTGAGAGTCTTCATCTGAGCAGATGCATGCCACTGTGTGCCAGCAACTAATGCCTCCTGGCATGTCATATATCTTAAATTACCACTGCTGCTTGCTGCCAGAAGGGAAGAGGAGTGTTTTAAGTCAGCACGTGTCTTCGGCTGAATGGTCGTTTAATTCACCAGCAAGCTTCACAATTCAGTTCAGTGCAGCTTGACTGGTGTTCCACCTGACACCAGCTGTGGAAAATAGTTTCTTGAGGTAAAAGCACAATTCAAACAAGAGTAAGTGGAGATAAATCAAAATGACACTTTGCAACAACAACACAACGTTATGCAATGTTGAAGTAGAAAGTCTAGTGCCTGACCCTGTAGAAACCAGTTGAAATGAAGTATTTCATCACATGTACTGTTGCGTCTTAACATCAATGAATTATGAAACATTGGGAAAATTTAAACAAAAAAGACCATCACTGAGAATGTTGACAACACATCATGCATTTTATACTGGAAAATCTGCTGAATCACTTAAAGGGGTATTCCAGCAACTTAGCATTGCAACTTCCAAGTTGCAAGATAGATTTAAAAAAAAGAATGGTCCTAATCAGTACAGCAGAGGCGAAGATATCTTTTAGCCATCAGTATGGGTCAAGCTCCAAAAACCCAGGATCCTACACTGTCCATGATGCAACTGGATAGTGTCTTTGATTAGACTCTGCCTGCCGGGTAAACAGCCACATCACCACCATCAACCACATCAAACTCCATGTGCCCAGTTTGTAACACATGCTCACTGTGATAAATCTGCCCAAGTCTTAAAGCCCAAGCCGACATACCTGGGTGATACCTGGTGACTTGACAAAACTCTCCCAGAGTCATAAAAGATGTTGTACAAGTGTTTTCACAGGTTGAGTAGTACTCCCTGTGACTAGTAAACTGACATTGTGATATTCTTCTTAAAAGGGAAAAAAACATAATTCATAGGAATATGGATGTGACGATGTACTAACACTAGTAATAAAAGCAGAGAAACCTATAGTCCAAATGTACCATATTTATTTTGGAGGACATCTGTTGTTTTGTTTTTGATGTAGTGAGACTTGAAAGTTCGTGTCGCACTGTGCTCCATTTCCATCACAGTTAGTTTTGTAGGGAGGTGCTGCTGAGACACGACTCGTTTTGGAAAAGTTTACCTGTAAGAACCATTCAGAAAAATACTCTCAGATGGGTTAGAGGATCAAAAGCTTGCATTGATTTTGATATAATGACACTGTATGTATGACCGAAGTCTGCAAGGGCTCCGTCCACATGACTGGAGGGTGGACATTTGGATTCAGCCTTTGATGCTAAGAAAGGGATTTTTTTTTTAAACAGAAGTCACTAAGGTTTCTTTATTCCTTTTTAGAAAAATCATTACCTACAATATGTGACTGAACGAGATAGCTACTAAATATCTTAATCATAGTTAATTTGACAGTCATATAAATGATTAAAATGCTAAACAAACAGATTTTAACATTCAGCAATGCAAGCAAAAAAATCACAAATTACCATTTTAGTTTTGACTTTGATGCAGAAATCTGTGCTCTCTCAGACCATAGTCTCTTTTGGTACCTTGGTGATCCATCAGCCAGAGGTGCCGCCTTTATTTGGAAGATATTTCATGAAGTCAGAGTGAGGTTAGTTTCCTACAGCACCACTCTGAAATACCTGCAGCCTCTTGCTTATTTTATGAGCACTGAGAAGGAGAAAAAGGATGAGAAGGAGGAAGGATGGAAAAAACAGATGGCAGGAAATGGAGCTGATGTGAAAAGAAAAAAGCAAAGTCACTGTGTGTCTTGAGTTTTATCTCAATGACCTCAGATATCACGTTCACCCAGATGCTGAAGTGGGTTTGATTTTGAGGTAAACAGCTTGACTTTGGGAGGATTACACTTAGACCTTGCAGTAGCAAAAAGCCAGAACTCTTGCTAGAAGTGTCAGTCACTGAGCTCAAGGATGTTGGAATATTTAGACAGCTACTGCTCAGAGGTGAAAGTTAGCATGCTGTGTTCATCAGACTGTTCCTGGTCACAGGGTTCACATTGTTAGAGCTCTTAAGAACTAATGCAAATAGCACATTAAAAATATTGACATGATCTGGTCTCAAAGTGACAGAAAGACCCCCTGCTGAACGTTCTTAAAGTCAAACTGAAATTTAAATTCTCCTTACTTTTTGTGTACGGAACTATAAACTACAATGATTCTGAAGCTATTGTGCATCATTTTCCATTTTTCAGAAGAGGATAAAGATGTTTTTGTACATATTTTGTCGGAACTAAACTACAAGCCTCTGAGTGGGTGTTTCCCATGGCAGCGGTTGACACCTCAGAAATCTGGTCTGGTCTTGCTAGGAGACGCGCTGTCAAATTCTGTAGTATGCTACTGACCGAAGAACATCATACTGTAGCCTATAAACGTTATTACAAGACGTTTTTTATTTTTATTTTTTGGAAGATTTGATGCTTTGCTTTGTAACTCAAATTTAACAGTAATACACTAACTGGGGCTATAGACCTTCACCTGCTCACTCATTGGCTAAAAACATTATAAATAAGTGATATGAGACTCTACATCAGGGTTCGTCAACTGGCGGCCCCCGGGCAACATCCGGCCCGCCAAAGCTTCTCATCTGGCCCGCAGAATATAAATCACAACCAGAGGTTTTCAGTTCGAACCCACCGACCGGCAGCAAGCAGAATAGGTGAAGCTGAAATGAAATCTTTTATTCTTTAATGAATGGAATGCAGCTTGTGCCATATTTTCACGCAAGAATGGGGACAAACTTTTACTCTCATTTAACATTTCCTTTTATTCCTTTTAATTTTTTCACATGCTCTTATTTAACATTTCCTTTTATTTATTTTTTTCACTTTTGCGTGGCTGACAAGGAATTCAAAAGGCGTTTCTTCCTGCTTCTTGCAAGCATTTTCCACCAATCAGGACACTGATAGCACCAAAACCAATTAATGAATATGTCCATTGATTTTGTAAAAAAAGTGAAAATATTAAACAATAATAGGCTAATCAGGTCATTTATTTATATATATATATATAATATATATATATATATATATATATACATTTATATATAAAAATAAAAACAAAATTGAAAGTCCAGCCCCCATATTGTTGGACAAATGTAGTTGATGACCCCTGCTCTACATGTTCTCCTTCATTCTAATGTGCTGGCACTACATGCAAAGTATGTGCCATGCACTGCAATATCATTCCACTATTTATGCAACAAGTGTTTATGGGAGTAAAAGCAATCAGGCGCTGCGTGAGATCTGCAGGTTTACCGCCGGCTGCGGTGTCAGATTTAAATGCCGTGGTGTGTCTGCTCGCGCTCACAACCCAGCATGTAAATATAACCCTCTCCTCTGTAGCACCCTCGTATTCCCGCCCTCCTCAGACACAGGCAATTATGCTATTCACTCTCTGCCAAGCTCTGCCTCGAACCATGACTCTCTTCCCATTAGAAGTCACTTAAGCAGCGTGCTGGAGGAGGCTAGTAGAGTTGTAGAGAGGGGCTCTTTTTCACAAGCAAGCACACACACAGACACATACTTATAGTACTGTGTGTATAAGTGGCTTTCCAAACACTAAGAAATCTTAATGTGAGTGAAAGGATAAGACGCTCCATCTTCATCCTCTATCACTTACCTCCCCCACTTCAGCTTTCAGCACCTGGTTAGATTGCACAAAGGAAAGTTTCTGGCCTGTCTGCTTCTTCCTCTGTCAGTTTCCTCTGAAAGTAAAAGTACATTTGATGTAAACACAGCAAGAAGTTAATGAGATTTTAAAAAGAAAACAAGGCATTGATGAAAATAGTTCAAAACAATCCAAATAAAAATGATTTTACTCTGTATGAGTGAATGCATTGCTTCTTTGAGACAGTCTTGCAGACTCGAGTCTCAGCCATGACACATTTGTGATGACTCAGACCTGTGGTGGTTAGTGGTGGGTGATACACATTTTGGTTTTAATCCAATACAGTACCAGTGTATCGCAGATGCTTATATTGATACTGGTACATTTCACTGGTGAGAAGGCTTATGTACTTTAATGGAATTTTTTTTTAATATAATTTAAACTAAATGAACTGTTTCACAAAATAATCTTAACTTAAGGTCCACTCACTAGTCATTTCTGGAGCTTGCAACTGCATCTCACAGTCTGCACAGTTGTCATGCAGAAGATGGTTGTATATGTCGCACGATATGAATGTTAAATGGGACCAAAGTTCCATACTTTGGTCCCATTTAACATTCATATCATCTCCATGACAACTTAAAGGGTAATTCTGGAATTTTTAAACCTGGGCCCTACTTTTTAAAATATTTTTGGGTCTAAACGACTAATACTTACCAAAGTTTTGGAATTGGTCCAGTAGATCGCCTCAGCCGGCATCCGTGAATGGGCTGCAATGGCTGCAACGTAATCCTTGTGGGCAACTGCGCATGTGAAAAGTCTGTCCACTAAAAGTGCTTGTTTTTGCCACTGTTATTTGAAGTGTCTGACAACATTATGGAAAGCATCCCTACAGAGACAGACCATTTTGTTAAAGAGTAAGATCCTTTTTCTTTAACCAGAAACAGAAAATCTTGTTCAAGGAAAAGTCTCTCACGAGAGGTTGAGTTGTTGCAGGAAGACGACAGTGTTTCTGGTTAAACAAAAAGGATCATACTCTATAACAAAAAGCTCTATGGCTGCGGCGATCTACTGGACCAATTCCAAAACTTTTGGTAACTATTAGTCATTTAGACCCCAAAAGAGTTAACAAACTCTGCTAAAGAGGACTGTGAGATGCGGTTGAGAGCTTCGGAAAAATTTCAAATATCAAAGCTGGTGATATTTCCATTAGCAGGTAAGAAAAATGACGCTATGTATTAGGTAATCTCTCTGACGTTTTTGAAGCACAGACCTGATGACCAGGTGATGGCTAATGTCTTCTTAGACAGACTGGAGAGAGCCAGAACGGATGATGCCTGTGCTTTGTGGGTGTTCTTTAGTCAAGAAGGTCTGCTTCTTGAAGTGCATTTTATGTGTGCAAGAAACCTGGAACCATATTTTCCTAAACAAAAAACCTTTGTAATTAATCTAATGTAATAATAGCTTTTCATAATTTCTCCCCATCACGAGAAAAAAGTGATTTCAGCTGCAATAAGCTCCTATTCAAACCTTTGCACATTAATTATGGAAGGAAATGAAAATCCTATAAACCTGTAAAGGATAAAAAAAGAATACAGAAATAGATTTCAAATAGATCTGCATTTCTTTTTCATCTTTAAGGGCCTCCATAGTATAATGTGCATGTTTTAATTTCATTTGGGAAGGAATGTATGCTTTTTATTGTCTCTTGAAAGAACCTGCCTAAGTTGATCCTCACGACAGCTTTGTGTCAGAAAAAACAAGTAAGAACCTTTATTAGCTTTTAAGGTTTGCAACAAAAAGGCCAGTTTCAAGTCAGAGGATGGTATCTTTACCACGACTGATTCTACATCACTGTCCTTGTTTTATGAAGATAAAACTAAGAATGGGAATGTGTTTGTAAGTCCAGTCATTGTTGCTATCATGCGAAGCGTCTCTGCTCTCCCTTTTGATCTTTTGCTCCCTGTCTGTGAGTGCAGGCGGCAGGAGGGCCATGACACTGGAGGAGCCCTGCCTTTACACCATCTGTGCAGCTCTGGCTCCCTACGCTCACAATCACATGATGACACTAACGTCAGTGCACTGCCCGCGGCAACAGACAGACGTGAAGGCATGCATACACGCTACATACACACACATTTACAGAAAACTACATTTACACAACAACACTTGGCAGATGCTCTTATACAAACAAACTTTCAGAGTGACTTAGTATTAATGATTTAAACAACACTCACTTCAAGTAAAGATGCTGCAGACATTTGACTGTAAGAGAATGTAAGTATCTCATATAGACCTCTACTTAAAAGTACATCAGAGGTAGTTGTGGTATTCTCTACAAGGAGCTACTGGTTGTATTAAAAATACTTTTCTTAAGACAATGTGATATTGGCTAGTCACTGATAGATCTGGGATCTTTTGACAACAAAGCACATAACATAACAAAACACTGAGCTGGTGTTTATCCCAATAGGGCATGATAGATAGATAGATAGATAGATAGATAGATAGATAGATAGATAGATAGATAGATAATTGGTGGAGCATCATGATTCTACCAGTGTTAGGTGTTTGGATTGGGTCTGATTGTCCTTGGGTCCCTTTTGGGTTAGGTATCTCTTTTTTGAAAATTAATTCATGCATGTCAGGGTTTTTCACAGGTTTGTTTCACGTCAAATCTCTTTGTAGAGGTGGATATTAAAGGAGAACTCCACAGATTTTGCACATCAAAATCTGTTTCCAGGTGTTGGGGAGTTCTACTGCTTATGTGAAAAGAGTTGTATAAAGCCGTTTGTGTCTCCAGGAGCTGTGTGAAGTGTGATAAATGTCCTCAGATGATGTCACATGAGTCAGCATCATTTGGGGCTGAGGACTACAAGTTTGAAAATGAAAAAATCTGGGGGTGTGGAGTTAGAAAGAAGTGATCTTACCAGACCTCTGTAGCCCCCTCTTCATCTCTGCTTGAGGCTAGATGCTCGCGGCTAGCCTCTACTAGCCTAACATACAATAATACTTGATCAAAGGCTAGTAGCCATCGTATAAAGGCCTCAGTATACTTCAAACAAAGTGTTTAAGGGATTGTCTCACATCGGAAACCCTGTTTCAGCTTTTATTTTTTATTTTTTGTACAGCCAGGTTCAACACTATGAATGTCTTCAAGGAGTGACTGTCTGAAACATTTTTGCCTTTAGATGTGGTCGGACGAAACATCGCACCACCTAGTTTGTTTGAATTATACTGAGACCTTAAGTGAGATAATCCTTTCAGAGTTATGAATAATAATAAGCCATTCATGGATTACACTTCTCCCCTTTGTATCAGTGGGTATTTAGCTATTGCTTACTGTGAACGATCCCTTACTTAAATAAATATTGGATATTGGCTATTCACTGTTGTCCACTGCTGATATGATGTGGGTATTCAAAATCAACCAGCAATGAACAAAACATGCAATGAAAGTTTTTCTTTTTTGTAAATGTCTCCAACACTTCTTTGTTGAAAGGTGAAATCTATCCCAGAGTTTCCCTACCAGTGAGTATGTGGGGTGAGTCACCAACCCGTGCCTTGCCAACTCTCAAAAGTATGACTCAGTTTTAGTGTCCCGTAATAGTCAAAATTCAGTCTTGGAGGTGTTTCCAAGCTGACGAGAATAAAATTCTGCAGGAAACACTAAATGCTTTCAGCATGGGAAGTGACTGTCAGCAATTTAAATCTGAAGATATGAATATTACCCTCTGAAGTCCTATGTTCTACATGGAAACATCACACCCATTATTTGTTACACTTCCTTTAAGACAAAAAAACCTTGTCTTCTTTTCCACCAAATGCTAAGACATGAGGTCAGCAGAAATGAGGAGGCGGAGGTCTCACCATACAGTAATTGTTTGCATCAGATCTGAGATTCCCATTGGTTGAATCTGTCAGACTGGCTCCTTTTTGTTCTGGATTCAGTCTGGTCTGTAAAGTTCCCGCAGCATAATAATGGTAATGGTGGCATCTCATCCATAGTTAAACTTTGTTGATTTTTTTGCAGTTCATTAGAATCACACTGTCCAGTCAACCAGGACTCTTAAACGTATACATGAACTTGCAAATACCTTGGTTATTTGAGACAGACCTTTGATTTTGTAATGAATCATCAACGTCTTGCCCTCTTTGCTCTGAGCATGAGTATCAGTCCAATCTGCAGTTTGACCTCGGCTATTTTTGTTAGGCTTGGCTTTCCAACTGTGAGAAACTGCAGGCTGACACATGTAAACATCTCTCTCTTTGAACCCATAAACCCTGGCAATTTGGAGGCGTTCCTGTAGTTATTCCTGGTTCGTTGGCACTGCTAGCAAAGGGTACCAAAGTTCTAGGAAAGGACTGTGAATTGGATTTACAAGCATCTTGTAGACGTTACTTGAGGAGTACACACACGTTACTTGAGACACATCATAGGACAAGTCAGTATGTTGTTGCCCAGTAACCCCTTTTTCAAATATTTTAAAAACCATTACAGCTCATTTGGTTGTGTAAGCCACTTAGCCCAAAAGTTTCTTATGGTAAACTCTGGTAAAAGTGTGTATTTTATGTTATTTATGGGTTGTGACATGTGAAGTTACCCAGGAGAAAGTGGGAACAGGGAAGTGCCCTGAGCGCCCCTAACACCCAACAGCCAGCCCACTCAGCTGACAAAGGACCAGGGCCAGAAAGGGAAGGGAGTTTGCCCAGCAACTGTTTTAAGACCCCATAGCTCCAACAAGGTTTAGTCTCCTGAGTTCTGCCGATGAGATGCCAGTCTTAGGGCATTGGACAAGTATTTTCATTTCATTTCAGTGCTGCAACTCATTGTTATTTTCTATAGACATTGGACATTAATGCATTGTATTGTATTTTATTGTGCAAAGAGTACCAATCCGATACCAGTGATTTTTCTCCCCAAATTTATAATCTCATAATTTCTCTAATAATTATATACTTTTGCATCTCTTTACCAAACCACTTCATCTGTCTATGGCTCTGTTTTTTTTTTCTCACAAACTAAAACCAACCTGCTAAACAACATAGCTCCACTGTAGTGTTTTTGAACTTGCTAAAAAGTGACTAAAACGTCGTTGTTAATCAGATGTAATGTCAGTCTTTGTCCACTGAGCTGTTTTCCTTCTCTAAGCTTTGTTAATCACATAATAAAACACATTTTGTCTGTTCAGTCTTTCGAAATGACCTCTTGTAAAAAAAAAATAAATAAAAAAAAAAAGGGCAGAAAATGTCTATATCTAGTTTTAGAAAAGAGTAAATCTTAGCTAAATGCTAAATGTCATTGACTTTCTGTTTCACAGTAAAGGCCTACCACTACCTTCACATCAAAATGTATTTATTGCGAAGTACTTGCAGGAAGCGGTGTAATAGCTGCTTAAATAGGTCAGTATCGGTGCTGATACTTATTCGATATATTGGATGCATGTTTTCCTACTGTAGTTTCATTAATTGTTTCCATCTGAAACACTCCAACTCTCACTAGATTGTTATTTTGAATGAGACTTCAGTTGATGCTCCAACCTGCAGGCTTTACATAGATTTCTCAATAAACTAATGGCCATCAGAGGAGTGTTATTTCACCCTGAGGTTGACCAGTTTCCAACCCTGCTACACTCAGTTACACAAAATAACTGTTTTCTTGTCAGTGTATGCTTTTTAATTATAGGTTCCTGCTGAAGTAATACCAGTTGAGTTGAGACTTTGGTAGAATTCATGTTCATATGATCATTCGTGGGTATTGAAATATCACAACATTTGCATAGATTACCCTGTGCTTTATGTCGCCGTTGAAGCTGTCAATCAATGTGACAGATGGATTTGCAGATGTCTTGTGCTGCCTTTTGGTTCAACACAGATCATAACCAGGTGTATAAGACAGTAGCAAAGAGCCAGGAGAAAGTTTTCCGCCTCAGGACATAATGTCCTTCAGACAGTATGATAGACTAATACGTGTTTGATCACAGGTGTGTGTATGTGTGTGGTGGGGTGCTATTTATAAGAACCTATTCTGGGAGTAGGTCTAAAAGGTTATGGTAAAGTAGTGCAAGAGGACAGGGAGCTGCAGGGATGAATCGGAACATCTCTCTAATGTAAGAAAAGAGAACCCACAGACCCAGATAGGCCTGAGTAGAGCTAGGACTCGAGGCAACATGCTTTCCATTTCAACCTCAATCTTTCATTCACTCAGATTTTCTTCATCATTTTCTCTCGATTTTGGGCCTTTTACCATCTCTCTCTGATTTGGGGTCACTCTGTTTCTGTTTTTTTTACAGACAAAAAAAAAGTTGTACAGACAAAATTTTTGGGGACAAGCAGAGGCATTACTATTAGATATTAGGGTCTGGACTGGAATTATCGAGACTTACTTTTTGACTCTCTGGCAGATACTGCTATCTCTGGAAAGCAGTGATAGTTTATTAGACGTTTATCTGCAATTTCCATTGCAGATAAATCTGATCATGAAAAATACAATCCTTATAACATAAGATAGATAGATAGAAAACTTTTTTAATCCCCAGGTGGGGAAATTTGGGTGTTACAGCAGCTGCTGTAACAGGCTGTCATCCATGACGGTGCCACAGACATACATAAGGTCTTCCCAAGTAATCATCATGTTTAGATGTTTCCTTTAGTATCAAAGGTAATCCAGGTGATTGCTGTCTGTACATCCATGGTTACAATGCAAAGGGGAACTGCTAATTTCCAAAATGTAGAGAAATATTGGCTGATAACTAAAATCGGGCTAAGCTAACTGTGCTCACTGTCTCCATGGCAACATTATACTTAGTGTTTACATCACCAAAGCAGGATGGAAACTCTGGTGCACACAAAACGTTGTGGTACTTTGTGGTACAGTACAGTAACATGAAAGTTATGAGTACATCTGACACAAAATAACTGTGTCACATGACCCGCATCTGACTGGAAATTTCTGTCAGCTCAACAGAACTGTTTTTTTTTTTTTAGCATAGAATTCTATGTCATATATCCAGGGAATATCCAGGGAATATACATCTTATATGACATAAAATTACGTTCAACCAACTACTTACATTTATGCAGTGTGCACAATATGTTGTTCTTTGAGCTTATTAATATATGCCATTATAATATTAAATATTTAAGTTGTATTGCCATAAACATTGTAACACAAATTAAGGTTTTGTTTCTACTAAAAGGTACACAAACAAACACATGGAAGTTATAACACTGGAACTCTTGTTGTAATAATGTGTTTTTGCTATGTAAAGTGAACACAAATTATTCATTTTGTTGAACAAGAAATTGACTACATGTCATATGAACATAAAAACATTGAGTACATATTTTACAACCATTTTTTTTTAGTTAATGCAACCATCAAAATATATTCTAAGTGCACAATATATGTGTTGTTAATTGGTCTTAAACTAATTAAGCTATTTTGGCTTTAAACGTTTTAATAATATGAACTCAAAAATTTAAACTTGTTGACTTAACATTAAAAATATGTCAACTCACACGGGATTAATGTCTGTGTCAAGTGAAGTTTTTATGTCATTTTGACAGTCTTGAACATTTGTGTGGACTAACATTTTGTGTCATGGATGAATTGGATTTTAAAGTGTACCACTGACACGCCAGTTGATGGCATGTCTAAGTACCCTAATTTATACTAAAAATAACAATATGACATGCATAGCTAAAATTCCTGGTCATACCAGAGAAAATCAATGCACGTCTTCTGCAAATATGTGTAGCAGCTTGGTGACGTAGTGCCTACACACAGAGCTATTTGGTGTACAACTGTAGTCAGCGATCCAACTGCTAACACGCTAGCCAGCCAGGAACATGCTGGTGCTCGTCAGTCACAACAGCTCTCTGAGCTCACACTCAGAATAAACTGTTCACACAGTTTATTCAAGAAACACATTTGAACCACTGACTCTCATAATTGTCTACAAACATGTCTCTTTTGTAAATCAGTCAATACTCCGACAGGAGGGTTAAATAAAATTGGATTGTGCAACATAGCTGATAAGCTATGATAGCTTCTTCTGTTTTGGATTCATTTAGCATTTAGGTTTTGGTTTCACAAGATGATGCAGGAAACAGCCATAAATGACTATGTATGTTTACGTGTGTTTGTGGTGTTGGGGCAGGTTGTTCTTTCAACATCTGCTTTTTTAATGATGAGATCAAAGCTAACTAAAGCACACGGTTGATGCTAATCGACATCTTATTCTCTCTGTCCCTCTTGATCTTCTTGATACTGACCATGTGCCAGGACATCCGTCTCTCGCCCTTCATCCTTCTCCCTCCTTTTTTCTCCTGGCTTTGCTAGTCTGAACTTATGCGTGTTTAGTGTCCCCTGAACACAGGCAATGGTGTCAGAAGGGACTTGTAAAACTGTCATGGTGGGAATGGAAGGCGCCTGGCCCCGAGGAGAGCGATTAGAGCCTCGCAAAAGGTCATGTTTTATGGGCCCTTCTTTTAACCCCTCCAAATAGAGGTGATTATGGAGGAGGGTGCATATCCAGTGACCTACTGTCCTGCCACAGTGCCTTGTGTTCCCTCTCAACCTGATGTCCCTATAATAATAGTCATGCAGCCTTGTACTGCCATGACAGGTGTGGCTTGAATGTAACGCCCATGGCCCTCAGTCTTGAAATGTCTGAAAGATGTTTGGTGGAAAAACCAGTGACTCACCTGCTCTGGACAACCTGTTTTGTTTTGTTATCAGATATGGGTGGAAGCAGGAATTGATATCAGTGTGTCAGTGCTTGAGGCACGTTGCAATTAACCTGTCTGGCATGTTGGACAGCAGGCAGAGATTATGTTTCTCTACAGGAAATTTGAACCAGTGTTTTCTTTTACTTTGCCCAAGTTTAAAATTAATATCTGTAACTGAAAGACATTGGTACTCAAAGATTTTCAATAAGTGGGATTCATATGATATTGAGGGATCAAAATAAAAAATGATTTCATTGGGTGGTAAACAGATTTGTACTTCTAAACTTAGCTGACATTTGAACTCAACTCTTGGGAGTTGGATGCAAAATATGATCACTTTCCCACCTTCATCCTTCACTTTCCGTAAAAGGATATCCACTGTATAATCACTTTCTCAAGTAGAGGATATTTCACTTTGAAACCAAACTCCTCTCTTCAAAGACAGAGTTATCTCAGAGGTCAATTCAGTTCGATTTTCTATTTCAAGGAGGGTACAGTAGATAAGAATAAGTTTAGAGTTTAAGCCTGAGACGTGACGGGGTACGAGGAGTTCCTGTCATTGGGACAGAGAAAGGTGGCCACAGGCCTCGGATCTGAACCACATCTGAGCCACTGTGTACTTGTGCCAAGTACAAAGTGCTACTACAAAGTAACACTTCTTTCTTCACCTCATCTCATTCCTGGAATCCTCATCTGTCAGCAGCTTCTAAACTTGCCCTCTGGCATTTCCATTTAATTCAGGGTCATTTTATGTTTAATCCCACATTGGCAGCTTTTAGCATGTGTGTTGGAACTGCAGACAATATTTTCCTATAGGTCAAACAACAGAACCAAATTCAAGTGGTGTGAGGTAATCAATGGTTGATTTACTGACCTGTGTTGGCAACCAGTAAGAGCTGCAAAAACACCAACACAACCAGAGATATGGTGGCCCGTAAGTGATGAAAAAATCTTGTGATATTAGTGATATAAGGTAGCCAATTAGAACAAAGATCCAACAGAATTTGGTTATTACACAAAATGTCAACGTTTCCTAACCCAGTTATTACCACTCCTGACCGAATCTAATGGCTGACAAGAGCAAACCAGAATCCTTTGGGTGATTGTATAAAAGTGCAGCAAAGTTTGAAACATAAGGTAAAGAGTGGAAGATCTGCAACCTCTAAAGCTGTATGAATAAAAGAGGCTTGAATCAATATCTGTTAAAGTGGAAAGTCTAATGTTAAAGTGCTTTGAATGGCAACAGAACCCAAATGATTCCACTTGGTGTGGCGGCACCTTTCTGTGTAACCAATTACAGGCCTGGAGCAGGGGAAGAACAAAAGGAAGATGGTGTCTATTATTACCTCTCCACGGTTTCCGGGGACGCATCGCCCTCAGTAAAGCAGGAGAAGGGTTGAGCAGTCACAAAGAGAAAGTCATGGGCCTAAGATGATTACTCATCAGTGGGATCAATTTTTATTTGGGACAGGCACCCGTCGCCACGTAATGGTAGAATAATCTACGCTGCTGTGACAAGACAGATGAATTTGTCTGGGGCTGAGGAAGCTGGATGCATTCCAAGCATTCTGGGATGTCCTCTTCTTGTATGTGTGTGTGTGTGTGTGTGTGTGTTAATAACTGTGTGGGGATGCCGCTAGGGAATTCTGATGCCCCTGGACAATACTGAGTCCCAACCTTGATGCAGCTAAAAGCCCATCTGATGGAGTAATTGAGTAAATTATTGGCATCAAGCAATAATCCCATTCAAAGTCAGGTGCCACCAATTAACGTTGAAAAAGAACATGAAAGAATATATTAGGCCTCTTCCAAATAAACTGTGGCGCAGTTTGCTATGAGTAAGAACTAATCCATACCAGCCATAGAAAACAACTGAAAGATTAAAGGCCTTATGGCTTTAAACACATGTTATAACCAGGAATTACATTTTGGAAACCCAAAAGACAATACAGGTGTTTTTGTATGTTTGTCAAATATAAATTTGTTTTCCTGTCTCCCTAGCAGCAATTGACCCTTTGCTGAGCCCCCCCCCCCCTTAGTTACTGTTGCTACACCTGTCATACCTTTCATGTATAGAGTTTACAATGACAATGGTGGCAGATTTTCCACGTGAAATTTGTGGTCATTTCTTTGAAACAATGGGTGACTAAAGACAGGCAAGGACAAAAGCAGGCTTCTCATTTTAGTCACAGGCTGTTGATTCTTCCAGCTGAAATGTTGCTGGCAGATTTTATTAGCTGTACCTAGCTAGCTTACAACAAAGTAATGCCTGCACACTGACTTCAAACCATGCATGTATTTAAATAGACAACGTTTCGATCCCAGTCAGATCTTTGTCAGGTCAAAATCTAGATAGCTAGCGAGCTAACAGTAACTTCGTGAGCTGGTTGGAAACTCTGTCTCCTGCTGACTTTTTAATGAATCATAAAAGGGTCTTAAATATGCATTTGATGGCATCATGATAACCTGTAACCCCATACAATAATATAGTTAGCTAATGATATGCTAAGTGTTGGATTTGAAATGAACACTAATCCATTCCTTACACTTTTGCTCTAGTGTCTTTGGTTTTGGAAAGGGGACAAAAAAAAAAAGACCAAAACACCAGACTTTTTTGATATATCACTCTTACTACAACCCCATGCACATCTTTTAGGCAAGTTGAGAATTCAAAGCTTGACAGGCCTGCCATGCTTAGTTGCAATTGCTATGTGATTGGGCAATCACAGTCAATTGGTGTCAATCCATTTCAGTGCAGTATGAAAATCAACAAATCAAATTCATGCTTACTGTTTTTGATGACCTATCTCAAACATTTGTCTCTTAAGTAGCTGCAATGTGCTTTTTGAAACCAGTGCCTGTCTGGAAGGCAGAGAAGCTCTCAGAAAACTTAAGAAGCCTTTGGAAAATGGACTGCAGTAGTGGAAATAAAACCTGATTTAAAGTTAATGGACCAAAACTTGCAAAACCACTAGCATGGTTTTTTTAATTGGTATGAAAATTAAAGGAGGAAGTTGAAGCAAGATGTTAATACATTATGTTTAGCAAGCAAGACATTAGTAGCTCCAGAGCAAAGTGATTTGTCAGAACTATCAGGATGATGGAAGAAGATGATAGTTAAAGTTCAGGAGGAAATTGGCTGGAGAAGTGACAATCACTTTTAGTTCCATTAGTTTCACTCATTGCTTTGTGCAGACTTGCTCTCTAATACCCTCCTGTAGCGACATGTCGTCAGAGTTCTATTTCTCAGAACACGCTTCACTCTCCAGCTCTCCAGTCAGCATGTATTCCCAGCCCAGGTACCGGTGAGGGCAGTGGAGCAGGCCTGTAGAGGAAGCAGGGGTGATCAGTCAGGGACAGGAAGAACACCATGGCGGAAAACACAGACACACTGGGGACCAGCTCAAACCTGGGCAAGTCCCCTGGTGTTCTCTCTACGCTGTGTGTCTCACTGACTTTGGCCTACATTTTACAACCTTTCTCCAAAAGAAAGGATATTCCGAGATGCGGACTATCCTTAGAGCATCATTCTTGGTAATGATGGTCATGATACATTTGAAATCTTTCTGTGCTCAGAAGATTAAGGGCAGTTTAGACAATTCCCTTTTCTGAATCTGTAAGCACATTATTAGCTTTGTATGTATCATATTATTCAAAACCCATCTTACCCCATAAACATCTACTAAACTTTTCTTTTGGCAGACGTAAATTCACTTTGTTTGTGCTCTCTCCTCTGTACTTCCTTCGTTCCTCATTATTCTTTGACCGTGTTCTTTATCTCCGATATAATCCCCACTGAAATGGTACATGTCCCCTCACCAAGCAGGGTAAGACGAGATGTGTGACCGTATTGCTCCAAGTCTGCCTGGCATTGATCCTGCTGGCAGACCCTGTTCTTTAGTCTCCTTTGAGGCAAAAGCTTTTGCACACTTTTTAAGTGAGAGACAGCGTAGCTCTGCTTCCCCGGCCACACAGGCACATTAAACACCAAAGATCCCCGTGAGAGTGCCTGTTTGGCTGTATTTTCCAGCTACACACAGCGTGAGTTCTGGATGTATATCCTGAAATCCTTTTTTGTCGTCAGGTGTTTGTTGTACAGCAAAGCTGTCCTGCTCACGTGGCTTCTCTGTTTTCCCACCTTCACACCCCTGGAGGTGCGCTGTTGTTTGAATGCGGGTATTTTTAGAACATTAATGAATTGAGTTAAGGTGTAAAATGGCTGCCACGGGAGGTCAGACACTGGTCATTTGTCACCAGGATGAAGTAAGCGAGCTTGAAAGACGGAAATAGCTTTGTTTGGAGTGCCAAGTCATTTCAAGCCAATCTGCTGGAGCCAGAGGGCCCACTATTTTGCAGGCCAGATTGGTGAGCCAGGCTCTCCATCTCTTCCAGGGTCTCCCTCATCTTTTCCTGTCACACATGGCCCTAAGGCATTGTCCGCCAAACACAAAGACATAAATATCCTCCACCATAAGAACATGTTTCTCCCAACTGTCTAATAGTGCCTGTGAGCATTGCACAATAGTGCATATAAAGTGCCTTCAGTCCCCACGGTGTATAAGGAGCCTCCGGCAAAACATGTCTTCTTTTTGTCCCACAATTTGCAGGTATTCCACCTGCTCCACTTTCCTTCCTGTAACATTTTATTCCTTTTCCACAATTCTTTACAGTTCTATAAAGGAATGAAATAAGTTGCATTAAAGGGTATGTTCATCCAACTTACAAAACAGACATATTTTCTTACTTAACTCTAGTGGTGCAGATTTGGTTTTATTTGTTCAGGTTTTGAGATATCTGAGATTTCTGCCTCCACCTCAATACACTGGAGGTGAATGGAATTTTGTTTGCAGATATCACAGCATTCAAAAAAAGACGTGTCTTTCTAAGAACGGTGTCCCCATTATTATATATAATCCACAGAACACACCGACAACAGTTGACCTCAACGTCAAAAGTTTTCACAGGACTACTACATCAATAGAAACTACTTCCTTTTAGTGACATCAACTGTCAAAACTGAACTGAATGTGAAAGAATAGTTAGACATTTTGAGAGATTTGCTTATTTGCCTTCTGAAGCTACAGCCAGGTGATTGTTAGCTAGCTTAGCATGAAGAATAAGCATAGCATAAAGACTCCAGGAAGTCACTGGCCAATAAAACCTCAACTTGTCATTTTTTTCACTTCCGTCTTGTATAGCTTAAGCACAAACGATATCACACATTGATGTAGAGGGGCTGGGGGGCTTACTTACTGCTTCTAGTCTTTATGCTAAGCTAAGCTAATTGTCTCCTGGCTCTAGATACATATTTAACAGACAGATATGAGAGTGGTATCGATCAACTCGTTCCAAAATGCTAAACTATTCCTTTAAGATGCAGTTGCTCTAATGAGTACAGATGCAAAATGCGATGAAGTAAAGGAGGTAAAAAAAAACAAAAAACAAAACACAAACGCAATACACATCTATTCACATCATTAAATGTACAAATATAATTGCAGTGAGCGTTAATGGAGCTCTAAAGCAGCAGACAGCAGCTCAAACTGCCCACTGAGGGGCCGACCAGGATGTTGGCCTTGCTCACTGCATGCCCCTTATTGATTTTTAACTCACTGTACCTGACTCACGCCAGTAGACTTAGTCCATTGTGTCTGTTTTCACCTAGCTCTTGTATAGAAGGAAATGTGCTTCCACAGAAACAATGTTGAGTATTATCAACACATCAGTGCAAATGGAAAGAAGGTTTGGCTCTTTGGTTCAAGGGTCTGATGTTTTTGACATTTATGTTATAGTGATTTGGATTTAGAAAATGTTGTTTCATTGTGACTACATGGGCTGCAAAGTCCAGCTAAAAGGCAAAAAGTTTAATGAGTTTCTGGTGTGAATGCACAGTTGGGTGCAGATAGACAAGGGACGTTTTGAAATGTTCTTAACTAATCGAACTCTGCATCATGACATGTATTATGATAAAAAAAATATCTGCATGCTCGCCACCTGGAACACTTCACACAGGGATGAAATACAGCTCTCCTCATTAAGACAGGAGTGCATCATTAATTAAAATGTTACAATTAAAAATGTTTGTGAGGCATAGTACTGTGCCTGCTAACATAGCTCCTGGTTGCGATGGATAATTGTATAGTCACGGACCAATTATTTGCCTCAGGAGATTCAGTCCTCCTGTGGGTCAAGCATCAAAGGGCAGCACAATAATGTTACTCATTTAAAACAGTACAGGAGTCTTTATGTCAATTGAAAAGCCTTTCTCCTTTGTTTACCTGCCCTCTCTCCATGAGGGGTTGCTTTAAAGAACTGACTGTTCTACAAGGGGAGGTGGAGGAGGATGATGTGTGAGGTGTTTTTCACTCCAGGGGCAGTGAAGCGTAGTGTCCACTCCACACCGAGAGACAGCCTCATTGGTCACCATTTACACATGAAAAAGTCCATTGGTCAGTTGGCATTTATCACGTAGTGAGGTGATATAGAACCTGCTGCAAAATCAGTTTCTATAACAAAGAGTCCTCTGGCACCACTCCTGCTACTGCTACTTCTACTACTACTACTACTAAGTATTATTCATTTACTACTGTTACCACTACTAGTACTTCTACTATCACTACTGCAATTACTACACCTACTCCTAGTACTACCACTTTTATGTTACTGTTCCTACAAGTACTCTAATTATGATTACAACTACTACTGCCATTATAGTTGGTTTAATTGTTTTACTGCTACCACTGCTGTTACTCATTATCATTAGTATAAGTACTGCTACTATGATTTCTACTATGCCATATGTTGTCAATACTACCACTACAACAACTACTACTACTATTTCTACAAGGGCAGGGTGATATGATTTGAAATCAATATTAATTAGACACATTTTCCAATATTTTTATATGCATTACATTAGGCTAAAAGAAACACTTACAGGATCAACTTGAGTGTGAAAGTCAACTCTTGACCTTGGAAATAGTTTGACAAAATAATATTAACTCAAGGTCAACTTGAGGTTTTACGAGGCTTTCAGTTTCAGCTCATGGTTTTCGTCAGCAGGTGGAGTTAGCTCAGTTCAACACATACTACATAAACTATGAAACTTTGGTCACATGATAACAAAATACTAGTGTGATGAATATCGTTAGATGTGGTTAAAACAGATTATTTTGTCAAATGAAATCATTAACAATCAATCATTCATGTGTACAACACACTATATTTACTATTTCTACTGCTAGCACTGCCAAAATTGGTTGTACTAACACTTATCTGTGTTGTGGAAAAATTGAGTTGATTCCTTCCCTATTGAGGCTAAAGGTGGATAGATGAGTAAGAGCCAATTAAGTCCTGTCTATCTTCCTCAGTCTTGCATCTCCTCAATCATTATAACCCTACCACACACACACATGCATAGACTTCTGTCTCTCTCTGTCTCTGGCCATGGATGGCAGTGACCTTGAGGCAGTGGAGAATTTGGAAATCACAAACCCGTTGGAGAGTCGAGGGAGGGATGGATGTCAACGGTTTTCTTGGCAGATCCCAGGCTATTTAGAAGTTGGGGAGTGGGAGCAGGGGAAGTGTGTGCTTTCATTACAGAAGGTGATACCCAGACAGACAGAGAGAAACAGACAGACAGAGGAAGACAGAGTAAAAAAAAAGACACACAATCCCAGATGGAGGCTGGGTAATGTGAGAATACTCTTGCTTCTTTTGCCATTCTCTTTTTCTAACTTCCTCGTCTCTGTCACTACTTTTTGTCTCTTGACTTTCACATAAATACAGCAGAGCTACATTCAGAGACTACCATTATACTGCTACACGACAGCATGCCACTCACTCTCCAAGCTGCTCATTCACAAACAATACATGTACACACACACACACACACACACACACACACACACACACACACGTACAAATGCTGGCACACATGCCCCCAACGTCCATCTCTGCTTGATCTCTTATCATATCCCAGAACACTGTACAGTTTCCCTCCCGCTGGCAATTCATTTCATGTTAACACAACATCAATCTGCAGAGCTGCCCTCTCACTCCGCACATCCATCCATCGCTGCGCCGCTTATCTCAGTCACCTTCAGGGAAAACAAATGATGTTTTTATATCCACCCCGCCTCGCCACTTAGATCACCTCCACCTCACCGTGTTTGTGGATCCCTACACACTCCACTGACACTGGTTGGTTCATGCTACAGTACATTATGTGTAGGCAAGTACTGTATCTGTCCTGCTGCAGTGTTCCTGAGCAACACACTTCCCTCATCCTTAACTCTGAAGGGGCAAAATGGAACAAAGGATATATTTTTTCTTAAACGGTGGGCCGTGTGGCATTTTAACTTCAGAGAACAGTTACCACATATATTTTGAGACTTAATTTTAAACAAGGCTGTTGTTGAGATTGAGGTCCCGCCCATATACCCGCCAGACTCAATTGTGAGCACACTCACTGTCAATCATGGCGTCACACCCCCTTTTTGTATCATCAAATAACTAATTAAAACCAAACTTATCAGAAAAATGAACACTTGAACAAACATCAACGTGATAAGAACTACCTAAAATGACAGAAACCATCTTTGGGAAAAATTTATTTGACGTGTACTTTGACTTTTCAGGCCCATGTCCCATCCGCTAACATGGAGGGGGCGGGGTTTGTGACCTATACTGCTGTCATGTCGTCCATCTTTATATACAGTCTATGGTTTGGGCATTTAAACGTCATATTCTGGTTTCAGATACCTGGATGAGCCCTTGTCTCAGCTTTGAGAATCCTGAATATGTTTGCTGTAGCACCCTGATAGGAACTGTGATACTGTGACATGTAAACACCTTATCCACCTGCCATGTGCACAGATGTGTCCTCAACTCAAGTGAGGTTGTAATTAGTCAGTAAAACAAAATATATGACTCTTTCACAAATTTCTCACTAAAAATCCACTTACTTGCTAATCCACTAGTCCTCTTAAATGACCAGGTGTTTCAGCTGCATCCTTTGGCCTTTAGAGTTTGCTTAGTTGTGATGGAGATGGTTCGGCACCTTGGTACAACAGCAAACCCATGGTAGACTCTTCCCAGGGCCATAGCAAGGTGACAGGGCCAAATTACCCCAGAACACCCCACTGCCCAAGACCTTTTGGACAAGCCTACCAAAAACACATTCTTTTACTAGTTTCAGTTTATTTTATGAAAATGTACCTTAGATGATGATCTTAATACTGTTTTGAAAAACATTCTCCAGACTGCTCTTTATGTTTATTCTTTTATTTCAATTTACTTTATTCCTAAAACATCCAATTTAAAGATACAGAGTATAAAAGATGTCAAAATCAGCCTTAAAAAACACAATAAATCCAATCTGTGTGTAGAAGGTAAACTCGTAAAACCTCCAACATGACCTTTGTGTTCTCAATGGTAGCTACGGCCCTGATTCCTCCAATACTGGGCCAATCGAAACAGTAGTGTATATAGCTAGAGCTTCACTATGTCTGACAACAGCAGAAGGTTGCAGGGAGTGAAAGTCTCATGGGAAAATCTCCTTTAACAGCATGTTTTGGGATGTTTTAGATCAGCAAAATGTAAACCTTGATCAGATCTACATGTAGGTTGAATAATAATAATAATAGGTTGAATATTATGTTAGGTCTAAAAGTCTAGTTTTTGAGAGTGTTGCAGAGTGTTATATTTTTATTTTTAGTTCCAGTGTTTTTTAGGTTAGAAGATGAGGATTTGAGTTTATGGTGGGTTGTTGGTGTGGTGAAGTAGTCTCTGCTATAATCACTGCTGTAGGGCTTCTTCGGTCCTCTGTGTGCTGTTTTTCTCAGCAGCTTCTTATGCTCCTCTCCCTCCCTACAGGCTAATTGGCCCTAACTCGATCTGAAACGGCAGATAGGTTCACCCATAATGCCTAGCGTTGATATCTATCCACTGGGGGCTGCTCTTCTGTGTTTCAGCAAAAGCGGCTCTCTGTCTGTGTGTGTGTGTGTGTGTGTGTGTGTGTATGAGATAGAGACAGAGAGTGTGTGTTTGGGTAGTGAGGGGGTGAGTGGGGGTAGCAGTGGGATGCGTGTCTATTTGTGCACCAGTCTGTGTGTGTGTGCTTATGGGTGGTTGTGATATTGTGTGTGTCTGTCTACAAGTGCGTGCCAGACTGTCTGCATGGTACAGTGCTAACACACCGAACACTGGCTGTTCCCAAATGTCAGTTTGTGCTGTGCAGGTTGCCTGGCAGCACGATGAGATTGAGCGAACACGCTAATTTGATGAGAAGCAGCGTTGTAGTGAAATTGATGCAGATCTGCTTACTCTTTATCCAGATTATCATAATTCCAAACCTTATTATGTAAGCTTAATATTGGAAATAATAAATCCCATTATTGTAATTGCTGTAGTCTGGGAGCTGTCTCAGTCAGCTGTTTGGCACAACATCACCATGAAAAGGTTAATGTCAGCCGGTGAGGAATTGAGAATTGTCTTGTATAGGTTTTTAAAGATTGTGGTCATTGCTGTGTTTTACTAGAGACTATACCTTGACTGATAATGCTATGGAACAGTAATTGTATGGGTATAAGAAAAACATTCTAAATGTACTTTTCTTCAGAAAATCCTACCTTTGTTTAATTTTAGCGGGATTTTGTCAGATACGTACTGAAGGTGTTGATTCTAAACATGACATACTGTATAATGCAATCCATTCTTAGTAAACTTTCTTGTAACCATAACAGTCCTACTTTATTGATGCCCATGGGAAAAGTCCTTTATTTCTTGCCCTTGTTCTCCATAGTGTGATCAGGTTCAGCTCCTGATGAGCACCATAGGAGTCAGTGACCTCTAGTGTTCTGGACTGGTGGTATTTTCTGGCAGAAACACCAGTGGTGGTATGTGCAAAGTTGGGGTAATTCAAAATAATGATCTCCGTGGGTTGTCCCCCTAGCAGTCATCTCAGCTACTGATATCATGAACCTCATCACAGTTTAACAGAACTTTATTCAGTCAGTTTACCACTGAGATCCATCGGCCTCCAGATAAACTGATATTTACCTCCAGCTGCTGACAGAAATCTGAGGAGAAACACTCAGTCCATCATCTTGAAATAAGAAAATGTGCCCACTACATCGTCTTAGTATAACCTTTCATTAAGTAGCTTATTTACCCAGTTTCAAGTCTGTGTGCATAAGAATAACAAGCACAAATGTGAAATTTGTTATAAAGTCTGCCTAAAATAGCAGAATAGGTGTTTTACTAGAAAAGGCTACATTTTAAGGATAAATTAAATGTGCTTGCTTGTGCTGAAAATTGCAAGGGCAAACGTGATAAACAGGTTCAAATGCCTTGAAATGTTAATTGTTTGCATTTGAAATGTTGCATGAGAGTTGAAGTTGTCATTTGAAGGGTAAACTTTGAACGGCGCTGAGGTGACAGTTAGGGCTGAAAGCTGTTGAAATCAGTTGAAGTGTAATTGCTAAAAATGTGCGAAACTTCAGTTTAAGCCCTGTAGGAAGTTGGTTTGTTAGTTTGTAGTTAAGTGCTGAAAGTAACTGGAAAAAAACGTTGACGTGTAACAGATGAAAGCAGTTGAAGTGTCAGCTGAACTGTAACAGATGAAAGCAGCTGAAGAGTCAGTTAATGAGTAAGTTTTGTTTGCTGTAATGGGAAGGTTTGTTCCTGCATGTTTATGTGGTGCAAAAGTTACTTAATGGTGCGTTTACGATTTAGAACACTTTAGCTATACACCACTGCTCTGTTGGGATTTTACTGTGACTGTGCAGTTTTTGTTACCACCAACATGTCCACCAATCAGAAGTAACCAAATCTCAGAGGCTGTTGCAAAATCTTGCACACCATCAGAAGGAACCTTTTCATGTAAAGCGCCCTCCTGGTCTTACAGTTGAACTGCTGCCACCATGCTGCCCAGGAATTTGAGTAAGATTACATTTGAAGTGTAGTAGTGACCTCTGACCTTTTAAAACACACAAATGGTGGTCACTGCTGTGGGACAGTACAACAGAGAAGAGGATTGAAGGTCAAAGATTTAATTCAAGTCCGTGACCTGGCACGTTTCTCCACCTGTCCACCAGAACTACAGCCTTGTTCCTTTTCCTGTTTTTCTTTTTCTAATGAAAGTCAAGAGCTTCAGACCCACTACAGTTCAGTCCCTCCTCTGTCTCCTCTCCATGTATCGCTCACAGTTTCTCTGGAAGTTGGTGTGATAGTAATGGGAGCTGCTTCATGAATCATTAAGCACATTTCTTTTTCTACAATAGAGTGTGATTTGGCTAAATAGATGTGGATGATGAGAGCTCCATCTTATCTGTATTATGTAACGAGGAATGGTTGGACGATGGATGGTCAGGATCGTAGCGTGTGAGCCGCAGCAAGCAGCCACATTCATTATCATCACTCCTTGTCTTTCTGTCTCGCTCTCTCTCTCCTCTTTCATAATTTCTGTTATCTTGTTTTCCCTTCACTCTTCCATTCTTTATGCCTCCCTTTTAGCATCACTAGTTATTCCTTCCTGCGCTCGCTGTCTCTTTATCTCTGTCTCATTCTGTCTCTTTCTCCCTGAGGGTTTGTATCTAATCAGCTTTCTGAAAGAAATGTAATTATTGTATTAATGATATATTTTATTCCAGAGAGCTTTTTGGCACACTGCCATGACACCTAGGCATAAATAAGTTGTAAGCATGGAGTGTATTCCAAATTTAGAGAGGGCCCTATTTTAATCAAGCAAGCGAAACGGAGTGTGAACTATGTGCATCTCCACCTGCTATTTTGGTTCATGTACGTGCAGCAGCGCAAAGTGCAAAAGGGCTGGCTGAAGGTGAATATAGATCGGAATAAATACACTCTCGGCCAATCACATCACTGGTCTCAGCGCTCTGAAACAGCTGTGCCAATCACAGTGAGGCATGACAACAACAGCAGACACTTCTTCGGGAAATCGCATTGTTGTCTGGATGGTGCAGAGCGGCACAATGTGAACACACAGCACCACAAAACTGCAGCCAGAGGCAGATGTTGTGGGTTTTTTAACAGTTAATTAGTACAATCATGATGAAGCCGTTTATATGATCGCATCAATCCGACACTACTTCAGTCATAATTCTTCTTTTTTTCACGTTGTAACTGGTTACATCATCTTAAAATGTGATGCAGCAGCGCTTACACCATTACGCATTTCAAGAATAAAACATGAACCGCTGAGATTATTATTTTTTTAAGTTGGAAAGGAGGCTGTGACACAGGATTAATGAGCTACGGTAATCCAATGTCTCTGGCATAAACAACAGAATACTGAGCTATAACCAGCCAGTCTGATGTGTGTAGAGGTGTGTGGGGTTATTTTGTAGCCGCCTGGTGTCATTTGCATGTGGTTTAATGAAGGTAAACACAGTGGAAGGTCGTGTGTAATGGCACTGCACTCTGGCGCAGCACTCCTCAAATCAGAGGCTGCAGATTTACCTTCATACCTGTCCTGCTGCCTTCAGATGTCTGCAGGGATTTAAGCTGTGGTACTGTACAGATACTGTAAGAATCTAACCCTAACCCTCATTCATTTATAGATAAATGCAGACTGCTTTAACCACGTGAAACATTATTTTTTTTATACCAATTTAAACACATCTACTGGCCTGGGGGTGTTTAATGTAATAAGTTTATTTAGGTTTTTAACATTATTCTGTCATTGCAGCTCATTTGCTTGAAGTTTGGCATCAAACTGAAACTGCAGCAGAAACAAATGTGGTTCTGAGACGTCTATTCTCAGAGCAACGTCTACAACCAAATCCATCAAAATACCAACAACTCTCTTCGCGCTGGCTCATTTGAATGAACCTCCCACCTGTTTCTTCCTCTCCTCCCACCTGTGCACCGTGCACTCTGCGCTTGGCATCAAAATACCTCACAGACAGGGCAAAGGCAATTTCAAGGTCAGGAAAATACCAAAATATTTGAGCCCTGCTTGCGCTGGTTGTTGTCATGAAAATAGGACCCTGAGTCTAAAGCCTGAATGTTGGACATTTTGTCCTGAGGATGGCACTTTAGAAAGCTAACTGAGGGACCAAACTGGAAAGCATGAATATGAGATATTTTGCCCTAGACAGACCAACAGAATGATGGGCATTACCATTTCTTCCCCTGCTAGCAAGGCAAAAACAACAGACATTGTTGCAATGAGAAAATAAATCTTTTCAAAGGATGGCAAAATTATTTAGGAATATAAAACTGTACTAATCTAGTGAAGATTAGATTAAATTTGTTGGAGGAGTGGTGAAAAAATCTTGCTAGTAGAGTTCTTCACGAGTTCCTTTTCCCTGAACTTCACACACTTTGTCTCATGTCAGAAAACACTTTTTCCTCATGTGATGATTAGAATGCACCGCTCTGCTCAGGGTATTAAGAGGATATATTCCAAAACGGATGCTTAAACAGACAGAGGAAGTGCACGTGGTGCTGTTCATATTACATTGGATGTCTGCATGTGTTCACACGTTTCCAGTCAAATGACAAAGCCCTCTAGTGGCTGTAGAAATTATGACAGGAGCAAAGGAGGACTTCAGGTGACATTATTCTAGAGCAACAAAGTCCCCATAGGGAGAGCTCAGGGTGGATGGATGGGCCAACAAGACATCAGACATGGGAGACATGAGCACATATCCTTAACCATGTGTTTATTATTGTAACCATGACAATAAAGTTCCCCTTACCTTAACGAAGTAGTCATTTTAATCCATTAACCTAACCCTAACCAACTCGTTTTTGCGCCTAAACCCAACCAAACATTAACCATAGCGTTGTCACATCATAAAACTGATTTAACTCAGTTGCCAGTTTATTAGGTACACCTAGCTAAAACTAATGCGGTCCAGTACAACAGCCCTGCCATAAATCCGCCCCTCATGAAGGTTATGATGTTGAGTGTGTGTTGATAATGATCACTTTTGAAGTTGTAGTATGTGGTGCTGTTGAACTGTATTGCATTATACTGAGAGGCGTTTCTGTTATTTATTTATTGATATAAATGGGGTGGACAAAATAATAGAAACGCCTGTCAGTATAACGCAATACAGCTCAACAGTTCAACAGCATCACAAACTACATCCTCCAAAATGATCATGCCTCTGTGTGTCATTCTATAGGTCATGCATATTTTGTTGTTTAATTTCATAGAAATATGTAACCAGGTGTTTGAGAGGTCATGTTAAACAAACAGACAACCAAATGGGCAGAGGTAATAAAGTTTAGTACGGTTGGTTGTGAAGCCTCCTAATGGGCAACTTGAAACCAAACCTCCAGCAGTAATGGGAAATAAATGGGAGTAAATAATTCCATTTAAATCCAAAATCAGATACTGCGTGTATCATTAAAAGAAAAAGCATAAAATATTAAAAGACTAAAACAAATTGAGGATAAAAGGTGTTTGGAAAAATGCCGAAATATGTTTCAAAAGACGTTCAGTGATGACATTAGAGTTATATTTAACTGGATAGGGAATTTGAAATAAAGTCTGAAATTCACCTCTACGCCTCTACAATTCAGTGAGAGCTTCAACATGACACTGTTACCTGAGTGATCAGGACCAGAATACACATCTGATGTGAATAATTCAGCAGGCAAGCCACAAATAGATTTACTGTAGTGGCAACAGACGCGAGGCTTTGATCCTTTCTGAAGAATAAACGGCTGCAAAAACCTCCTGGTTGTTGCATCAGACATCCAGCAGTGTTACGGATTAGCAGCGCTGTCGAGTGGAGGTCATCTCACCAGAATACGGTGGTTTGATTTGTGACTCGTTGATAAGTGTTGTCAACCATTATCATTTGTTTCCATCTTTACAATCAGAATTCTGTTGCACTTGAATGGACCCAAGGTGGTAAACCAGTAAATACCAGTGGAAAACTCAGGCAATGTCTGTCTTAAAATAATTATATGCACTGTCAGTAGAAGGCCTTAAGACACCACAGCAGATACATAATTCATCTCCTGGCCAATTATTTTGCACATAGCTCCCATGGGTGGAGACAAACTGAATGCTATATTTCCCTGTGACACAGGAAACAATCTGTGTCAGATTGAAAAGGTGGTGTTTCACATTTAGCCGCGGGACACTCATCAGTCACAAGGCCCAGATCCCAGACCAGCACAGGCCTGATTGAAAAAAACACTGCCTTGACCTTCATTTGCATTAACATTCAGGTTTCTGGGCTGCCTGTATGTATGTATGTATGTATGTGTGTGTGTGTGTGTGTGTGCACCCCTGGAGCTGGTAGAGTTGAGAGGGGAGTGTGTGACTACACCTACATCATACATGAATTTATTCATTGTTAAGGTTGTCAAGCCCAGGGGACTTGTAGAACCAGCCCAGGTCTTCTCCATTTGGCAGAGACATCAAATTCCAATTTAGAGGAAATGTGATTCATGGTGGTCGACAATCAAAATTCAGATCATACTAATGGTTATCTCACCTTCAAATCACTGTAGGTGATGTGTATGAAGTGACCCTTAATAACAATGAAAGAGGAGCTTTGTCACAAACAGTGTTGGACAGTAAACCATTACCGAGTTTACAATTGGGAAATTATTCATTCCAGTAAGGCTCCATTACTTCATCATTTTGGGTGGTCAGCTTGTTTGCTGTCTTACCAGAACTTGGGTGGAGGAGGGTCAAAATTAGTTTCATCTATATAAAGGGACCATCTGGTACGGAGACTGAAAGCAGGAGGACCCAGCTAGTCTTAACCCAAAGAGGAGGAAAACCCCTTTTGGTAACTCCAAAGAGGTCTTATTTCTATGTTTTATCATGTTAGCTGGCTTGCTAGCCAGTGGTAAGCATACGTTCAGGAATCAGCTCGTTTTGTTCAGAGTTGGAGGTTGTGTGAGCCCAGCAGCATCACTCTGAGGACGAGACTTGTGGAGAGCTATGTGCAGTCACTGGGGCTAGCATTGAGCTAGCTGTTGGTTAGTCAATTTTTACCTTGGAATAGAGCTATCTACACTACAGCTGATGGTGAGGACTGTGAAATGTGGTTGAAATCTTCACAAAAAAACTAGTTTTTTTGTCAAAAGACCTATGTTTCTGTTACCATGCAGCTGAATATGACTTTTATATATACAGTATATATATATATATATATATATATATATATATATATATATATATATTAGTATTTTTGTTTCCTACCAACAGTCCAACTTGTTTTCTTTTGTGGCAGGTCAGAAATTGGCCATATAAATAATTTTTGTAGCGGCCATAACGATACTGGCAAACAATGTAATTCCGCTAGTAGGGGTATCAATTTTGAAAAAGCTCATGTGTCGTTTTTTTAAGGCATTTTTTTGTTGTTTACATTGGAGGATGTGTGTGGAGGCTTTGGAGTTGTTGGAAGGCAGGTTTGACAGAGTCAAGCTGACAAACGTAAAGTGATGTACATAACAAGTAAGTTCTTTAAGAAACTCTTTTCGTGAAATTACCGTGGCTCGTCTTGCTTCACTGACCTTCATATGACAAATAGTGATGTTTCTTGGGCAATGACAAGTCTCATGTAGTATGGGACAGATTTGATTGTGTAGACTGGTGACCACATGAGCATATCTATGTTATATATATCTCTCTATGTAGATATCTATACATCTATATATCTATACACTTGAAGTTCCCTCAAGTGTAGGCCTATTATATTGAGAGCCATACGGCAGTGCTGGGGAACAGAAAACCCCTTTGACGAGTTCCCACAATAGCCCATGTCAAATTAAGCGAATACAGAGCTGGGGAACATCTTTTTCAGGTTCCCATTATGTACTATATAGCTCTGGGGAACATAGGACCCTGGGAGAGCACATATGTAGAACTGGGGAACATAGGACTCTTCGTCACGTTCCCATTATGTGGCATATAAATATGGGGAACATAGGACCCTGGGAACATAAGAATGACCCTGTGATCCCATACTCAATATATTCTTGTTCTTGTTCCGTTGTGATTTCTCTCTTGGGACAATAAAACAGAAACTGACCAAAGCGGAAATCAATGGAATATCAGTATGCCAGTTTGATTTTACAGGAGAGGCTGAGGGGCGGGGCTGTTACAAGTTAATAATAAAGAGATGTGTGCAAGTTATTTTGGTCTGTGAATGGGGTTCTAATTCCATCACGTTACTGTGTTTGTCGAGGAGTCAGGCATATCAAACTCACACGCATGCAAATGTTGGAAGTTGTTCAGCCCACTATTTTCACCCAGGCATCAATATTGAAACTCAAGCCTATCATGACACTCTATAGCCTGCCTGTATTACATTCTCTGTGACCTTTAGTGGGTCAACATTAAATCCCACGAGGGATTATATCACTGGCCGGACTACTCTACATGGCACGCTGCTATACTTACTCACAGTTTGCCCGTGGGCGTCCATCTTGCAGAGCATAATAGCAAAGTGGGACCTGCAATTTCAAGTAGCCTGAGGGGGGAGAGAGGGTTACACAGGAGCCAGCTCTGCCCTGCAATCAGACTTCAGAAGGGGCCCTCCTGCTGTCCAGCTGGGGACAGACGCATGGCGGAGCAAGGTGACAACAGAAGTCCTGCTGCGACTGGTTTCATCAGACTGATTGGTAAAGGAAATTATATTGAGAGAACTACAGATACACACAAATGCAACTCTCAGTCCTTTTTAACACACATGATGACATATGTTTAGGGTCATGAGTTCATTGTCTTTATAATTTTTGTGTCTTTTGTCATATAATACAGGGTGATGAGAAACACAAACAATCAACAGGTCCGGAGTTGGGGTTGATTGGTTGATGCCTTTATTCGCTGTGTGAAAGCTCAGAAAAATCGACCTTGTTCTGAAAAAAAAAAAATGATGTAGCTTTTTCACTGCGTAATATTCGCTCTGTGTGTGAAAGTACTCATGACAAAAACAACAGTTCAAAAAAATATATTGACATGCGAATTAATCGCATGAAAAAAAAAAAAGCCTCCGTAAAGGCTTTTAGTTTAATAGTATTTTGATGTCTATATTTTCAACATGAGTCATTTTTGTAACAGTTGTATGGGTAATTTTGGAAGGGAGTGTCGTTTTTAGGACTTGTTGAACTTGTTGTATATAGTCAATCAACAATCAGTAGATGTAGGGCTGAAAGGCATCTAAAAGCAACGTACATGTCATTTCAAATGGGCACAATATTTTCACAGTATATTATGTAAATTTAAAACTTTCCTGTAAGTGTTTTGTCCTTGAATTCCACAGAGCGATGAAGGCAGCAACAATGGACTGCAGAAGTTGTCTTTACTTTTACTTTGGCGTAGACTGTCATATCACTCTGTATTCAGTGTCTAAATGTGTAAATGCTTGCTGCATTCAGTTGTTGTAATGTGCACTGAGTGCTCCCAGACATAATGAGAGTAAAGATTCTCAGGTACGAGTCGAACGTTGGATCGAGAACGTCATGTTGTCAAAACACATCAGCATTCAGCTCAGGGCCGATCAGTGCAGGCATTGTCGGATCTGGCCTTGTCTTTTGTCACAGCGCTCATCAGCCGCCACTTACACATTCCTCATCGCCATAGCAACAGTGGCTTTCCCTACCTCGTCTCTCAGCGAGAGCCGCGGCCCTGAAGATGTTGAATAATGCTGATCTGCTGTGTGAATCAGTGAATGGAGCAGACACAGTGCGATGAGTTTGTCCACCATTCAGCATGACTCATTTCAGTTCATCAGACTTCTGTTAGGATTGATAGCAAGTGATTTGAGCACATCTAAAGATGAGATCCTTGGGATTGTTAGGATGCAAAACGATAAAGTTCACATTATGAATTTTCACAGACAATAACTCAGGAACCTTACTATCCTTCATAGAAAAAAGGGCATGTGCATGTATAAACCCTTAAACAATAAATGGAGTAATAGTAGTAAATAAACATGTGATGTCTAACATTTATGGATTTTCTTACTTATAATAACATTAACAGTTATCAGTAACAGTAACAGTTAATCATATGTGGGTTCATATGGGATTTGGTGTTCATTTTAATTGGAATTTCAACAATGATTTGTCAATAATGATAAAACAGAATCCAGGGTTTCTTGTGTATATATGGTGTTATAGAGAGTATTCATAAATTCACAGGTTTGTTCCCTGGACAGCTCAAAGAATACAGTATTCACCAGACACTTAAATCTTACTTGTTTCATGTTATGTGGCACATCAAGATTCTTAAGCGAGTAAAATCTTTAGTATAACCAAACTGTCTTATCCAGTTCATTCTTGACCTTGAAACCAGCAGCTGATGAGGACCGTGTGATACTGTCAAAAGCTCTAGAACAAGCAAGTAAGTGGACCTTAACATGAGATTGTTTGTCATCCGTTGTTTCAACAAGGAACTGTCAAGCTCAACTTTAAAGTCAACATGAATGATAAGTCCTAGAGGTTCTTGGTCATTGAAAGTTTGAACATGTACAGTTCCATGGTAACTGAACCAACTCAATCTGCTGATGAGGACTGTGTGATAATGGTTGAAAGTTCCAGAAGAAGTGAGCAGATGGACATTGAGTTTAGATTGTTTTGTCGACGACAGAAAAATGTCGAAATATGAAATATGTTTCTTTGATTATATTGAAAAACCTTAAGTTAACTGCTCCTAGCAACTGCAGCCACTTCTGTGTGGAGTGAAAACGATGGCAGTGGGATGGATACGCCACTCGTTGCTAAACAGAAAAACGTCTTAAAAGAACATGCTGTCAGATTGAATAATGAAGTGAGGAAAAAAAGGCAATTCAGTCTGAAAAGATGGCTGGACAAGATGACCAACTTTGTGCACAATTTCTTTAGCACTGAAATGATTAAGTCACAAATTGAAAAACTACAATATAGAAAAACTCTAACAGTGTTAAAATTCTTTGCATGAATCAGGAATTAAATAGTCAGAGTGGTTGGTAACTGTCTCCGCCCACCTGCCATCCTCACCACCTGACCTCCACGCTCCTTACTTCCCCTCCCTCTGCTTCACAGTCACACTACTTCCTGTTTCTAGTCATGTCCCCTGCATGTAAATACTAATTTTAGGTTAATGCATCTGTCTCACATTTCCTGCACAGTGAACGCTGTTTAACTCTGCGTTATGTGACTAAAATTCATGAGTCCAGACTGAAAAGTCCAGGCTGCATAAAATTGCACGCCCATCAGCTTTGACCTTGAACCACTGTGCGAGAAGTCACACCCCATAGTTTATTTATCAGAGCCTGGAGGTGAACAGTACCTTCTCCCCCGCTGACTTGGTAGACGGCAAGCTGGGATTGCAGCTCACATTGGGTTTGAATTTCAATAGTCTGGTACTACCTGTACCACGACGAGGGAGGAGAACTTTTTACCCAGACTGCTCTGCTTTGGACCCTGCCAGCCCAGCTATTTGTGCGTGACCCACTTCGGTGCCGCTTTTGGCTAAATTAAGCCGATGAAATCTGGAGCAGGAAGCTTGTCAGAACACAAATAATAGCAAAGTGACAGATAACAGGCTCAGTTATTGGAGAAGGTGTGTTGTTTTTAGCAGGTTGTGATTGAAGGGAAGGGCTGCGGAAGTCAGCAGGAGGTGGTGTGTATGTGTTCAGAGTCTTCGTGTGTGGACTCGGGTCACACACAAAGGGAGTATGTATAGCGGTTTGACTAGGCTTGTTTCTCTCTTTTATTCCTACTCTCCATATAATTGCATGTTTGTTTCTTTTAAATGACAATAATGTATTCATGTATTCAGGAAATCTTGGGAGGGCTGAGCAAATGCCTGCCAACTAGGCTTTTAATCACAACAGAAAAAAGCCTGGATACTGACAGCAATTTTTACACTCTAGCACGGAGGCAAATACACACAAACACACACACACACACAAATCATGTGTTCCTCTACTGTGTTCCTCTACACTTATCTACAAATGGATGACAGGAGGAAGGAGCAGTCCAATCTGTGTTTTACCAAGCTGAATACACTACTATGCAGTGTGTTCTTTTCCAAACGCCCATGACATAGAACAACACACACTCACAAAATATTGTGGGCACATAGTCTGAAATCAGAGTACATGTGGCAAAAACAGGAGACTTTCTTATGCTATGTGCAAATGTTTGCACATAGGACCTTACTGGTGTTTTTGCATGAATGCTCTCATTAGTCAAAGTTGGCTCATGTTACTGTCCCAGTCCACGTCATATCAGTTGAGACAAGTCCAAGTCAAGCACTTGACTTGAAATGTCAAGTGTAAGCATTAAGCAAGTAAGACCCCAACCCAGCTCATACCCATGGCCTTAAGACCTGACCTGACCTGACTGAGCTGGACTGGTCCTGCCAAATTGTATTACCTATCCCAACCCCCAGTTCCCCAGGCTAATGGAAGGCATTGGCTACATTCATGGGTGTATTAAGAGAGCTGAATACCATGGCCAAGATGGCGGCCCATTCATTCCTATGAAAGTTGCTCAATGGGTACATACGCCAAAATAGTTTTTCAGGTTTTTGGGCCCACAGAACATGTGTGTTAAACTTCCTGCTGGCTCCCTGCACACACGACTGGCACCAAAAAATGACTGATATAGATTCAATTCTGATGATACGAAGAGTTACTTCAATTTGTGCGTCGATTTACCTTATCTTTTGTAATGATTGTGTATGGGCCAGTGTGTGTCAGACGGTCCCGCAATACCGAATGTTCCCACTGGGAATTGTGTACCTAGCCGAAACACATATGAATGCAGATAATTGGGGGCAGTCAGAGAAAGAGAAACAATTCTTAATAATTTACATTTGTGAATAACCAAACCTGAACCTGACACAAGCTCAAAGCAACAACAATAAGGCAGTTAAACAGCCCATCAGGTCAGGTAGCAGAACTCTAAAGTGGACTTTAAGACTCACACTCAAGTCCTCATAAGCAAATTGCCTTTGCAAAAAGACTTTCAATTTTCTACAGGCTGTGTGACAGTGACAGCATTTTTCTTTCCAAACATAGGGTAGCTGAGAGATGAAATTTGAATGCATAGGCCTAATAGGCATAGGCCGCTTACACCTGTCTGTCACTGTCTTATTTACATTTTCTTGTTCCATATATTTCTGTGATTATGATCCAGAAGAAGGCAAGATATGCTGAAAAGTTGAACTCTAGAATGTCTCCTAAAGAAAGTCTCCTAACCAATCTCAGCATCACCATCTCTGCATTGCTCACTGATTAAGATGGGCTTCAGACACATAATTCTCCAGTGATAGTGAAACTTTATTTTTGTTGTCTGCGTTTTAAGACATATTGCATGTTTCAGATCATTTTTTGAGACACTTGCTGTGTTCCCTCAGTGCTATTTTTGTTTGTTTTGCTTCTATGAGGTAGCCAAAGTAGTGAAAGATGGGATTTTATGCCAGAAACAATCCCCTTGGATGTCTGATTTTCACAGCGTGTGTCTGAGCCACCTGGATGTTCAACTTGTCAATATTTTTCCTGACAGAAGCAGTCGGTGTCAAATCAACCTAGAATAACACACATTAGACAAATCTGAAATAACTAAACCACTCTGCTTCACAAACTTTCAGCTAAAGCTGCCTTGCATGTCCGCCTTTCTCCACCTTCACCGATACAGCTCTTGATCCTGTTGTCAAACCGGGCTTCCTCAACTTAAGAGACAGCCGGGCCTCGAGCGCTTTGTGCCACACCAAATCAAACACAGTGTGGGCCACTGAAATATCAAGGCTGTTAAGTCAAATGAGGCTACTCGTCTTCCATTCGAGCTCTGTCTTTCTGATCCTTCTCCGTTTCAGATTATCATGTTGGACTCTCAGATGTTTCCCAGCCTTGAAATGTGATTAATGTCACATTTAGACTCTGAGGATTTGGGAGCGGGATTTGAACGCGGAATCAAAGGATTGCGTCTTTTATTGGGAATATGGGCAGTCAGTGTCCTCACTGTGAAATGAGTGTATGTAATGGCATCTTTTGAGCCATTAACATAAGCTATAATTTGAATAGTGACAACTTTCTTTAGAGACTGGGGTGGCTTGGGGCCAATGGATAGATGCTACAATCCCACTGTGATGATTAGGAAAGAGAAGAGATAGAAGCTGTCTGTTGGTGTCAAAGTTTCAAATGTTGGTACAGTCCAACAGAAAATATGTCCCACATTTGGAGGTTAGGGTTAGGCGGTAAAGGGAAAAAATGTTAAAGCTTTTTACTTTTTGTCTGATAAACTTGATAACCACCAAAATCAGGACCCTACTCAGATCAGCCCTCTGCTCAGTCCCGTCATGTCCTGGGGACACTGTTTATGGAAGGAGTCTCACTGAACACATCAGCGCACTCATTGCTAATATATTATGCTGCTATACCGTAGATGTGCTCACATAAACAGCAGCTTTCGGGAGTCAGTGCCATGAAACATTGATGGGCAGATGAACAGATGAAAGAGCGAGGCAGTGAGAGAGAGGCGTGTTGGTTATGTTTAGTATCACAGTCTCCCGGGGATCTTCAAGCAGGAGTATTTTTGTCTGACTGGAGAGGATGAATACAGCTTTTGTTTTATTTTGAGTGATGTTACGATAAGCGCTCACATGCTGTCTGCTCGCTGCTCACTTGAATCTTTGTCTTAAATTCTTTGTTTTCTACCAGGCATGTTTTTGGGGCAAGTTTGACAGGCAACAGCAGCTGAGAAATATTTTTAATTTAATGATACAGGACCATGGTGGTGACAGGAAACAGATATTTTAGACCCATTTTTTTGGATTTTTAGTAGGAAATGTCTCTCGTCTTTGTTGCCCAAAACATGGCTCACACAAGGGATGTGCAAAGACATTTTCAACATTAGTGTCTACATTTTTAAAATGACACCCCACCTCCTCATCCCAATAATGGAGCGGTGCCTGCGAGCTAGTTCAGACAGTCAACTGCATCAGTATTGCTGCCTCTTCTTTCGACCCCACCACCACCCCAGCATCCACCTGCAGGCTCCAGTTAGGAGGTTTAAGATATTTTCTCATCACTCCCCAATATCTCTATGTAAACATATCTGCGGGAAGTGATGAGGTCGGAGCCTAGACGCCAAACTCTTAACTATGTTCTGCTGCTATAATAAACATTTCAAACGTGAGTTGTCTGACTGAAATGGCATTAATTATTAATGAAGCAAGAGCATGTAGCTCAAAATGTTTAGACATGCCTCTGAATGTAGCTTAATCACTGCAATTGATGCTCTTTTCCAACAGAAGAAATCAGAAAATGTAAAAGGTTCCAGGAACTATTATATTCTATCAGTCAAAGATATGGAGCAATGTCCAAATTACCTGTGAACAAGGGTGTCAAAGTAGTACTATTTGAGGCTTTTCTTTTGGGAACTTCATACATATTTGTACAAAAATGAATCTCATAAAAGGTAGGACCATGTGGACTCAACCTGGGCAGTTTTTTTATATTAAAGGGATCCTCCAGCAATTAAGTCTCAACTAAGCCTCACCACAAACATTTGTTACTTCATTCATTTGCTTCAGACTATTTCACTACTTATCTTGCAGTTACCAGCACCTCTTCCTCCTTATTAAACAATGAGTCATGCTAATGTCACAGGTAGAGCATTTAACATACAAATCCATAGTAAGATTTTTAGCAATAGGGTTCGCAGACTATCATACACACTGTATGAGTATACATTGATTGGTTACTTATTCAACTGCACTGGTAAAAAGTCCCTTAAAATGCTAAAGGTTACCATATTGTTTGGGTATCAGTAGCATCTCCACTTCCTGCATCAGAGCGTGCAAAATAGAATAAATCTGCCTTTCTCTTGACCCTTTGAGTCTCTGTGTAAATGAAGACGACAGTGGCTGGCAGGGACTCATCTGTCTGTACCTCAGCTCCCCACCCTCCCCTCCAACGCTGACATCACCGACTTAAAGAATTATTCAATTCACTTATTCAAATTAGAACGCCTGGAAATTTTTGATAGGCTATTTTTAGCCCCAACATCTGGTTGGTTGCCAAAAGCTATGGGCTTAGAAGGGTTCCCCGAGTGAGCTGGCTGTCATGTCACAGCGAGCTGTATAATGAGGGCCGAGAGGAAGTGTGTGTGTGAGCGGGGGAGACAGTGACGGAGAGAACGAGGGGAACAGCAAATCCTCCTGTCATGTGGAAACGCTTCTGTGTTTTTGTTCTTTCTTTGGTTAGGAGTCGGGCTCCTCTGTCAGTTGTTGATTCTAAATTAGCGACGACAACAATTTATTGAAACCCATCCTTTTAGTTAAGTGAGTGACAGCAAGCCCCGCTCTTGTTTTGTCATCTGTCTATACTAAAAAAAAACAAAAAACAGAAATAAACTCATTCTTCTATCACGTTCAGGGAAAGGGAGACAGGAAGTGAGAAAGAGGGGAAACCCTTCTCCCTGCCAAAGAGCACAACCGTTTATTTTCCCCTCCGCTGCCTCCTCCGCCTCCCATTTTTTTCTTCCCCTTTGCGATTCACCATCTTGAGCTGTCATAAATTTTTTTTTAAAAGAATTAAAAAAAGGAAAAGGTGCCGTTACCATGGCTGCGGCTGATCAAGAGAAAAAATGCAGCCCTGTGAACGACAAAAACATGCTTTTGTTTCGGGACTTCATTATAATGTAGGGCAATTCATTACTAGCCTCCTATTCTTCCCTGTCTCTGATATTCCCTGGGACTCATCACTGTCCTCCCAGGCACTTGCTTTATTTTTATCCCGCTTTATTTAATAAAAGAAATATCATTCAGCTTTGTCTCTATAGAATAAGGCTGAGATGGAAATCAATTACTTGGCGGTTTAATTATGTATGCACTACGATGGTCTTTAAATGAGCCATTCAGCTAACTACACTGCATAATGTTGATTTAACCACTGTTTAATTTTAGAATGGGGAGCTCAATGTGACAGAACTTGCAAATACAGACATCACGTCTGTTTCCCCAGCATGCACCGTTCTCTTCCTACAGGCTGGCTCAGTTATCACACAGCATGTCTAAGCAGATATACTGGATGTGGATATAGCTAATGGCCTGGACTCTTAAGAAGACAATCATCAAAAGGTTCTGTAACCCCACAGGACCTGTTAGGAGGTCCATTATTTCAATCGCACGCTCTGCAGACGAGCTTTACTCAAATCCACAGAACCTAAGTTCAAATTCTAGTTAGGAATTCAAGATTTCGATACCATATACTGTAAGTTAGCTTTCACAAGATGTGATGATACACTATGAGGAGAATTTTCTACACTTGCCTCCTCAATGAGCTTAATTTGTATTGTATGTATTTAGCAGACTGTCCTATCCAGAGTGAATTACAATGAGTGCAGCAGTAGAAAACAGCATGAATAAACATGAGGACTTGTCAGCCACTTCCTCCTTCATTCACACTTAAAAGGTCAAAGAAGTGAATAAGAAAGAAAAGTGTTGCTGTTGACTTTGTTATTCTGTTATTGCCTACATAAACATTTGAGTAGGTTGAGTTAGTGAAAGAGCAAAAAGAGAGAAAAAGAACGACATTTCCAGTCGTGATTTCCAGATTCACAGTGTTGCAACCCAGCATGTCTTGCTGCATTGCATTCTGGTATACTGATGCCACTATTGGTGGAGAAAATGTTTATTTTCCTGAATGATTGACATCAAAACCTCGTCTACACAGTGGTGTGTAGACGCTGTATGTAGTGGTTGCCCCAGAGATTTAAACCTATTAATACAATGTGTGTGTGTGTGTGTGTGTGTGTGTGTGTGTGTGTGTGTGTGTGTGTGTGTGTGTGTGTGTGTGTGTGTGTGTGTGTGCTTTCGTCACCTCTCCTTAGAGTCAAAGAAGCATGCAGGTGACAAACGACAGCAGAAGGAAAATGCATGTACATGTGACCACAGATGTCAGCCTGTTTCTTTGTGTATGTGAGTGGGAGGAGGGTACGTTCAACAACCAAGCATGTTTGAAGCAGTTCATTCAAGTTCAGTCTCCTAAAACTTACATTCATATATTTTGTTCTGCCAAATAAGGGAAGGGAAATATAAGTGCTGTCTGGATAATGTTTTTTCTGGGATATTTAAAAATGGCGGGATTGTGCATTGAGGTCTTTGTCACGCAAGAAGTGACGATTCTGTTGACCAATCAACGGACTGCAGTGTTTCTAGCTCCACCTTTAAGTTCCGTGTCAGTGTGCTAGGTACCTCAACAGGGGGGTAACGAAAAAACGGGACGGAATGGGGTGGTTCTGTTGGTACCATCCACAACTTTTGCAAATGGAAGTGCGAAAATAACCATTCTAATGTGTAACAAACTGAACTGAACTGAACTGAACTGGACTGCTTGGTGGAAACGCAGCTTTTGTTTAAGGTTAGATTTAAATGAATTGGTTATGGTTAGGTCAGCATCATTCCCGCAGTTGTAAGACATGCCTCATTCCTATCCTATCCTAGAGACAGATATTGATATTGAACATTTAGCCCAAACCCCATGTTGCATTCAATGACACATGGCAACTACGGCATAGATAAGGTCTGGTTAAGGTCAACGTCAGGAATCTAAAGCATTGTGGTTATAGTTTGTAAAAACAGCCAACAATAAGTGTTAGGGACATGAACCGGTCTGCTTCATGAAAGATGGACTTGCTACATACCCGACCACTACTCCAACTCCACCTTTATTTTCCTCGCTACATAAAGGACACAAAACCTCCTGCATTGTCATTGAACATTGCCACTGGACATAAATTGTGCACTGCTGATTTGTCCAATATGAATAACCCTTCTATACTAGGATACTGGGCTGCATATCTGTATGTACATGGACACTGGAAAATGATGTGTAGATCCACATACTGTAGATATGTAGAGATTTTACAAATATGGAGAAAGGTGTTCATCCAGCAGTTCTTCATGCTTGAGAAGCTGAACATAACAGCATTAGGTCAACTCATTAGAATCAGCTGTGGAGTGTATTTGACTTTTGTTTATAAGCCCTGCTTCATTGGTTACTAGGCAGCATGGCAAAAGGGAAGAAGAGAGAAAAGGAATAGATTCATAGAGAGAGAGAGAGAGTCATTAAGTAGGTGATCAGTGTCGCTCCCTGGTGTGTTGTCTGTAACGTGGTTTGGTGGTAATGTGGGGTCGCTTGAAGAGACACAACACTACTGAGTGACAGACACAGAGCAACAGACGGAGGGATATCTCTTGCCGGGGGTCTCTGCTTCCAGCTGGAGCTGAGCTCTGTGTCTGTGGGAGAGAGAGACACAAACTCTGGCTGTGTGCATGCTTATCTCTGCACATACTGTCCAGTGATGTTGTGGTAATTTACTGTAAAATAAGGGTTAACTGTGACCATCAGCAACATTAAGCACTTGCTCTTTACAGTAAAGAATGATTTTGTCTTTATTTCATTCCCATTAAAAGACCTTATCTTGATGTAATTTACATACATTTGATACTAACTGACAGGGATGGAGATTAGGAAAACGTGTTGCATTATGAAAATAAGATAAAGTACCATTTTGTAATTAGGCAGCCTTTATAAAAGGTCTATAAATTGTAACTAATGGCTTAAGCATGCATTCATTGATTTGTTTGGCCACTTGGGGGCAGCAGAGCAAGTGGCCCCCTAATATCGACACATTATTACCTTATATAGTTGTTTTGCTAAGGTGTTTTACACAATTATTTGCACATTTGCTCATTTTAGAGTCATGTTTTTGGAAACCCGATGAATGTCCAAAACTCAGTCTCTTTTAGGTCTGTTCTGCTCTCCTGAGAAAATATTTGTCCCATTAGCTGCATTTAGACAAACAAAGCTAGTCGCTAACTTTGTGTGTCTGCCCTGTGGTGCCAAGCAGGTAGTCTGTGGTGGGTTTTTAGAGCCTTTCCGCTAAAACGGTGGTCTTCTGCCAGAAACAATTATGATGAGATCAATGAGGCTGAGCAAAAACAGTAAAATTGTGAGCCGTAAAACCAAAACAATAAGCTGGAAAATGCTAACACGCTCCCTATAATTCTGAACGGCAGAATTCTCTGTGGGTTCGTCACTACAAGCAACACATTTCACATTACACATATTAATTGAATCCACTGATCCACACTCCTTTCTATGTGGCAGTAATGCAGTTATAAAGGTTAGTAAACCATTTTTAAATACTCATAAGTTTCTCACTTTCTAATAAGTCTGCCGTTATATTTGTTAGTGAGTCATTAATAAAGATTCACTGGTTTCTTACATCTAAGAAACCAACAGCAAAAGTCGATGAATCTGCAATTATAAAGCTTAACAATTCATTAGTGAAGGGCTTTTTCAACAGTCCATCCAGTCTGTTATATGGTGAATTGTAATAAGTTGTTAATACATGTTTTGGTCCAGTTGCCCTGCAGCCCTTGGTCAATGGCTAATCTTCCCATTGGACAATGAATTAAAGAGCACATAAAAAGACAAAGCACCTGTCATGCTGGAGCAGAGTAAACACTTGCCAAAGCAACCAAAAAGTTGTTATAATAATGGCTTTTAACTGGTCTATAAAGCATTAGTAAATAAATTATTAATCATTAATAAAGTAATTAGTTACAACAACATACAAACTGTATTCGAAAGAAGTACCATAATATGTACATTTGCTCAAGGCAGGTTTACCCTCCACAGTACTACATGTATGTATGCTGTCTTTGCATACTGAACAGCGACGGCTGCGTTCATGTGGATGTGCAGTTTAACACCTCTGCAGACTTCACGTGTGAACACAGCGGTAAAGCCCTAAACATAGATTGAAATTATAAGCGGGCAATCATGCAGAAACAGAAGGCTTACCACATACGAGCTCAAACCCCCAAACCACACAGGTTTAATTATGACAGTGCGTAGACATGTGTGTGTGTGTGTGTTTGAGAGCACCTCCGGGGTCCCCTTGATGATGTCACAGTGGCTTATAGAGGACCGAAGCAACATGGCGGGATGGTGGTCTCAGGCCAGGATCGGAGCGACAGCCTCCACTCATAGTGTCAAACAGATGGTGGCAGTCCCAAGGAGGTTGGGGCAGCGAGCGCTTTGATTGGCCAAGCCAGCAGGGCGGTTTCTGAAACAGAGCCTGAACAGAGTGGTGGGCTGCCTGGCTGTGTGTGTGAGGGGGATTTTTCAGTGGGAGGATGCCAAGGTTTGCCCATCCAACGTGTTGCTGTGCCAACAGATGAAGGGATGTACGGAAGAATGTGTGACCCACAAGGGTGGTTCTGTTTTTAGCTTTCTGAGTGAATGCTGGAGCTACCAGGATTTACCACAGAATATTACAAATACTGGTAGCTTTCAATTTAAGATTGATTTTGGCAAATCAAGTCACAAGATGACAAATCACTTTCCAGCTTGGCAGCTTTTCCCCTTACTATAATTTACACCCTCTAAATGTCTCTATTCCCAAAAATGGTTTATTAAGGCTTGGTTCAAAAATACATACATCGTGTGTAGAAGGACATGTTGCTATTGAACTTTTAAAGTGAAAAATTTCATTGCTGAGCATCACAATCAAAATTCCATAGTTTTGGGGTGGCCTGCACAAATCTCAGAGAAAGATATTAGAAAATGTTTTTTGTGTGTGTTTTGGGTGAATTGACACTTTAAAGATGAATTCTGGCAACTCTGCAACTAGGGCTGGGATGATATGCTTATCTCCAAATACTATACTACTACTATCATGATACTTGATATTCGATATGCATTGTGATTTGATATTATGATTTATTACAATTTCTGTTTCCTTTTTTAACACTAGACCATGGGGAAAAGTTAAACAGGCCTGTTCGTCCACTGTAACCTGCAGACCACCAAGTTTTTCCTTTCCATTAGCGTTCTAATGTGACATCCATGCCGGTGTATCAGTTACTGTTGACAACCTCGGGCTGCATAGCCCCAGTGTCAGCGTCCTGGCCCGCTGGCTCTGGCGGCTCCAAGCCAAGTGGCAGATGTAATCCGACGGGGGATCGAGTGATCGAAGCCGTTTGATCGGGCATTTTCCTCGTCTCTTCCCTCGGCCACTGACAGGCAGAGTTCCACGGAGTGGCAGAGGCGTCTTATGAAAAATGATGTGATTATGAGGAAGGCCTCCCTGCTTCAGGACTGTGACAGCGATCACATCCCATCAGTGTTTGGGGTGGTGATACGGCTGCTGACTCTGATTCTGTTAAGTCCTAATAAATCACTCTGTTTGTACAGTACATCCAAAAAGATGCACAGGGCCTGCAGTTAAAAACACGGAGCTTATGAAAGAAGCATTTAAAGACTATCACTGTCATCTAGAGTTGTGTCTTTTGTATTGCTGTCTACATGTACTTTACATTTCCAAGCTATTTTGAAATGTTCATCATCATTCTGCCCAGTTCTTCCTCACTAATAAGGACTAACAGAGCATGCATGTGATAATAACGTGTGTAAGGAAACATGTTTATGATTGATTCTTTCCTTGAGGAGACTTCCAGCTCTTCCTGTGGGTGTCGAGTGACTGATAGGAATCTGAGCTCAATGTGATGCAGCACAGATATGAAAACAGTCAACTCAGGCACAATGAAATAATGCTAAAAGAGAAACTGGCAAAACGATATGAAGGTTTTATGTTTATTGTGTTTACTCTGAATCATCTAGCCAGTTGTTGTTAATAGTAAATAAAAATGAACAACAGGAAATGGTTTCTTGTAAGGGGAGAAAAAAGATCCTTGATATTTCACTCACACTTTAAAGCAACACTAAAGTATAATGCCTTGTTAGTTGCCCATGGAGACTGAAATGCTCTTTATAGTCTGCAGTACCAATGTGTTGGACATTACAAACCTGTTCTGACTATTTTGTTGTTACCAGTAGTGTGCCAAAAATGTACATTTTGCCCTTAGGGTTGCGCTAGAGGAAAGGTGATGCTGTCATTGAAATCAGAGGGGTTTGTAGTCTTGGGAACATGAATGTGCTGAACAAATTTCATGGCAATCTGCTGATTACATTATGAGATATTTTGAGTTGTAGAAATGTTGGTCTAATGATAGTACAAGAAGAAAGGTCAGGGGGGTTACTAAAGCAGAATTCATCCTCTGCATTTTTCCACTGCAATTTTTATAGAAATCCATGGACCAAAATCATTAGGAATCATCTGCTTAGCCTGGTTCCACATCCTTTTTAACAGATAGACTGGTGTTGCACTCATTGACGACTGTTTCAATTCCAAGAAAAAATGTCAGCTAGCATGGATGAGATCAACACAGATACATCCATGAGCTTTACAGCTTGTTGTATGTTGAATAACAACTCTTTAAGAGCAGCTTGCAGGTTGAACTTATACCTTAGGTTTCATGGAATTTATGCTTCAGGAAAAAAAAAGCAGGCATTTTCAGCAATGCCCAAAAAGAGGCTTTTTTAAAAAAAACATTCCATCTAGATATATAAGGGAGTCGGTTTCCCCATAGCACACTGTGCGGTACAAAGTGGTAGTGAGTCTGGGCAGTTGTCATAAAGAAGTCAGCCTTTTTTCTGTGAAGTGAAGTGAAATAACACAGCATTAGGTATCATTAGCTAACGTATTAGGTATTGTTAGCTGGTCACTCCCCAAGACACCTGCCTTGTGGTCCACTGGCTTTCCTCACACCACAACTCAATTTCTCTTACTGGCTGTTATTTCTCCTCATTCCTTGCCTAACTATAAGACTGTGGTCCATCATATATATATATATATATATATATATATATATATATATATATATATATATATATATATATATTTATTTATTTATATATTCAACCTCATCAGTGTCAAAACTAGCGTTAGGACCTTTATTTATTACTGTTGAACTTGAGCTTACACCCGAATCTCCAACCAAACTGTCTGCCTTCCAGTTGCATTGTGGGTAATGCAGGCACCAGGTTTTGACTAGGAAGAAGAATGCGTGGAATTAAAATGACTAAATCTCTGGTTTTGCTGCATCAATTTTTACCTGTTTTTTTTAAATATCCATTGTGAGTCTGACAATGTTACTGGAGTGCAATGCTAAATCGGTGGAGCACTCTCTTAATTCACTGGGGACGCCAACCTTAAATTGGTCTTTAAATTGACATCTTTGATTGACATGACAAACTGTGTAGATGTAAAATGATGTTGACAAGATGGATCCATCAGTCACTTCTGTTTGTACGCAACAAAATAACGCTGCCCTTCTAAAGAGAAAACGGCTAACTTCAGACAGAATAATGAAGTGAAAGTGGGATGGCACTTCAGTCTGATTATCAGGCGATCATTCTCAGGGGACCATGAATATCCACCGCAAATTTAACAGAAATCTGACTGGTATTTGTACCTTGCCCAGGACTAAAATGTCTGACTCACATTGCTGCCCAAAAAACACTGGTGTTATCACTGGTGTTGAGTTAAGAACAGACAGTCTGTGAGGACTGGCCCCCCCTCCACACCCACAGTCTGTTGGCTATTTCCACCTATCCTCATAGGTGAACGATAGCTGTGGTAATCAGCTTCTGTAATGATTGTTTATGATGAAAACCTTGAGCGCACGTGGCTCTTCACGGAACATGTTGAGAGTCACAGGTGAGGGTCACATGTTTGACCTCTGCAGCAGCCACCTTGGCTTGGCTGTAATCAGCTGTGACAATGAGCGAGCAACTCTAAAGCGAAAAGCCTTAAATCTGATGAATAAGATGGCTGAAAAATGGGGCTAAATTAGATCTGCATTGTTCAGAGATGGACTGTCTGTGCTAGTCCATCTGCCCTGTGCTGCCTTCGAAGAGCGATTCATAGAAGTACAGGACTTATTTAGCATGCAGAGTGTGTGTGCTGGAAATCAGGATGTCGAGAAGCATGTGCCTGTTGCAATCACATGGTAGAGTAGCGCCTTTGCATTTTTAATGTCTATCATAAATAACCTAAGCTGTGTGTGTGTGTGTGTGTGTGTGTGTGTGTGTGTGTGTGTGTGTGTGTGTGTGTGTATAAACGGGGTATTAGTGTGTGCACCTGCATGTTAGTGTACTGTGTATGCATGTGTGTTTGGTGTCTGGCTCGTTTAATGTGACATCATTCAGCTGTTACAGGCTGGGGGAGATGATATATCCTCGCCCTGCAGACGTGAACGCAGCAAAATTACAGCCCAGCACGAGACGGCAGTTGTCATTAAGTTGGCACAGCATCCGAGCAGCCAAAGGAAACAGCTCGGGTCGTCCTGCTGCTCGTTTCAGCCAATGTCATGATGAGCGGGAGAGCAGGAGAAAAAGACACAGAGGCGTCAGATAGACAGAAAGTCAGATGTGAGCAGTAGGGGGAGAACTGCTAATACTTTAAGCGAAGCTGTCAGCAGTGTACCTTGCATTTCTGGGATTATTTTGTTGTTATGTGGTGCGTTATTTTATCTATTTCTAGTCAACTAGACAAATGGTGAAATGTTGGTCTTATGCTGCATGTACTTGATTTGGAATGGATGGTAGAGATGGGAAAGACTTTTACAAGGTTGTGTGAGGGTTAAAAACCATGCACTGACAATACAGCACTGTCTATATCCATTAAATTTGGGTTTGATTACTGAACGACAGAGGCATCCATAGTTGTTTGATATTTCTCTATCTGGCAAGTTGCTTACTAATATGAAAGTGCCTCAAAAGTCAGAGTTTACAGAAAAATCCATACTTTGCAGTTATAAATCTGACTTGGATGTTGATGTGAACATTATGTACACATGGGAAACTGACAACATGAACACAGCAGTAGTTCCTTAGAATAAAAGAATGAAGTTTTCAACTATAGCCATTTTGCACTGATATAGACTAATGATTTATGTAGTGTGCTGTCTATTCAATTCAATTCAGTTTTATTTATATAGCGCCATATCATAACAAAGTTATCTCAGGGCACTTTTTCGAATAGAGCAGGTCTAGACCGACTCTTTATATTTACAGAGACCCAACAGTTCCCACCATGAGCAAGCACTGTGTCTAGCGATGCCTCTATAAAATAGAGATGTTTGGGCTGGTTACAGTCAGCAGTCAAATGTGGAAGTGCTTCAGTCTCAAAAAACAAGTGTGAGAAAGTGTTAGGACACAGGCTTTGTGAAGAAATTATCACTTTTTACCTACCTCCCCAGTATGGGTGTGAAAGTGCTGTGTAGCTATTATTATAAACCCTTGCCAGTTATTTGCTAGCTTATGATTATAAATCTGCAAAACTTGAACAGGACATTTGTAAGTTCAAGTTTATTGTTGGAGCACTCAGGTGCTGTCTATTAAACTGAGCAAAATTTTGTTCAGATTCTAACCTTTATTTCATTGGAATTTTGATGACTTTGTTTTTGACATGTAGCAGGTTCTACAGCACCTCATGGTCATATTTCTTAGCAAAAGCGGTCTTTTACATACAGTACACTGTACTGCACAGGTTTACAAGTGAGCTCAACGGCAGAAATGGTGTCTTGTTTACCTCCGCCTACAACCTAGACCAGTCTATCGAAGAGAGAAAAAAACTCCAAATATCTATCTTAACAGCAGCCTCAATAGACCAAATGCAGTGGAGTCACAGTTAGAGCTGGAAACATGAAAACCTAGGTCTCTTACTCTTGTGATGCTTTAACTTTCAGTACATCACTACTGTATTACGTCTACATGCAAAGTGCAAGTAGACAAAATAAGGCTGAGGGAAAACGGGTAAAACATAAAAGAAAATTACAAGGTCAGTGTTTATAAAAGACATGCAAAGTAAGACCAAACTTTTTGCAGAGAGTAGAGGTGTTTGTGAACACTTTGTGAATAGGATGATGGCTTACAGTAATGCAAAGAGATTGAAAACATATTCAGTGTTATTATATACTGTAAATTTCATTGAATTAAAAAAGGCAAGATCCTTGCCTGGTGCTTCAATGTAGAAAGTTGATGGTGCTGAGTAACTGCTGAATGATGCTGAGTAACTTCATCAAACTGTCATTTTGCAACATGCTGTGGCTTTAAAAAAAAACATGCGAGTGAATGAGCAGGACAAACACGCACTTATAGCATGATAAATATGTGTAATCTATGAAGAGAGCGCATTCTAACAGCAGCAGAGTGAATGTGCACACACAGTTCAGGAGCAGGGCGACCCAAATAGTGGCAATGATATTTTGAGAGTGTGTGAGTCATGCAATCCAAAAACAAAGCAGGGTGTGAAACGACTTCTTTAGAGCTCAGTAAGCAGAGCGCGCCGGTGGATGGATTGTGGGAGGAAGGTGGAGAAGGAGCATAGTAGGCTGCATGTGTGGAAATCTGCTCCGTCTAGCTCTCGGAGAAAGCCGTGGATGTTTGCAAATTCACCCCGAGCTTCTTCCAGGGCAGCGGAAAAACTGGATGTGAGCTGTGCATCTCACAGGTGGTTCGATAAACACTTTGCAAAAGAAGACCAAAACAAAACAAGATCTGTCTAGCAAAAGAAAACGAAATAAAATCTGTGTGAAACTCATCATCTAATACTGTTACCATATAGATTCAGCTGCAGCGTACAACAACAACATGCTATCATTTCATTTTGCCAACCCAAGATCAAAGTTACTTATAATTATGATTTTTTTTGGAATAGTCGTGCTTCATAGCTTTGCATTCTGGACTTAATGCTGTATTATCAGTTTTTATAGTCATAGATTTAAAATTTTAAATGTGTTTTCTTTGTGCCACTGACGTGCCACTCTTATGTTCACACCCCATGCTTTCCCTTATTGCCAATAACATTTTAACAAATGACGTCACCTTGTCTCTTCCCTATTACCTCGCCTAAAGCTGGTGTATTGTGTCCTATTAAAAAGCTGTTATTTCTATGCATTCCTTCATGTTGGCAGAAAATATGAATGAACGGGTTTTCCAAATAGCCCCCAAGTGGCCTGTTTAGGTGTCCCTATCTCTGGCTGTCTTTGTCTTTCGACACTGTTACCCCGACACAAGGGGGACGAGTGAGAAAAGATGGCTTTCATTTGGAGCCAAGTTAACATTACAACCCCCCTTTTGTGTTCTATTTTGAGACACATAAAAATGATCACAGACAGTGCTGGAGATGACAGGATGTCACTAGCAATGGCGAGACTGTCTGTATCCTGCAGAAGAGCAGCAGCAAGTGTTAAAAAGGTTTATTAGGCTTCACAGTTTTGTTAAAAATGTCCTCCCAAACATGCCAAGAGCCATCTTAGAGGTGGGTTGTGCCAATCACAGAATTCTGATTGTGGTCGATTGTCATAGCAAAAAAAATATGTGATCGTTCAACTGTCACTAATCAAAATTGTGGTCAGACACAATTCTGCTGATTAATGAATCCTTGACTTTGGAAACAGATTTTTGACAGAATAATCTTGACTCATAGTCCACTTACTAGTTTTTTCCAGGGCTGCATTAGTGGATGGAGTTGGCTTGATCGTCACGGATCAAGAAGGCCATTCACATCCCCTACCAAAGACCATCCTTGAACAGAGACAGGGGTTACCATCTCCCCCCATATACGAACACCTGTTTTCACGCAACTTAAGCTCCATACAGGTCATGTGATGACAACTGAGCCATCTCCATGACAACTGAGAAAACTCTATCCATGTTAAAGACCTTGACATGTTATTAAAAACTCCAGAAAAAGCTAGTAAGTGAACCATGAGTTAAGATTATTTTGTCATGTCTAACACGTAGTTCCTGAAACCTAAACAGAGGTTCTAAGTAATGGCTTATTAATGGTTAATAAATCATTTATTATTGCTTTATAGATCAGTAATAAGACATTTGTAAGAATAAATACTGGACTGGGAAATTGTGGAATGTTAATCCTCCTCCCACATAACTTACTTTGTCTTTGTAGTTGATCTTTAAATGATCAGATAGACCCCTCCAATGAACTGACCACTTCTCTTTTGGAAAAGAGCTGCAAAGTGTCTACACAAAAAAAATAAATAAATAAATTTATTGACAAGTTATTAACATTTATAACTGCGTACACAATTACTGACAGCACAGGTTCTACCTCATGTATTGGTATATATGTACCTATTCCTGTCCCAAAGAGGTAGACTGGTTGTATAGGCTCAAATCATCTAATTCCCTGGGGTTGCAAGATAAATCTGAATCATTGCTTTTTTCATGTTTATTACTTTTACCTTAATTTGACTTCATCAAGACTCAAGGAAAAAAAAAATCTTTAGTTGACCTGGTCACAACTAGTACACATATGCAACCTGTGATGAGGACTCACAAGTAGACATTGTTTCATTATAAGGAGTCACATGCCAAAATGTTTGGGAACCACTGATCTACATGGATGCAGTCCTTTATGTTTGCCCTGCTACTTTAATGCACGGCTTAAAAACATTCAAAAACTGACTAAATAGTACAACACCCCGACATTACATACAATGCAACTTCATGTGGCATGACTTATATGCTATAAAACACAATAAGAGATTTACACAAATCCAGAATGCAGAAGCACAAAATAAATACAACTCACAAAAATAAACAATTCCCCACTGATTCTGAAGTCGTGTGTTTGCTTGGCTTTACTGCCAACTGCCCAACATACCAGCAGCAGTAAATAAAATCTGACTGCATCTGCATTCCCGTGCTACATTCCCAACAGGAACAAGGGGGAAGTGTGTGTTTATTTGTTGCTCTTGCTAATAGATTGCTCCTCTCCCTGGAGCCCATACAAATTGATGCGAGTTAATTAAACTTGTCTAAGTTCAATCTCAAGGTTCAAACAATTTGAAATATAACGTGTTTTTCTCTTTTTCTCTCCTGTAGTTTATTGCCTTTGCATCTTTGTTCTTCATCCTGGTCTCCATCACCACCTTCTGCTTGGAGACTCATGAGGCTTTCAACACCATCATCAACAAGACTGAGCTGATGCGGAACAGCAGCGTGCCAGACTCAGGCCCGCAGTACGAGATTGAAACTGATCCTGCACTCACCTATGTGGAGGGTGTTTGCGTGTTCTGGTTCACCATCGAGTTCCTGGTGCGTGTGACCTTCTGCCCGGTCAAGTTGGAGTTTATTAAGAGCGTTCTCAACATCATCGACTTTGTGGCTATCCTGCCTTTCTACTTGGAGGTAGGACTGAGTGGCCTTTCTTCAAAGGCTGCAAAGGATGTGTTGGGTTTCCTCAGGGTGGTGCGCTTTGTTCGTATCCTGCGTATCTTCAAGCTAACACGTCATTTTGTTGGGCTAAGGGTGCTGGGCCACACATTACGGGCCAGCACCAATGAATTCCTGCTGCTCATCATCTTCCTAGCATTGGGAGTGTTAATTTTTGCCACCATGATCTACTACGCCGAACGAATCGGCGCTAAGCCCAATGACCCCACTGCTAGCCTCCACACCAAGTTCAAGAACATCCCCATTGGCTTCTGGTGGGCTGTGGTAACCATGACGACACTGGGCTATGGCGACATGTATCCACAGACCTGGTCAGGCATGGTCGTGGGCGCATTGTGCGCCTTGGCAGGTGTGCTGACGATAGCCATGCCTGTGCCTGTTATCGTCAATAACTTTGGAATGTACTACTCCCTGGCTATGGCCAAGCAGAAGCTGCCCAAGAAGAGGAAGAAACACATCCCTCAGGTAGTGCAGGGAGGGTCCCCAACCTACTGCAAAGCCGATCTCAACACCACCTGCAACAGCACTCAAGGTGACCTGTGCCACGTCAAAGGGAGCAGGGTACTAGAACGCAACCGCTCAGGTAAGACCATATGGCCAGACCAAGGCCATATGGGAGAGAAAGTTATGAGCAACCACACCTCAGTAGTAAAGTTCAGGTTACACTGAATGGTATTATTTATGTAGTGACAGCAACGAGAATCCATAAGGGACCTCATCTCAGGTAGAAAGCAGTGTCCGTTTGACAGATTCCCCCCTGAGACTAGAAATGGTTTTCCCCTGGAGACTCACAAGCACCACAGCAGCTCCCTCACAGAACACTGAGCTCTTTTGCCTTGCAACCTTCATCTCCGGTTGCCACAGTGATAGGGAAGGCAATGCAAAAGGTATTGAGAGTAGGAGATGGTTGTGTGAAATAGCTCATGCTGATGAGTCCTTGTGTCCAAGGCTTTCTTCCAGTAGGGATAGTTCATCTCTTGGTCAGACTGTAGGTGGCTGTTTTTCCCTCTAGGCCCATGTCAGTAATTTACTCTTACACATCTGATATTGATGGAAATTAATCAACCTCCGTATACTGACTTTCTTTGAATTCTAGAGCCGACATTCCTAAGGGTAGGTGCGCACTCTGTGCTCTTCACAGTCTATTTGTTTATTAAGTCTCAGAATCTTATATTTAATAAGCATAGAATAATTCATGCCTCAGCTGAGTGCACAAACAGAATCAATCTGGTTTAGTCGCCTGTGTGATTTCCTTAGAGGTCATATAAAATAGTCTGCTAGGTTATGTTCCTCTTCAATGTCCTGAAGATTGCCTCATGCTTTATGTTTCAATGTGAAAGGTTCCATTTAACATATACTGTATGTTAATCTTAATCACATGTGAGAGGGCTTGCCAGCTTCTAGTATATGTGGATTTACTCTGTGATTAAATTATTTATGACTAATATTAAACCTTTAATTTAAAAACCTTACCCAAAGAAATTAATGGACATTACATTATGATTATTGCTGTATTATGCTGATCATTTTTATACTTCAATCTCTAACTGACCATTCGCTAAACTACTCCCCAAACAGCAATTGTCCAGTCATATCTTAGTAACCGCTAGGCTCGGCAGGCCTGTCAAGCTTTGGATTTCTCCATGTTGAAGCAGTGTACGTGGGGTTGTAGTAAGACCATTTGCATTTAAAGAATATGTAGGTTCTGTCTTATTTTTTTTTAGCCTTTCCAAAATCAAAAACCAAAGCCTTTTCTCTTTTAAAGTTAAAAGTGAAAATATACTGTTAGAAAATACGTAAGTATAAGTATCTAAGCTAAGCAGCCAAACGGGGTTATGTTAAAATGAAAATTGTCCTTATGATACTTGTAATACTAGAACTAATTTTCCCTACACTGCAATACAAAACAATGCTGTTTCTTTATTTAGCGTTACATGTTCTCTAAATGGATCATCAACTGGTGAGAATGCTGACTTTTTGCCTGGTTCTTCTAGCTTTAGCCTCTTAGCACATGATCATGTATGTAGGCTAACCATCAAGTGCACCTGTAAGCCCCTTTTACAAGATTCTCATTTTAATATGTGTCAGATGGAAACATTGAAAAGTCAGCTGGAGACTATACTTTCAACCAACTAGCTACTGGTAAACTCTGCTAGCAACAGTTGTCATTTCAGCAAAAATGACAGTCCCCACCTAGTAACAAGAAGCCTGCTTTTGTTTACCTGAAATCAAAGATCCATTGTTTAAAAAATAACTAAGAATTTGGATGTTTAATCTGCCACTGTTATGTGCCATGCAAGCACTGAGACTTGACAGATGTAGCAACAGTAAATAAGGGGGGCTTAGCCAAAGGTCAATTAGACTCCTTAAAAAGAACACTGCTGTTATTTTATCTTTATCTATTTATCCAACAACTATATGACAAAACTAAAAGGAAGAATGAATTAATCCTACAAACCAGTATTGTTTGTGGAGCCAAAGCCTGCTATAGATTATTCCTCTGCTACAGACCTCCACTGTTATCCAAAAACTATTAAAAACACATAAAAGAGCCACACTGATGTAATTCATTGACAGATTCCATCATTATAATGGACATTGCCAGTTGTTAAACTGCCACTGCATTTTCAATCTCTGGAGAACCCGATGTCCGGGCAGACGTTATCGAGAATGCTTAGGGATGCAGATCCACTTCTACCACCTGAGAAGAATATATTACACTTCATTGTAATGATGGAGTATGTCATCCAAATGCAACGGTATGACTCCTTTATGTGCTTTAAACAGTTTTTGGACAGAGGGAAAAGCTATATCAGGCTGTGGCTTCATAGACAATACTGGTAAGTATATAAGATAAATACATTGCTGGTTTTGGTCTTTTCATGTAATTTGTTGAGAATGATGTAAACATCAACCTAATCCTTATCTTTTAAGAATGGAATATTGCCGGGATCCCACAGGTAAAGAAGTTTGAAAAGTCTCTCATTGGCTCATAAGAAAACAATGACTTTCTCATCCACTGGAGCTCCACACCGTCTGACCTTTGACCTGCATGATGGCGCTTGTGACATGTGGCGCAGGCTTTTTATGTGGAGGTCTTTTTGATGTTTGTTGTGACTGTGCTTCCCCTGTCACAGCCAATTCATTATTCCACTGAGAGTATGTGATTACTAACCACAACATTTTAGCGCTGACATGTAGACATAAGCTGTCAGGCTGTGACAGAAAAGTATTGTTTGGAAATATTGAAATATTACATTTTGTGGTAATAAATCGTTTAAGGTGTTTTGAATATATGTAGACAGAATTTAACAAATTTGCATTTAGTTACTTTTGCTTTTCTATATTTGAATTTTCAGCTAGTGCAAGTAAAAAAGAAAGCATTGCAGGATATGATGTATGTCAAAATCACACATTATCAGTTTAAGCTTCCTCCTTGATCTTAGTGGTAGACTGTGTATTAGTAGTATCCACATAAATGAAAGCTGCTTTTCCTTTTAAATCAGGATCTATGTTTTAGATTTAGATTTTACAATAAGAAAGAAATCAAATTTTAAAAAACTATACTCAAACAGCAAAACAGTACACTCCTGTAATCAAGCCAAGTCATTGTGGAAATATTACACTAAAGAAGAGCTTAAGCGAACTCCCGCCAAAGAAAGGTTGCTGTTGCCAGAGAAATGGTACTGACAGTAACAGTTATAGTTCCCCAGCATCTTGTATCTAAGATGGCAGGGACATGATTAAACAATTTATAACTGTCATATTATCTAATTACTCAGTATCTCTGTTGAAAATCATGGAATTGTTGATGCCACTGCTGAAGCTTTAAGGTAAATTCATTGCCTAAGATTTTTAAGTACTGAATCTGCTGTCATAAGCTCATGATTTAAAGCTTAAAATCCTTTATGACAGAATATTGTAAATTATATAAATTGAAGAAACTGAAGAAACTGGGTGTTAAATGTATTACTTGAACCAGTAAAAAAAAAAAAAAAGCCCAGCCAGAATTGTTCAGATCTCCAACCTGGCTTGTGTCTTTCCCCACAGTTCTGTCAGCAGACTGCAGCGGAGGCAGTGACCTGACCATGTCTCCAGAGGAGAGGGTCCCCATGCGAAGGTCCAGCACCCGGGAACAGGACCGCCGGAGTGGGGGGACGTGCTTCCTGCTCGCTGCTAGTGACTACAGCTGCCCTGCAGATGGAGGGCTACGAAAAACAGGTAACTGCATGTGGAAATTCTATTGCTTTTCAATATGATTTAATTGACCTTAAAACAAGGATGGGTATGGATACATTTATTATGTCAGTCATTTAATAAAAATAAACCATGCAATATTTTCTTGTCTTAGGCTGTGTCTGAAATCATTCACTGCTCACTACATAGTCCAGTATATAGTGAGTTCGCCATTTTGTAGTGCTGTCCGAATGTACAGTGAGAATTATTATAGAGCTGATAAGCTCACTATATAGTCGTCTACATACAACTCTATAGATAGTGAGTCGGGAGGAGTGAATGAGTGAATGATTTCAGACACAGCCTTAGAGAATCATTCTGAAATCCATGCTTGCTATTGTGCATTAATACAGTATTTTTGATCCATTAGTCATCACTTATAAGTCTGGTTAGGTTTCATCTCAAAGGGATTTCCTGTGACCACGTGTTCTATTTTCCAGTGTGTGTGAAATATTCTTTGAATAAACACTCAGAGCAGTTCCTATTTCAGATATGTTTTACCATAACAATACAGATGTCAGAGCACGATGTGTTTTAAGAAAAGATCTTAAAAACACAGACCTCAGTCAAAATCCTCATCAGCTGATCCGTATCCTTAGTGACTGGGACACCAACATCTCTGGAGGGGGGGAGGCTGTTTGTTCAGGCCTAGTCAGCTCAGGTAATGTAACCTGTGGATCTGCTGTTGTGGCCCTCAGCAGTGACACACAGCACAACTTTTTTGGCAATTCTGAGGGGCAACAGTGTCCATGCAGCTGACTCAGAACTGTTGCTTTCTTCACAATTTATTCATGTTTTCTTGTTGCCTGGAAACACTTGAATAAATTTCTGACCCCGTGTCTCGCTTTTTTTGGCTGTTGCCAGGTTCATTGCCCATCTACAGCTCCCAAATAAATTGCCCAGTGTATTATCTGCCCCTAAGGTGATGATACACCAGCAGATATTTCAGATGTCTCACAATCAGAGGAATTAAAATGGTCAGGGTAATAGAATTTAATCCATCAACTCATAAACATTTTGACTTCTTCATTTGGAACACTGTAACAGGCTAACATTTGCTGCTACTTCATGTGCTGCTAAAACTGGCTGAGCTAATCACCAGTTAATACAGTGGATTCATTTACATTCAGATCAAATAAACATAGCCTACTGACCATGTACGTTTTTATCTGACATATCAGATTATATTATTTTTTTCAAACAACGAAAATGCGTCCTTGAATTCAGACAAAAGCAGGATTCTCATTTTCAGTCATCCACAAATGTATTGCATTTGCCGGCTGAAGTGATAATTATCACTGCCAGATTTTATCCCCTGTAGATAGCTGGCTAACTAACATTAAAACTATGAATTGGTTGAAAACTCCTTTTCTGGCGGACTTTTTAATGTTTCCGTCTGAAAAACTCAGAGACCTGCAAAAGGCTATTAAATATACATTTGAAGGTGTGCATGATATCATGCTATCTCTGAAACATGTAAAGGAAATGGAAATAAAGGAACAGCATTGTCCTTGTATTGCTGGATAGAAGTTAGCCCCAGTATTATAGTACAGTTTTTTAACACTATTCACATGTTAAGTAAGTTAGGTTAGAAGTATGCTTTATTTTAGTATTCTCAACAATATGTTTCACTATTGCAAGAGAAAAGGTTTTGAAAAAAACAGTATACATTTTTTCCAACGAGAAATATCATTGACAAAATTTGTCTTTAAATTTTGCAGTCAGTTTTGTCCAGATGATTTGCCTGTCAGTCCTCGTCTTCAGTCTTGTAGCAGTGCATCAGTGGAAAGGTCAGACTCAGAAAGCGCTTGACCTTCCAAATACTTTGACCCAGGCTAAAGGTCACTGTGAAGGTCACATCTGCTGAATTACCAGAGAGCATTGTTGCTGTTCCTTGTGATTTCAAAGACAGAAAAGGTAATGAACTAAAATGTATAAACTGAGCAGCTCACACAGTGGAAATGAGGCCTTACTGCAGCTGGTTTGATAGGTGTTCACTGCAGCAAAATCATAAAAGACAATATTTCTGTAAAACAGTTACAGTCTCTTTTTGACCATACTAAAATAATATCGAGGCCTGAAGCATGTTTGTTAGATTAATTCCTTCATTTTATCTCAAGCATCTTGAGGCATTAATGTTGTGCTAATCTGCACTGTAATGTGAAAGTGTTAAGTCTTGGCTAATTGCCTTCTATTAGAAGTTAACTGCCTCTCCAGGAGGCTATCTAAATGTCCTGCTCTCAATATTATATAGCCTCATAGCGCTACTGTACTCATTCTATAGCAGGGAAATCAATGCTATCATACCAGAACGCCACTCTGTAAATTGAAGATTTTGTTTAATTGAATTTCAGCTCCCATTTTGTAAGAATTCTAAAGAGATAATACATCATCCGGATTTATTTCTTATTCTAAAATGTACTGTAGGACAAAATTAAAATAACTTGTTTATGGTTTTCAAGCTTGGTGTTGAGACAGACTAGCAGGTTAAACCACTGTACATGTGGTCCAGATCCTCTATGCGAGTACATCATGGTGGTCTCTCTCACAGCAGGGCACCTCGCCAGTCTTGCTTTTTCGACGTAGGCGGCCGAGCAGCTGTGCCTTCGTCTCCGCTGCTTCAGAAGGCGCTTGCAGTTGCCGCCACACGGATGCTAATGCATAAAACATTGGGTCCTTTCTAGTCCCTGCTACCTGTTGGCATAGACCCAGGCTGCCCTTTGTTCTGCCGGCACGGCTGGTTCTGAAACAGCCCCTATTTAATTTACACCCTTCCTCGTCAGGTGAAACAAATGGTGCCGTATGCAGTATGGTAATGAGGCCACGTTTCCATTAGCTGTTCCTCATCAGCGTTTACGCCAGCTGATTGGCATGCTGTGTTAATGATCTGGCTGCTTTGGCTTGCTTGTTTATTTTGCACCAAGTGACCAAATGCAAATTTGCCAGCGTGCATCACATGCTGCATTTTTTTTAGAAGTTTGAGCTGTTGTAAAATGTGAATCCGTACAGATAATTAAAACATTAATATTATGGTCTTTTTTAAATCATCCTCATCATCATCAGTATGTGCAGGCTACAAATACACACATAAACAGTTTGTTATATTTGATACCTAATGTGCATGTTGGGAGTCTTAATGTGTATGACTGTTATATATATTTGAACTATGTGCCTCAATGTGAATGAGCAGTTTATACAAGCATTCCTAAACTTATTACCATTTATTAGACATTAGTAAGATTTATAGTCTTGTGAGAGACTAGAAATGATGATGCCATGAGATGGATGAATGCTAATGTATGATTCTTTTCTTCAAACCTATTACTTATTTGAATAAAATGTTTCCACACTTAACTATGGCAGACTGGAATTGTAATCACATACTGTAGGCATTTCTCAAAGGCGGAGTCGCTGTGGAGGGTAAAGTAATCTGATTGGTTGAGTGAGTGGGTGGAGCCAGAGAACCATTGTTAGCTGTTAACTTCAAATGGTTCAAAATAGAAATGGAAGTGATTTCATTATTACATTCATTCATAACCATTACATTCATTCTGTATGTAACAATAAGAATAGCTAATTAGCTTAATTCCCTTTATCTGGTGTGACTACAATGCTAGCAATGGTTGTATCTTTGAATAATGAATGCTCCCAAGATGGAAGAACGGGAGGTTTTTCCATCTATTCATCATCTATTCTGCCAACGTGGCATGAATGCAGCATAAACCCAATAGCCATGCTGTTTTTATGGATGTTGGTCTAATGTCGTAAAATCTGAAGGCCTCAACTACTTTAACATGTTAACATAACATTGGGAAATGTGACCACACCTATATATATACCTATATAACACCTATAAGAAGATATAACAACAGCGACCTGTTCTCTTCATGTGGTTTAGCAGACCTTTCTCACAGTCCACATTTTTAATTTGTCACAGCAGCAAACGCACAGATGTAAGTAATCACAGCAGTGATGGCTCCATTCCATCCAGGTGTGTCATGAGTGGAACCAGATACAAGTAAATGATGTATAGCTCCTTTTTGATTAGCTGAACTGACGGAATTAGAATTAATGATGGATCTGATTTAAATGTCACTGCCAGTGATGTTTGCTTTGCAGCCACTTTGTCACTGGTTTGTTGACAGTTTTGCTGAATGATGTGTGAGTCATAGCTTGACTCAGACCCACAACTAGAAGGCTGATGCAGACGATTTTTCATATTTGGCTGCCTGTAATTACAGTCTGAATGTCTTGTTTTCTAATTAAGCAGCCTTCTTTGAGAGCTAAGAGTAAAATAGCTAAATGCTCTTTGATATCTTTTCTATTTTAAATGATACAATTTCCCCCCAGGTGTCTGAGATTATGTATAATTTATTCCTAAATTGGGCTGGTGCAATGTCTCTTTTCAGGTCAGATAGGGTTTCCAGTTCCAGTTTCCAGTGTAGATGCATCTTAAGCCAGAAAAACTGTGGTTCTTTGGCTCTACCCACTGAGGATTAACTCAGCCAAGGAGGTCATTTCTCCTTCTAGAGCAGCTCCAGCTCAAAACATTAGCCTATCTAAGACTCCAATCTGCCTTACTGTCATTGTCAGGAAGTGTGCTGTGCATGCACTCACCATACAGTATGCTACCGTTGCTCTGTCTCACTCCTGTCTCCTGTCTTGTCTCGGTTCACTCGGCTGGCTTGGACTCGGATCGTTGCCTGCCTGCGTGCCTGCCTGCCTGCCTGTGTGTGTTCATGTCCTGTTCCTGCACAACCACAACCACCACCACCACCACCTCCACCACCACCTCTCTGTCGCCCCCTCATCTGAAGGCTATGAGAAATCCCGGAGCTTAAACAACATAGCGGGCATGGCTGGTAACGCCCTGAGGTTGTCTCCTGTGACCTCGCCCTACGGATCGCCCTGCCCGCTGCGGCGCTCTCGCTCCCCTATCCCCTCCATCCTGTGAGACGTCCAGCCCTGGGCCACTTTGGCCTAAACTACCCCACATCCTACCCCCAAAGAAACTCCCTTTGCTATTACATCTGAACTCTGTTCTAGATATTGTGACTAGTGGATAAGTACTTAACTTTGTAGCTAAGACTAATGTTAGTGGCTTGGGCAACCTGAGCAGCTCCTCACTTTCCCCTTTTCCTTGAAGGTACATGTGCTTAGCTAACATCCTTAAGTAACTAGTCAGTTCTCCTGTGTCACTTGGAGTTCCTTTTAGTTCGATATTGTCATACTTTGAGACTTGCAATAAAAGAACTCTGGTGGCTTCAGAAGTAGCAGCCATAACATTTAATAAAGGACAAATTAATAATCAGGGATATTAGATGTTGCTATATTTAGATACCTTGAAAAAGACGTGCTTCCAAAAAAAAAAAAAAGAGAGAGAGAGATGTCACTTAATTTTAACCTCATACGACTGTGACTTTGTCTTTGGTTTGCTACTTTATTTCTGGGACGGAGACAGGAGGGATGGGTGTCCGGATGGAGGATTTGTCTTTCAGGACTGTGTTTCGACTCACACAAGCACATGTACAGTCTGTCACTCTTCACCTGCTGCTGGGCCTGCTCATGTTTGTGCATGGATCATTCTGTAACCATCGTCTGCAAGCAATGTGGCGAGGGGAGAAGGGACAAGGCAAACAGTAAGGAGAGCTTAATGAAATATATATATATATATATGTATATGTATATATATATATGTATATTTGAAGGAGTATTTTTTAATTATGTTGGGGTTTGGGGGGGATACACTTGACTTGCATTGTGTCTCATTTTGCCATTGGCTTCACCAACAATCCACCTAAGAGACTAAAAAAGGAATGCCAATTGGGTGTTCGTTTCTCTCTGCATGTGGGTTTTTGCTTGTCTGCTGCTATTTCTGATTAACTTTCTCCCCACCTCCTTGTTGTTTTTCTTTTCTTTAATGGAGTGCCACCAAAGCTGTTGTGTCTCTGGTTGTTTGCTCACAGATAACTGCAAAGAGGTTGTCTTTACTGGTTTCACACAAGCAGAGAGCAGTGTTCTATCTTAATGGCTTGGGGGAAGGCACCGCCATAGCGGAAAGGTAACCTTCTGAACGAGTGTGAGGGTCACATTGACGTGCGGAACCCTCTCACAATTATGGTCAGGAATTAACATTTGTGTTTGTGTGTCTGTGTGTACTAAAAACGGGGGTTATACAGTAATCCTAAAAAGAGATACAAACATGCACACTTGATGGCACCATTAAAGGTGCTGCTTGTAGCATTTTTAATCTGTGGATAATTACCATGTTAATATTGAGACATACGTGCAATTGGTGTAAACAAAATGACACCATCATCAAAAAAAAAAAAACAGTTTTGCAACTGATACATAACTTTTTACACTTCTGCTCTTTTAACTGCACAGTTTCACTTCATATCAGCCATCACCAAGGGCTATTAACTGCTCTCACACTAGACAGACTAATCTGAATTCCCTTAGAACCGCTCGGAGTGTCTCATATCAAATCTCGTATTAAACTGAAGCAGCCTTTGTTTTGTCATTTATTCATTCACTTTTTTTCCCACGACAGACATAAACTGCCTCTGTGCACCAACAGGTGTGGGACAGCAGACATAACCATGCAGTGATGTTCCTCACCCATCCCTATGTCTATACCAGTAGCAATGGTTGCTTAGCAACTGGCTCACAGCTAGATGCATCTTACACATAGCTCGGCAAAAAGTCAAACAATTAAAAAAGAAGAGCTCTCGCAAACATTTCTGTTTGTCTCTACACCAAATTATTGAATCCCCCCCGACACACTTAAACCACTGCAATACACAATAGAGCTTTTATAATTCTGGATATATGCTGAAAGAGCACCATAGATTTGTACTATGTTCTCATATTTTGTGCATATAGAAAATAGCCAGTCTGTGCATGGCAAGTTCTTCTGAAATGATGCTCAGCAAAGACAGATTATGCATTTCTGATATTTAGAGATGTGTTTATATTTTATTTAGACAATTCATTTCCTATTTGAATGACGGTGGGACAAGTCATCATTATGAGGACCTATTGCAGTGGGAAGACCCCATTTGGAGCCATAAGGCCACTCCTACAGGACAAAATGGACGAGGAGGAGGCACGCAAAAAACGTTGACTGTCAGCAGCCCAGCCAATGGCTCAGTGAGCAGAAAAGGAACTTAATGATCAAAAGGAAATCCTGGGAGGACTTTGTTTTTTGTTTTCTTTTTGTTTTCCTGCTTTGGAACTGTGGAGAAAAAAAAAGGAGAGCAAAGCAAACTGGACACGTCCTTAAAAGAGACTATCTACTGTATAGATATTGCTCCTGTAAATAAGACAACAACACAGCCCATCTGGGCTAAGCAGCTCCGTCCACACATCTGTCTTTTGATGGCGAGTCAGGTAACAAGGTGGTTTGTTGGTAAGTTGCACCGTGACACTCAACGTCAATCACTTTACTTGCTGTGGTATCCCTCCTCGCAATAAGTGTAATAAGATGTATCAGTTGAGGCACTTTGTGTTCTAAAAATGGAGTGTATTCATATATAAAATTCTACAGTATATACAGTACAGAGAGACAAACGTGCTAAGTTGAATAAATGTGACATTATGGTCATCTCTGCTTTTGTTTCCCTTGGTAATTTTCAGTAGGTTAATTGCTCTGCTGTGTGTTAATGTGTGTGTGTATCCTAAAACTCCAGGGTAAGATCTGCAGTTTGAAAGGCCAGGTCAGCGGATACCAATGAGTGGACTTGATGCTGTCACTCTTCCAGTTAGTTTTAGCACAACCATGAATGAGACAGAGTTCCCCTGTGATGCAGTCGCCGTTGTAGAAGTCCCCCCCCCCCAGATGGCATTTAACATGCAACTACCCTGCGTTTGTGCTGCAGATGTTCATCTCTTCACAAACAAAATTATTCTAACCAGACTATTCCTCATAACTCCTGGTGGCTAAACAAAAAACTGCATAACTTGATTCCTTCAAACTTTTCCCCTTGTGGGGGTGGAGCAAAAGTGTAGCAGAAGTTTACCAAGTTATAAAGTGGGACTTCTAGAATGGCTACATCTGCACAGTAGCAATCCCATGTACCCAAACAATCAGATCGGATTTGCAATAAGCACCCGAAAACAAAAAGCGCCGATCCACACTGTGATTTCAGCAGCCCGTTAAAACAAGACGGCAGAAGGGAAACAGAGTGAAAATGTAGCTCTAAAAGCTGATAGAAAGGACTGGCAGGTGGCCCAACTTCCGTGTCATGTTGGTCGCGACCTGCACAGTTGTTGGCTAGCTGTCAAGTGTCACCCTGTACCCACAATCGTCCTCGTTTAGTACACACGCTGCTTTACTCTTTGAACTGACAAAGGAGAACCGTTCTTTGTGTATTTTTAGGATGACGTCGTGACTTGAAAAAAAAAAAGGTGTTTATTTTTTTGAACCCAGAACATGTATTTTTGTGTCTTACTGTTGAGTACATTGCTCTTACCTGTGAAAGTCATGGTAGTCTGATGCTGTGCTTCTCCATCGTGTCCTCAAACTGTCAGGCTTTTGATCTGAGTTCATGTTTTGTATGTTTTACTGTGAGGAAAATTCTAGTTTGAAGTCTGTATTTGTGGAGCCTTTTGTTGGCATTCTAAAGTGCATGCTGAAAAAAAAACCATTATGTCAAAGTGTAAAAAAAAAAAAAATAAGATGACATACGGTATATCACGTTCAAAAATGTGTATAGAGTAAAGGTAAATGCTATGTGAGAGATTCACATAAACTATTTATCTTTTAACTGGTTGTTTCTTTCTTTGCTTCATTTTCTCTCTAACAGTGATTTTGGGTGGACTGAAAAATACTTGACAACTCACAGTCTTCATCAGTGGATGGAGTTTGGAGTCATCATGTGACTGAAGGTCCATACTTTGGTCAAGTGATGACAACTGAACCATCTCCATGACAACTGAGCAAACATCATTCACTGATGAAGGCCATGAGATGCGGGTTGAAAGCTCTTGAATAAGCTAGTATATAGATGTGTTAAGATTTTTTTTTTGTAAAACTACTATTTCCAAGGTCAAGACTATGAGTTTCATCTCATAGTTTCAAATGATTTTGGAATACTGACAGCCACAAACGGTTGTGAAAATTGAATTCAAGTTCCAAGAAATCCTAAAACGTGACATTTCTAACCTGCAGACAGCGTGGTCATGGTTAACACTTTATTTTGTGGGTCCTACAAGATGTTTCCTGGAAAGAACTATATAATTTGGTACACATTTTAGGGAAAATAGACAATCTTCTGAGACAGTTATTTCCCATACTTCCCCATAAGAAACTGCTCCATTTAAACCCAAGTAAATTGTTTTGACACCTGGTATACCCACTTGCAGGTCTAGTTCATATTGCATTTATTATTGGAATCTTAATTCATTATACTGTATATGTTAAATTTAAGCTTGGCTGCTTTGCATATCTGGCTGACCTGTGTTGCACAAAAAAGGTTACACCAGTGGTTCCCAACCTTTTTCGTCCGACATCCCCCCACAGCCCTATCAGATGGGCCTAAATACCCCTTTATCATACCCTTTGATAGAAGGGGTGGTTTTATGGTGTTGTTCAATGGGATTTTTTAGTAGTTTTAGCTAAGTTTGCATTTGTACTACTGTACTGCCATTTGGAGTGACAGAAACTGGTTGTTTCAACCATTTACAGTCTCTTTACTTTTAGTTTTTCCAGCTAGTCTTTCTGCAGTCTGAATTAACTTACAGTTGACTCAGGTTGGTGGAAACTGAGGCGTGTCTTGTGCAGTCAGACTACCATAGTTGGTAAATTACTGTGACAATAACTATAAAAATCAGCATCACACACATTTGTAATCTTATTTGTGTGTTGATTTATCTCCTAAACACAAATATGTGGATATATAATATCAAATCATAATTTCTATTTTCTCAAATTAGCTGAGCTTCACAATTTTCCACGTATCCCCTGATAACTGCACAAGTACCCCTTGGGGTACAAATACCCCTGGTTGGGAGTCACGGGTTACACTATCAAATCATAGAAATTAGTGTTCATCAGTCCTATCCAGTTGACCACTGCCTCCGTTTTCCCTATAACTGCCATGCCATATAATCAAGGAAATTATAGGAAACAGCATGTTTGTTGACCCAGCTGGGTTGTTATGTTGTATGCCAAATCAAACCATAAGGTTGAAAGAAGAGAAATTATATCTTTTGGTTGATCCATCTTTATCTGGACAAAATTTGGATTAGTAATCTTGCTGTAATGAGACATGAACCCGTTTGTGGGGGCCTCTGTGTTCAACCCACTACCACCCGTCCTGCAGGATTTCTGACCATTACCGTGCTCCTCCTGCTACGATTCTGATCCCTCCCTGTGTTCTTTCAAAAATCCTGCCTGCTCATCTTGCTGGGGAAACAAGACACATTAGGCCGTTACAGACTGTTTTATTTAAAGAAGTGCAAATTCGAGAACTGGATCTGTTATACAGTTATGGGTGGTGTCGTTACCCATAGCAACAGATGCAAACCAGATGCTGGAACATCAGGCTTCAGAGCGGCAGAGATTGTATTATTGTTTAAAGATTTGTATAAAAAGGGATAAAAAAGTCAAATGTTACCAATATGTAAACAAAATCTATGTATCTGAGTATCCAACTATACACATTACTACTGACAGTGCAAGTGAAATATGTAGGATTTGTATGTGACCTCTGCCACACCTAACACCAGAATGTCATTCAGTAAAATGTGCAGCATCTCAGTTAGTGGGGAGGTGGTTGTTGTAGCTGCACTTTATCATTTACTCTAATAACACAGGTGTGCTTTAACCCTAGCATCATGACAACCCAGCTGGGTCAACAAACATGTTTCCTATAATTTCCTTGCTTTAACCCTAGCATCATGCCTAGTGCAGCTGTAAATGTCATTTCCCAGTGAGAGTAAAAGGCAAACAAAGCAGTCGGTGCCTGAGAACAGGAGCAGCGTTTGTCTGGCGGGCCGGCGTTGATTTCTCCCACAGGTTCAGGCTGAGATAATGGCGAGCCAGAGCCCTCCTCTCCCACTTCCCGCGTGCCCTGTTCATTCTTCAAGTCACGTCCAGCAATCAGCACCACTCGGCGCACTGTATCTCTGACACATCCCAACTATCTTTACTCCCGTCGCCATGGAAACAACCACAGACGTGCCAAAGAGATGTAAACAGCCAGAGCTGGGAGTGTGTTTTTCAGGAGAGCCCCCCCACCACCCGTCTCCTACACCCACCCACCCAACCACCCTCCACCTTCCCTCCTGGGGAGGGGGTGGTGTGTACGGTACCAGCTGCTGAAAGTCCAAAATACCAAATTCGTGACATGAATATTGCATCAGCGGTAAACTTGTTGGTGCTCGCTCAGTGAAACACAAATTTCACCCAGACCAACCCAACAGGTGTGTGTATATGTATTCATGTGCACAGTAAGTCCTATTTTATTGTTTGTTAGTGTTAGTTTTAAAAGCAGACAAGACTGCATCACTGACATACTGTAGATTCATTGCCATATCATAACAACTACACCCCACAATGCAAGAATGTCAGGTGCAACAAAGAAGGGACTGATGGTTTGAGTCTTCTTCTGGTAGTGGGGGCTAAATGCTGGAGAAAAAGTCATGGGCTCATTAAGTTAAAAGCTTTCGTCCCCTGAGGAGCAAGCATGTGCCCAGTGAATTTCATGAAGATTTACTATGAAATTTTGGCCTGATGGTGGTGCTAGATTAAAGGTCAGGAGGTCATCAAGGACTCTAGAGCTCTGTCCCTATTCTATACCACAAGCTATTTCTAAGCAGGGCTCAAGTATGTTGCGTGTTCACACTTATGTGACAAAATGAAATAAAAAGTCAGTATGCATATTAAGAAATGCTTGATTTTTTGATTGATTTCAGACCTGAATGGTGGTGAGACACCTCCAGAAAGATCTTGAAAAACAAAAAAATATGTCTTTAATATTTATTTTTTAGAAAGACAGTATCAAATGCTAAAGTAATTTTCTTCTTTAGGAACTTCAGAAACCGTACACTGTAGAAGATAACTATATATCTATTAGTATATAGTGCATACAAATTATTATGTGGTATGGAATCGGGACACAGCTTAAGATTCATCCACTAGGGGCTGTGAATATTCACAGGAAATATCATGTCAGCCCGGTTAGTAGTTTGATTAATGTTGGATGACTAAATGGCAAACCCACCAACCAACTTCACTATCCTTAGCTTTACTATTCTGAACCACCAAAACTCAAAAAGTCACAAAAAGTAAATAGAAATTGGTATGACATTGGACATTGAACAACTCAGAGAAAGTACAGGGATTATTAATATGAAACTGACAGGGTTAAAGGTCCTTTTCTGAATGGAGACACTTATTTAAAAAAAGTGATGCACCTCACATTACACTGATGATAATCAGCCTTTGTATATATATATATATACACACTGTATAAATGTAAGCAAGATGCTGGCTTCTGAAGCTGTCATACTTCAGTGTGGCATTTAAATCCTGATAAGTGCCATGTAATGAGACTGGCGTAGTTGATGAGGGCAGTGTGAGTCAGCCGGTAGAGTGGGGGCTCCGTTTACAGGCTTTGTTCCAGGTGTGTACTCAAAAAGCCACGGGAACTCTCTAAATTACTCCCCCGCTGACACGGAGCCCCTTATTGACAACCACAAGGGCAGCGCGTAGTGGCGTGCGCTAAGTGCCGGGACACACAAGGGCTGTAAATACCCGCGTTAGCTCTGGGAGACAACAACAACAAAAATAATTAAAAAACAAAACAGCAGAAATGAGATGAGGATTATACTGTAAAGACACTCCAATTGCAGCAGGAAGTGAGTCCACACATCAGCTGCACAGGAAACCGGCCCTTCAGCCATCCTGTCCACCACTTCACTACTGTAAGTACGTGGGATACTGATGTGTACTCCTCCTTTAGTTTTGAGTTTTCATCCTTTATTTAGCTGCAGGAAGAGGGATGGAGGGAGGCACTGCTATGCAAATGTTCTGTTCTGCAACATTAAAGATGTTTCATAATATGTGTTTACTGGTTTCTGAAGGTTTGTAAGATTTCAACGCTCCCTGACGACTTGTGAAAAAAAGTCCAAGTGCAGCTCTGAATTTAAAAATTCATAGTATTTAACAGTGTCTTTCACATGGGTAATACATGAGAATTGTACAGCACAGATACAAAGTTCTGTGCTGTGTTGATCTCCAAAAGAAAAAGGACAGTTTCTTTTTATCAGCCCACACGGGGGGGTCAGAAGTCAGCCACAGAACAGCACTGATGGAGCTGGCAATTACTCAAGGACACATGCGACAGCAGGCTGGTTGCAATTACTATTAAGTGTGATATGCTTAAAGCAAACGTGCTCCTAAACAAACCTGTGTTTTAAGTTTTAAATGTGTCACCCACAATTAGCAATTTAAAAAAAGAAACTTTCGAGACCATATTATGGATCTGTTCTTTGGTGGGTCCAAGGAGGGCCAGTGTCCCTGGCTGTGACAACAACCCTGAAGCCCCTAGTGCCCCCACTAAAACACATTGCATGATTTTCTCTCATTTTTATTTAAACTAGCTATCAAATTCAAATTAGAAGTCATTGCCATTGCAAGCCATAGCAACTGTTTTCCCTTGGAAAAAATATGCAGTTTCTCTCTTTTCACGCTGTTGTATGCCTGAAAATACTTCAGCAGCTTTGACGCATATTGTTTTTTCCCCAAGGAGTGTGGATCAAACTCTACAAACACAAATTTATTTTACATCCTATACCTGTAGGTTTGTATGCAGAGGTTTGCTTTCATGCTGGCAAGAGCCTGCCAGGAGCTGACCAAGGTGTCACTGGGATTATAAACACAGATGAGAAATAAATAGACAGAGACAGAATGAGATCATTATGATCAGGGAAATGTCTGTTTAATGAAGATGGGGGTATGTTAGCTGTCAGATGATTACCTGACTCTGTAATTCAAATGTGAACCTCTGAGCTCCCCTCACTGTACTGCTGCCAAAAAACACTTTTAAATGCCTCTACTAAACAGCAAATGGGGTCACTGGCTGACCAAATAGTAAAAGATTTACAGCTTATTGAGTAGAAAGACTGGACAATTTCCAACATCTTCAGGTACCCGGAGTTTTCTGATGTATTGAAGAAGTGAAACACCTTGCATGTTGAGCCTTAAAGTCCCGATGATGAGCAGGGGGAGCGGGGAGTATTAAATATTTCACGTGAGACATTCCCATTGATCAGCCGAAGCCTCTTATCCAGCTCAGCTGCCTCCGTGTCATTACACAGGGAGAGATCATAGGCTGCGTGCACCCAGCAGCGGGCTAATGAGCCCGTCGAGCTAAGGTAAGCCTGTGCACGCTCGTATCAGCAAACTAAATTTAGCACGGTGGATTTGTGATCTCGCAGAGGTTGACTAGCGTTTCCCCCCCGTCGTCACAGTGTCTCTCTGAAGCTTTTTCAGTATCTGATATTTTAATATTGTTCAGAATGGCTGTATGGCCTTGATTTTGAATGTGGAATTTGAGACAAAAAGGCATGTATGCACACTTAATCACGAGAGGCATCTATTATTATAAGAACTGGATACAAGATGGCGCCCACTTATTCCAATGTAAGTTGTTGCTTGTCCAGGACATACTGCAAATAAAAGTTCTTTCTGTCTGTCTGCTTTGCTTTGCTTCTCTGTTGTGGACCCACTGCACCTGCATATTTCTGTCTCTGTCCCTGGCCCCGCCTGTTCATCCCATAGACCACTGGTTTCCAGCCTGCGGGTCTGGACCCCACCAAGGGGTCACAAGATAAACCTGAGGGGTCGCGAGATAATAGGGAAGATAACAAAACATACTTCTGCTATGTAAAATAATGTATGACTTTAATAATGGCTTTTCCTTTATCTTTATTTGTCTCTTGTGAAGTCTGGACAGCACAAAACCACATGAAATGTGATTTTTGCAAATGGGATTCAAGCCACATTTGGAGGTGGTTTGAAATGCGATTCCAATCGGACGCTCAGTCCGGACGCTCTGGTTGCTCAAATCGGATTTCAAAGTGTCTTTTGCATCACTCAGCGGCTGTATACCAGTCTCCTCTGTCGCAGAGTTTGTCTGGTGTGACGCTGAGGTTCTGCACTATGACTGGACAGCGCGATATTTTGGAGGGCGAGATGTTGGATCTCCATTTCTCACGCTTCCGTGTTGGAAAGCAGCGTAACCAGCGTACGTATTTACTGATGCCTACGTCGTTACCACAGCAACCCTTGCAGATCGATCTGATCACTTAGTCTGTCTGTGTTAAAGATGTGATTTGAGAAACAGATCTGATTTACCTGCAGTCTGAACAAAGCCTAATACAATCAAGGTGACATCACTCAACATCTGGTAGCCACAGATACAGTCCACTGTTGTTAATTGGATTGCACTTGTTGGGATCAGCTGATAGCATTTGTAAATGTGCTACTTGACCTTCTCATAAGAACTGAATAGACCCGCTTTACTTTGATGCTGTTCTTTGGCATGGAAGAAATCATTTCATCACTGTCCGTCTGATTATTATGGATGTTTTCACGACAGATGAGATATTTGGACTTGTCATAGCATGAACAGCCCAGGTGTAACTAATTACACTGACAATGGCTCGTTTCCTTTAAAACTCATCTATCCATCCTGTCGTATGCACAAATATTCCCTTAGCTGTATAGTGAGGTAGAATTTGAACCACTTTCACACAGCGCAAATCCAATTCTTCCCCCTAAAACTAAACTATTAACATAAAAGATAAAGGAGAGTGAGGTAGATGTCAATTAAACTGTCTGCACTCGCCCATACAGTGGTGAGAAGAGATCTAACTAGGCAAATAAGTGAAAACACGTGTGTGGATATACTCTGGGTGTGTAGAGCCTGCCTTATTTTGATTTTTATTTAAGAAACCCACGCCAGTGAGCTATCATGCACAATACCAGGAGCTATCAAAACTAAATGGGGTGCCGTCATTATTAATCAATTACACCTCAGTTTCCCTGCTATGACATGTCAAGATAGACTTTTTGTGTCATACATCATACAGGTGTTAAAATTAGTCATTGCTTGGCAAGTAGGCTAACATTACTGTACTTGTGACTCAATTGTACGCGTAAACTATTTTTGCACTAAGCATACAAGCATTTAATGTATAGTACTTTACTGTTTTGTGCATTGAATGGCAACATTATCTGTTGTATTATTATGTTCTCTTGCTGTAGTAATTGATTCTCATTTTTAAACATTGAGTATTTGTTTCTTTCCATCATTGGTATTAATATATAAATGATTACATTAATTAAACTTCCCTTCATATGTTTATTTGAATTATCTAACTGCACAAGCATTCATTTGTACAAATTTAGTAAAACTGGCCCCTTAAAACAATTAAAAAGGGTTCAAAAGCAACAAACTTTTATTTATCTCATAAAACAAGGAATCCTAAGCATCACACAGTTTTTTTTCACAAAAAAAAAACACAAAAAAAACAGCCACTGTGCGTTTGTATACTGTTGTGCTGCAGCTTAAGTAATGTCCTAGTGTAGCCAGACATCCCCTTAATGGATATGGCCTAAAACATTAAACACTACGAGAGTCTCTGGTTCTTGTTGTTTATTTGTGCTGTGGTGCATTCAGGCCTCAAATTACTGCGAGAACACTGAAAGTGTCTGATAGTGTTTATTCTCAGCTTATCTCCTTGCAGTCACTGACTCTCAGCTGATGTGCAATTAACAGAAAACATTTAAAATCTACCACACTGAAAATAAATGAGAAGGCAAATAACTAGCCTGTGCTTTATTATAAATAAGTTATATGGCTGCTAGAGTCTTCATCTGTATGTACAGATGTGAGCAGAGTCACAGCTATGGGTGGTTGCCTACATAAAAATAGTAAATAAATAGAACTAAGGCAATTTGTTTGAATGAACTGAATTATTTTTGAATTATCAAGTTCAGTCATTTCATGTTCGTCAGCCATGTCTGCTGTCACAGGGGCTCCTGTAATGGACCACACATGAACATTAATCTAACCTGGCGTCTCTCTCCGTGTCAAAGGTGACAGCTGTAATTGGCTGTGTGATGAAATTTGGTGAAAGCAGTAGCATGTGGCTCCTGTTCTTTGGCTCCGCAGGCCCGATGTCATTTATTTAATCCTGTGTGTCATTTAAGTTTGGTGTCCATTCAGAAAGATTTTACAAGCATGGTATTTTCTCTGCATGACTGGATTTGTGTTGGCTGACACAACAACTCTAATGGCCACTAGATGGCGACTCAAAGAAAGCGCTGACTTTATTAAAGTGAAAGGGAAAACGCTTAAAGGGGAATTCCCCCAATTTTACACATCAAAGTCTGTTTAAAGGTCTTAGGGAGTACTACTGCTTATGTGAAAAAAGTTGTATAAAGCCATTTGTGTCTCCAGGGGGAGCTGTTTGAAGTCTGATAAATATCCTCAAGTGATGTCACTTGAGTCAGCATCAGTTGGGGCTGAAGACTACAAGTTTGAAAATGAAAAGAATCTGGCGGTGTGGAGTTAGAAAGAAGCCAGACCTGTAGCCCCCTCCTTATCTCTGCTTGAGGCTGGAGGCTACATTAGCCACCAGAATCTCTGACCTTGGCCTTGCCCCCGGAGGCTAAATCTTCATATGATAGCTGATGGGTTCCGAGATTGCATTGTGGGTAATGTAGGCGCCAGTGTTTGACAAGGAAGAAGAATCAGTGGAATACTCTTTTAACTTTAATTTTTTTCACAAGAAGTCATGGTCTTGACAGCTAAATATTTTGTGTGTATGTGTATCTCACTGCTGATTATAAAACTTATAGTGTCATTAAGAAGATTTTAAGCTTTTAGGAGGGGTGTGTTTGGTTGTGTTTTTGCTTGACTGAGAGGGGTCTCCATCTCCACACTCGCCTTTAGTGGAATTTGAGTCTCCACTAACTGAAAAAGATTAAACCAAATTAAAGTTTCAAAACATCCCTTCAGAAACCAATTGTAAACATGACAGATGCCACAGTCATGTTTCTTTACACGTTCCACTTTAATCATGGAACACAATTTTTAACAGTTGGAGTGAAATACACTTCAGCTCAGCAGCATCCATTAGTCGTCTCATGTTTGGGAGATAAAGAGCAAAGAGGGATAGGAAATGGATGATTAATATAGAACTAAAGGTGCGGGAGCTGTAATTCACGGAATCCATTTTTACTGCTCTTAATTATCTGCTTGATTATTGCCAGAAGCGGTCTCAGAGATAAATTCTAATGTACTCGATAGTGGTTGAAGCCTTATGCTGGGTTAAAGAACAGCACTAATTACAACAGAGAAGCCTCCCACCCCCTCTCCGGAACAGTGAATAATTCAGATGTCTGTGATTTAAATGCAGCCAAACAGCCATTAACTAACTGGAAGCCTGTTCATGTGCCCAATGTCACAGTGCATGCCTTGTTTTTCTATCCTGATTGTCTCACTTGACTGCTTTTTTCACCTTACAGAGCTACACTGTGGAGTCGCAAATTAGGCTTTCAAGGGAGACTGTTTATATAGATCACATACGTCGAAAAATAATGCATACAATACACAAAAACAGATACCTTGGATGATCCACACTGGGAATTGATGTTGGTATTACACACAGCTTACATCCTACAATCAGTACAAACAGAATGAGATACCAGCAATGACTAAACAAACCCTGAGTCACTGTGGCCCTTTAGACCGACAAGGCAACTCTGCTTCCATCCACATACACAACTCATTCATGCCTACAACTCCTAATGACAACACAACGGATACATGCGAGTCACAAATTCAATCAATACATGAGTAATCCAAATAAAAAGAGGTGACGAATACACTGAAGATACAAACCAGCAAAGAATAAACAATAGTCATCATCCTCTCCCCTCAGAGGAGATTCAACATATTCTATCAAGTGACAGCATGGACTATCAAGTAGCCATGAGAGTAAAGCAGTTGTATGTGTGTATGTTGGGAATGGGTAGGGGGGTTATTGATCTTTAGGCGCCAGGAAACCCTGTTCTCCCATTTCCGCTGTAATGAAACATAATCGCTTTGAGAGTGGCAACTTTCCCTCACAGCTTCAGATGATCTGGGCCTGGAGTCAGGCTTTGTGCATGTGTGTTTGTGTGTGTGTGTGTGGGGATGCAAGCAGAGTAATATGTATTTGGAAGAAGACAGTGAAAACCCTTAAGTGAAATTTTGTGGCTCTAGATTGGCTGTTTTGTGGTAAGTTACGAGATTTTTGAGATTTGTAGATTTTACACCTGGCAAAACATCACAGAAAAGATACCAACAATCTATTGTGTTGTTAAATGTATTCTTTAATATCTCTCTGGTTTAGCTTGAAAGTAAAGTTTCTTTTCATAAAAGCTTATAGTAGGGCTGACTCAGGTGACCCCTGAGCCCCCCCTTAGTTATGCTGCTATAGGCCTAGACTGCCGGGGGACTTCCTATGATGCACTGAGTTCCTCTCTCCTCCTCTTCCTCTCCATCTGTACGCCCTCATATCCCATCAATGCTTGTTATTAATTCAACTTCTTCCCGTGGTTGTGTGCTTTCTCTCCTCTCTCTCTCTCTCTCCCCTTCAGCCTCTCAGTCTGGGTCTGTGGTTGCTGCAGCCTGCTGCCCAGTGCTCCTGCTCTGCACCCGCTGCTGCTATTGCTTTGTTGTTGCTCTTGTTATTGGTGTTGCTGTTAGGGTGTTGCTCTTAGTGTTGTTTCTGTTGGTGTTAACATCAATGCCATTACCATATCTATTGCCTTACATCCCTATGTGGAACTGTATTGTGCTGCTGTATGTTCTCTTTTCTCCTGCTCTCTCTCTCCCGCTCCCCCCCTCCCCCTTCAACCCAACCGGTCGAGGCAGATGACCGCCCACCTTGAGCCTGGTTCTGCTCGAGGTTTCTACCTGTTAAAAGGGAGTTTTCCTTGCCACTGTCGCATAGTGCTTGCTCATGGTGGGAACTGTTGGGTCTCTGTAAATATAAAGAGTCGGTCTAGACTTGCTCTATTCGAAAAAGTGCCCTGAGATAACTTTGTTATGATATGGCGCTATATAAATAAAACTGAATTGAAACTGAATTGAATTTTTCAAATCTTGAAGTGTAACTAAACACCAGGCTGAAAAAGCAGTGTTTTACCTGTAATCACACCCAGCAGTGATGTCACAGTGTACTGACACACCCGGGAGTACACGTCTACATCACTGTAGCAAGGTTAAACCACTATTAGTCAATTAATCAATTGGTCAATCTACAGAAAGGAATCAGCAACAATTTTAATAATCAGTTAAAAGTTTAAGTTATTCGTTTTAGCAAAAATGCCAAACATTGACTGGTTACAGCTGCTCAAATGTGAATATTTGCTTGCTTGTCACAGTCTTCCATGATACTAAATTGGATATCATTGTTTGGGATTCATTGACAAAATAACCTGCAGATGAATCGATAATGAAAATCCTCAGTTGCACTCCTAAAACCACTGGAGGTTAATTGTTGTTAAGTAGCTCTTTGAAGCCACTATGTGTGAAACTTATTTTCTGACTTTAGCACCCCCATTGGTAAAAAAAAAAGAAATAAAAAAGACAGTCTAGCAGACAGCAGTGTGCGTCACTAACCCCCTTCCCCCTTGGATTCCAACGGGAGGCACTAAGAATGCATGGGCTTAAAGCAACACAAAGATCAATTTTCACCAGGAGACTTGTACCAAAAAATAATTTTAAAAATGTTATAATCACATAGCAATTCAACATGTACCGGTTAGGGTATATTTTGGTCTGTAAGAAAAAAGTATTGAGGTATGATACTCAGCCCTAGTCCGCTTAATGGGTAAACATCATGGATACCTACGTTTTTCATTTTCCAAAACTAAAATACCCCAGTCCCCCAGCCATGGTGCTTTGGAACCCTAAATACAAAGACAGAGGAGGAGACACGTGAGATAGCAAAGACATAAGAGTTTGAGAGGGACAGATACTGAGGGAGAGAGACCTTTTAACTATTAGCCCAACTGGCATTTACTCTCCCTGTCAGCTTCTGTCTGAGCAAACAGGAAAACAGGAAGGAGAGAGACAAAGCCAGTTGGAGCCTGAGGAGTGACCACAGCTGTCAGGTAGAGCTGTGTGTTGCTGAACACTTACACCCCATTTATGGAAAAGGACAGAGGAGGGAAAAAGCAATCACTGGACAATTTAGCAGTCTTTTAGCCATCTATTGTTGCTGGTGGGGAGCAGAGCACAGCGAGGGACGTGCGGCTGGGTTCTTATCTGATGTGATATACACAGCAACTATTCCTCTGCTTTCACTGCTTTTTAGTCCTTATTAAAAAGAGAGGGAGTTAGTCTTTCTGTTTAATGAAAAATTAATTCATGGGCAACATTTAGAGGCAGGGTCTGATTTACCGATAAGCCTGTGAGGCTTTATTTCCTGCTCAAAGCACAAAGCAAAACGGGGAGCATCATTAGAAACGCAGAAAACAGACGCTTAAAGGCTGCGAGCAGCCTTACATCACTGCTGTTGCTATGCAACACAAACTTCAACAACTTGCCAGCTACATCTAATTAGTGTTTAGCCAGCTAACAAGTGAAAAAGGAGATAATGTTGAGAAGTAAAGCTGCAGAAGATGAATTGAGAGATTGTGCTTTTGTGTGGGTTTAAAGGTGCAGTTCACCCAAAAACACAAAGAAATATTCTAATGTCTTAGCAGGAATGCCGTCTATCCATCCAGATGGTTTCTGTATGATTTACTGAGGTTTATACATATTGACTCACCCCATTACAGTGGAGCTAAATGGCAATGATAATCAACACCTGTTTTTTTCTCTTACTTGGAGATAAACAGTAAGCAGGTGTACTTTGGCATAAGGTAGTTCTCCATTAAACAAGAGCTGTAATTGTTGTATCATGATCATGATATTTGGAAAAAGGTGCTGTTGTGTTCTTTAAATTTAATCTTTAATTAGCGCTTTCAGCATCACAGATCAGATACCAATGATAGCTCTATACACCGTGGTTGGGGCTAGGCAATATGGATAATATCCTCTTTCACAGTATATGTAATTTTAAATGTGGATCTATATTGTGATATAATACATTTTCTGGGAATTTGAGAAATTGCCAGGAATGTCTGTTTTTGGCTAATCCAGCAAATCCAGCATTAGCAGTAAATGCCTAAAAAAATCAAAGTACTTCATTGCATTGATGCTAAATTATTTAAAATACAATAGTATCATGAAGCAGTACTGCTCACTAGCTGTGTTTACATGGACGCTAATATTCTGCTAATATTGGAATAATAGGAAAAATGCCTCATGTAACCACCTCAATCAAAAGAGACTGACCCAATCCGGTCGAATCGGCAGGAATTTCTAATCGGGTTGAGAGGAGTGGTGTAAACCTTTGATAATCCGTTCAATCAGAAAATTTTAGCGCCTAATAACTATGTAAACAGTTAATCCGATTGTTTCTCTCTGGTTGGAATAAATATATTCTTTCTGCGCATGTTTGCCTGAACGAGTTTCCGGGAGGGACAGAAGGTTGGTTTAAAGGCTTGAAACAATACAACCTAATAGAACCAGAGCTATTAAAGTGAACTGACCAGGGACCTTTTAAAGGATCATTTGTGTTTTTTGCTCCATCAGACTACTTTTTAACAAGGTTGCAAGTTGTAATAAATCTGAATTGTGCTTTAAGATGCTACTTACTTCAGTCTCTGCAATAGATTTTTTTCTTTGATTCTGTCATCATAGTTGAGCTTGGGCCATAGGACAGCCCCAAGAAACACATCCCATCTAAAACACAGAGAATGTACAGCATATCTAACTACAAACAAACCAATGAAAACAACTGTACACGTCACATGTGACCACACAGCCTTCTTAAGACATTATGTAACTACTGCTTGTGCTATTGTAGAATGAGCACCTACAGACTGAGCTTAGGTGTTAGAGGAAAGAGGGCGGGTGAGAGCAGGTATGTCATTCGGATTATCACGTGGGGAATTCCCGTTACAAATTTTTTGGCTGACATAGCATCACAGCCCTCAGAAAAATGCAATGACAACGTCTCCAATGTCAAAGTGTGTAATTCACCGTAGGGCAATTTAGTCTACACTTACAGTATGATGAGACCATAACATTACACATAATCGGACTTTGCAGGTACTAGAGGACAATCTCATTCAAAAATGAGATATCCACCTACTACTTTTAGATTAGAGACTCATCCACAGAGAGCTCTGCCTCTGGGGAAGATAATGTGTGGTTTAACAACACTGACTGATTAATGTCAGGTGGCAATTCTTCCTGCCTAAAAGAGATACAAAAGGATTTTGTAGTCAAACTTTTCATTTTGCTGCCTGGTTGCTTGGGTAAAAAAAGCAATTGTGCCAGGATAAAGCTTGAGTAAGCAGCATAATTCACCTGCACTAGTAATTCTGGATACATTTTTCTTCTCAGACTCTAACAAGCAGGGCTGCATTGTGAATAAGAGGTCTGAAAGAGCCGTGGTGTCCAGCATGCCAACACTACTGTTTGTCCTTCAGCTGTGGAGAAACTGTATTCATCCATCTCTGCAAAAATCAGACATACCAGCAGGTCGTTCTCAGTTCTAATTTGAATGTGTTATACTCAAGGGCGTAAGATTGGTTTGAAAAGTGGGGTGAACACATTAAAGCAGGGGGAGCTGACATGGCTTATGGTCAAAAACTAGCGAGTCAACATCTTTGCCAACAGAGTCAAACATCAAGCAAGTGCAACAACACAAGACATAGCAAGCCAGATAATATTACTTTCTAGTCCAACAGCAAGAAGGCCAGCTCGGTGGCTGTCTTGCAGCCTTTTATTTTGCCATGATGTCCATACTGAGAATACAGAGCTAGACCCATGTGTGATGTAACTTTTACATTTTGAGATGGTAAAATACATCAATTAATCAACGACAGACAGATCAATTCATCACACTTGCTGTTTCTTGCGATGCTTCTTTCAAAAAAATTTCTATCGCAAAACTGTACCAGTACGGTGCCACTCTAGTCACAAACTGCTACTCACAGCGCCAGAGTGGGTCCATTTGATTACTATCCTGGCGTACACTGGTGTCGCATCAGCTGGGCGGAGTTTGCCAGCAAATTAATGTAAAATAAGCACATCGGTGACCCAGCAACATACGCTGGGGTAGTAGATTAATCAAGTAGACCCAATGTTAGAATATCGGACGCTAGAGAGCTACCACGGCGTTTCACTAGATTAAAAGTCCCTTGTGGATGTTATGCCCAAGGTTATACCTAACCTAACTAAAATGTAGTTTTCTTAATGATTCCTGACAGCTTTATAACAATGACCCCTATAATGTCCTACACACTGTGATTTCCTGCTTGGTGACTATGAGTGTAACCCTTCTAATCTCCATCTAAGTCCCTCAGTACTGTACTGTTATGTAAAACACATCCATCCGAGTTTAATTCCCCTCAGTCCACTCTGCCCTGTCGACATGGGCTGTTAACACTGCTGACAATCAAGTGCTTTTAGGCGCGTTGTCAACCAAGAGTAATCAATCTGTCTGTTTATCAACCTCCACGCCCGCTGTTCATTCCCCTCACCAGCAGCATTTGGCCCACCATCCATAACATTTGCCGCAGTTAGAGGGACGCTCCATCAGGTTTGGTTTCATAAGTGAGTGTGAGGCAGTTTGCATGGCTAATGATGCTCCACGGCTCGTTTGGTCCTCGCCTGACGAGCGGAGCTGTTAAACAAGTTATGAAATCAAAAAACGTAGGAGACAGTGAATAATGAGAAGGAGATAGCACCACAGTTATATTCATATCTGCCTTTCTTCTGTATGATGTAGTCTACAATATTTTGTACTTGGACTCAAGTGGCTGAATATTCTTTTTAAATTTTTTAAATTTATTTAGATTTTTTTTTGCCTGAAATTAGAAGGTATTGTTTGCATTTATCTGAGATTTTCAGAATAAAAGACTTTTCACAACAGGTGCTTCAATCACACTTACAAAAAACAAAAAACCTCTGTTTACAAACTTATTTTTATCCTTTTGGCCTTCATTCCCATCACTTATGATAATGTTTTACATAATTTACACCAATGCTGGCGTTTCTATATAGATGAACCAGTGCTTCCATAGTTTGCATTACTTTCCATCATAGTGTATTCTAGTATAATCTATGACCACCTGCCAAAATGTTCATCCATATTTCAAGACTGAAAATAATGCTCTGAAGTATTTATGTTTTTTTTTTTTTTTTTTGGGGGGGGGTTAGATTATTTCATTATATCATTTTTTAAACAATTCTGCTAAATTAAAAATGCAGTCTCATTCATCAAAATATTCTAAGATCATGACATTTTACTACATTTTACATTTTACTATAAAGTTTTAATTGTGTGTAAAACATTTGCTTATTATAAACACACACGTACCTGTAGAAACAGAACAACATTAACGTTCATTTGGAGTCATGTTTCTGGCCACTTGATGAATGTAAGTCCAATATTTATTTATCTTTACCTGTTTTATTCTGCTGATAAAAATATTTGGCTCTTGAGCTGCTAAATTCTCCACTATATTTACCATTCACTAACTGTCTGTCTGCTGTTTGCTGCTGCTGGAAATGAAGTTAATGAGAGCGGTGAGACTGAACCAAAACAGTAAAGTTGCAGCTGTCAATCCGAAACAGTGACCTAAAACACCTCATAGAGTGGAGGGGAACTGCAGACTCAGGTGATAATTCTTTGGGGGTTCATCACTAAGAGCAACCCCTTTCACGTAGTATATAGTGATTTGATCCATTGTTAATGTAAAAATATGAATTAGTGCAGCTTTGATGTTGTTTTTTTTATAGGTCTGACAGATGTGAGACAGTGTTAAGATAAGCCATCGAGGCAGCCTTGCCACGACAAGCCATCGAGGAAGCAGGGAGAGGACCCAAATGCAGACAGCCAGGTAAATGTCAAAAGGTTTATTTCCGAACTCAGGAACACAGGAACTCAGGCACACACCAACAGCAACAGCAACAATGACTCGACAAAGAACAAAAGAAAGGGGCTGGTATAAATATGAGACACAACGAGGAAACGAGAAACAGGTGAGAGACAAGACACAGGTGAACCTAATCAAACTGGTGGAAAACAGAACAAAGACAGGAAGTAAACAAAACCATGAACCAAGAACAAACCTTCAAAATAAAACAGGAAACAGAACAAAATAGTGTACACCAGTCCTTGGGATCATGACAGACAGATGAACATTATGTGCTAGATATGTTAATGATTAATCGTAAATTTAACCAATTAAAAATGTATTAACCGACAATGTATGTTTTGCGTACCATTTCTCCGGAGCTCATATATATTAACTTTTATACCACAAGAGGATGTACTTCACCTTTGGAGTGCAGAAAAACTACTGGCGCAACAAAGGAAGAAGTGGTCAGTGGGAAATGGTGAGGCAAGATGAAGAGGGCAAAACATACCAGCGTGGGAGCGTTACACTGTAAAAGTAAATATCGCGACACCGTCTTAAAATTCAGCTCCAGTACAACGTCAGTGTTGTGCCACCTGAAAAGTCCGCACCCGACGGTTGCACTGCAAGTCGAAAGTGGAACACCGTCCTTCCAACAAACTATCATGATGGTGTTAGCTAGAAGAGGCTGTAGTGATGGGTGTGCAGAGGCAGAGGTTTTGCTTTATGGTGGAAAAGAGCATGACGTGGTGGACGGTGAGGGATTTCGTGAGCACCTGAACTACATTGAACGAATCCGGCTATCGCATCCCCTCACCAGGTACAATTACTAGCCGCGTTTCGAGCGAGAGCCTTATTGTTCAGACATTCGTCCATTCTATATAGTACATCTTAATCTTGTCGGTTAAAGGTTAATGATCGGTTAACAAGGGTCAGTTAAAAAGAATTCTGAATTAGCATCCCTATTATGTATTGTATGTCTTGGAGTTCAGAGCATGTGACTGGACCCACTGCTGTGCATTTCTCTTTCATGCATAATGTATGGAGACACTGCAGATTTCAGTCTCTTCAGGGACTAAAGTGCCTTTCCAGCCATTTAGTTCAACCAGCCACTGCTCGCATCAAAGGTATTAAGCTGTCACCCACTCACATCTTTCAAATATCAGTCGACCAGTGAAGGTAAACGCATAATCCCTCGAGTCCTTGAGTTAGCGCTCAGCTGAGCTACAGCCATGTGTTTCAATTACAGTTAGACTGAAGGGCAGTGAAGGACATGGTTCCTGAAGGAAAATGAATTCAGCATTGAATTGCACAGGGACTTCCCCCCCCACACACATTCATAGGTAGGTTAGGCTTTTGTTGTGAGTGACACTTTGAGTTAATCAACCATGCCACCCAATTTAACAGCCCCTATAGAGGCTCGGTATTGATCTAAAACGAACACCAGTGACACTCAATAGGTCAAATAAAGATTGGCGAACCAATCGGTCAACGCTTTATCTAAATGTGTAATGTGTGTGTGTCAGTGGTTATATGTATCCTTTGCTTAGAGTCATGGAAACAGCTTTGAAGCAGTAAAGTGCTAAAAGAACCTGATCCTTGTTGTTTTCAAAGTCAAATGGCTCGTCCCCATTCAGCGCCTAACAAACAGCTCACTTAGCCATGCAGCTAATGTGTCCGTGTGGATGATGTTTTACAAATGACAAGTTTAATTTCTGTTCCTTATAGTGGGTTGTTTTATCGTCTGAATTAAAACCGGCTTGCCCTCCAACGGACGGATCAGGAAAGGTAATTACTTCCATTAGCCCCTTTTCGCCTGCTCCGATACTCTGGATTCATTAAGCTTATCAGTTTATTAATCCACATGTAGTTAAGTGCTGGAGACCTCCAGGGTCCTGCTTAACAAAAGGAATATCACCTGTCAAGTTATCAGCCGGTGACATTCGTTGAGCATGACCCTATATTCTGGCTTATTTCAGAGAACAGTCAGACAGGGTCACTACCCTCAAACACACAAATTAGCCTCAAATTAGAGAAAACTTTCTTTTGCGTAACCAAAGTTAATTAATATACCTCCTAAGTTTGGTTTAAATTAAGAAAGAAAAATGCACAGGCCTACTATTTTACTGAACAGCAAAGTTTTTATGTTCTGCATTGATATAAGAACCTAGTGGGCAGGAGGAAAGATTACTGAGAGATCTTTTCTCTCTATTGAAACGTGCTGCTTAGTGGATGAGATGTAAGCTACAAGAAACACAAATTTCCTTAAATAAATGTATTAAGAAACAAAAGTAAAATTCATAGACCTCAAAACAAACTTTCATGGCCTCTGCCTTTTTTAACCAACACTGGCAATGTTGGTTGGTTTGCTGTTGTTTAAATCCATCTGTCCATTTGTCAGTCTAATCCTTAGGTCAAGAGTTACCTAACTTGAAAACTATAGGATGGATTTCCATGAAATTTGGTACAGTAGTCACAGAATCCTAATGACCCTAATGTGTCAAAATGCCCCATGTCCCACATTTTAGTTCATGACAAGACACACCCAAAACTAATGACCAGGGTCAGGTTTTCCCCCAGGGAAACTGATTAGCGGTGGTGGTCAATATGACCTTTAAACAAACTTCAACTTGATGCAGACTGTTGGCCACAACGTGTCCAACTGGTGATTATCAAACTGACTTCGACCTGGTGTCTGACCTGCAATGCAGTGGTGAATTTTTTATCCTCGCATATCAGCACCTGATTGTAACTGACTGAGCTTTTTGTATCTACTATTCCCAACTTCTAAAAACTTTTTTGTCCATCATTGTGATGTGCTGCTCTGATTAATTACTGTAAAATACATGTTATTTTGTCAGCCTGTAGCTGCTTGCTTAGCTCAATTAGCTAGTCACTCGCACATGGTGCCGTGCATGTAGCTACTAGTTAACAGGACTATTTGTGTTCAACGATCTAACCTGAGTTTCTTGTATTTGTGATGTGTTGTATTATTGTATCAGCTTGTAGCCAGTTTAAAGTGTAGTGGCACGGTATTATTGATGTTACTGGTGGTGACAATGGCTTTAATACATGGCTAACGTGTGAGTGACAAACTAATTGAGCTAAGCAAGCAGCTACAGGCTGACAAAATAATATGTATTTGTTTAATCCATTACAACAGCACAGATCGTTAAACAAAAGCAATCTACACTATTTGCTATATCTTTACATAGCAAATAGTTGTTTGTTGCTATATTAATGTTCAAAATCTGATATATAGCACCTTTAAGGTTTAAACTGAATACTGTTTCAGTGCCTTGATGTTTTCAAATAACATTAATCGTTTTCTCATTCATTCTTTACCTTCTCTCAGAGCAATAGGTCAACCGTCTTTCTAAATATAACCCTACAATCTTTTTTTATTTTTGTTTTTACACCCAATCATGATACATAACCCAATTCTACTTATATTGCACTTCAAGAGGCACATACATAATGCCATTTTTACTGTAACATCAGACACTTTTATCCAAAGCATCTTACAGCAGCATTACAACATTAGTGTCTGGCAGAAACAGAACCCCTGACCCCCACAGCATCAGTCCCTTACTCTGTACTCAGCTACACAAGACCACTAACATATGTGTGGCTAAAGCAGATGCTAGGTCTAACACCTGCAGTCTTACACATCTCACGGTTGTCGGCTGATGGTAATCCGGTTAACGTTTTTGCTGTTGATGTTTTTCAGCTTCAAAGCTCTTACTGGATTTGACACATGGGTTTCTGTGAAGAGCTAGAGGTGTTTTAGACGGCACCCTCTGCTCTGTACCTACACAACATTCAGGATGACTGACACGTACACACACAGCTTACAATGTCCTTGTAATTTTACCTGTATTTAGGGTTTGATTTTTCATTAGTTGGCTGCTGTCTGGTCTCAAGAGCCACAATTACCTAACAATAATAATGTCAAAATGCAGTTAGAAGGCACTTTATATAGAGCAAAAAATATACACACCATAAGATTGCACTCACTTAAAATCAAGATAAGGAAGTGTAAAATAAATCTCTAATGCAAGACTGTTTAACCTCTGAAATAAGAAATAACACAATCATCTTATTTATTTACTTATTTACTGGTCTGGTATGACCAGAAGTTTACAGTGGCTAATGTGAGCAAACTTTAGCGAGATAGTAGCGAGATAGGGTCACTCTGTAACGGTACTGAATCAGTTTTCTGACTTTATGACTGTTCTCTTCTTTTGCTGCTGTTGAATTACATTTTAGCATAACATAGATAAACATTCCAATGGTTTTACCAAAAAAATAAATGTACCTCACCAGAAGACATGTTTGTCGTTTCCCTCTTGTGGCCCCATCGCACTCAGGTCTCCAGATGATTTCCTTAATGCAACTGACTCAAGGGCATTTGGGAAAATGAAGGGAAATTCAATATGCCATTATCATGTAATTGCCACTTGAGCTGCTCAGGATAATTGTCCCACTTTAAGTCAAAGGAGGAAACTATATGCTAAGGGTCGTTACAAGAGAAAGTTTACAAAAAGCAGTTTGGAAGATCATACATATTTAGCCTTGGGCCCAATTTACACCTGGTTTCATAAAGAAGATTTAACCACACTGCATTTACATTTACATTTAGCTTAACATCCTTAACGTTGTCTTCCCTTTTAACAATCTCCACCAGCATCAGAAACTTGCAGGAGAAAATACAAGCAGTCAGTCACAGTACTTGTGGTCCCCACGTCGTACCTTCATTTCTGCTGTAGCCCCACGGTGTAGTCACATTTTTTAAGGAGGCGCAGATAGCTTCAGCGGCTAAGTGAGTAGGTTCGGTAGCTACTGAACCCATTAATGCACAACTATAAATCAAACTTTACTGGTTTTAATCTGTTTATAATACAAAGTAAGTGCATTTCTGCTGGTCTGATTAGGAGAGATGGCATTCATCCCACTTTGGATGGAGCCGCTCTCATATCTAGAAATCTGGCCGAATTTATTAGTGGCCCAAAGCCATGACAACTCAGAGTTCAGACCATAGACTTAATACAGTCTGTGGTCCAGACCAGGAGGCAGAGTTGCAGTCCTACACGCTTCTCTGCGCTTCCATTAGAGCAGTTACCCACCCTAAACTCCACAGAGAGGTTGTCTGCCCCCAGACCACTTAAATTATTTAAATCAAAAGTAAACAGAAGAAGAGTTACACATAAAAACCTAATAAAAAGTAAAACCTCCACTGCAACAGTACAACAAAATAGGAGAATAAAATGTGGACTCTTAAACATCAGATCTCATCTAAAGCTGTTCTAGTAAACGATCTAATATCAGATCATAATATTGATTTATTTTGTCTTACTGAAACCTGGCTGTGTCACGATGAATATGTTAGCCTAAATGAATCCACTCCCCCCAGTCACATTAATACTCACATTCCTCGAGGCTCAGGCCGAGGAGGTGGAGTTGCAGCCATCTTCGACTCAAGCCTATTAATCAAACCTAAACCTAAACTAAATTATAACTCGTTAGAAAGCCTTGTTCTTAGCCTTTCACACCCAACCTGGAAAACAGTACAGCCAATTCTATTTGTTATAGTGTACCGAGCTCCTGGACCGTATTCTGAATTTTTATCTGAATTCTCAGAGTTCTTATCAGGTTTAGTCCTTAAAACAGATAAAATAATTATTGCAGGTGATTTTAATATTCATGTGGATGTAGAAAATGATAGCCTTAGTGCTGCGTTTATCTCATTATTAGATTCGATTACTTCAATAGAGCGTACATAAACCCACTCACCGTTTTAATCCACACCCTCGACCTTGTTCTTGTTTATGGATTGAAAATTGAACATCTAATAGTCTTTCCACAGAATTTTTGTCAGACCATTTTCTATTAACTTTTGAATTCCTATTACTGGACTACACGCCATTAGGGCAAACATTCTACACTAGATGTTCATTCGATAGTGCTGTAGCTAAATTTAAGGAAGTGATTCCATCGGCATTAAATTCAGTTCCATGTCTCAATGTAACAGATGACTCCTATGCTAACTTTAGTCCCTCCCAAATTCATCATCTTGTTGATAGTGCTGCAGGCTCACTACGAATAACACTCGACTCTATCGCCCCTCTAAAAAAGAAGATAATAAAACAGAGGAGGTTAGCTCCATGGTATAACCCGCAAACCCGCAAATTAAAACAAACATCGCGAAAACTTGAAAGGAATTGGCGTTCCACCAATCTGGAAGAATCACGTTTAGCCTGGCAAGATAGTCTGAAAATTTATAGGAAGGCCCTCCGTAATGCCAGAGCAGCTTACTACTCATCATTAATAGAGAAAAATAAGAACAACCCCAGGTTTCTGTTCAGCACTGTAGCCAGGCTGACAGAGAGTCACAGCTCTGTTGAGCCATGTATTCCTATAGACCTCAGTAGTAATGACTTTATGAGCTTCTTTAATGATAAAATTCTAACTATTAGAGACAAAATTCAGCACCTCCTGCCCTCAGTTGGTACTGACTTATCTTCAAACACAGGAACCTTAGAAACAACTGTAAAACCTGTACATTTAGACTGCTTTTCTCCCATCAACCGTAATCAACTAACTTCCATGATTTCCTCATCTAAGCCATCAACGTGTCTCTTAGACCCCGTCCCAACTAGGCTGCTTAAAGAAATTTTACCCTTAGTTAGCACTTATGTACTAGATATGATCAATCTGTCCTTATTAAAAGGCTGTGCCACAGTCCTTTAAAGTAGCTGTAATTAAGCCTCTTCTTAAAAAGCCCACTCTTGATCCAGGGATTTTGTCAAATTATAGACCTATATCTAACCCTCCTTTTCTCTCTAAGGTCCTTGAGAAAGCAGTCGCCAATCGGTTGTGTGACTTTCTACACAACAACAAGCTGTTTGAGGATTTTCAGTCAGGATTTAGAGTGCATCATAGCACAGAGACAGCACTGGTGAAAGTTACAAATGACCTTCTAATTGCATCCGACAAAGGACTTGTGTCTGTACTTGTCTTACTAGATCTTAGTGCTGCATTCGATACCATTGACCATCACATTCTATTACAGAGACTAGAACATTTAATTGGCATTAAAGGTACCGCACTAAGCTGGTTTAAATCCTATTTATCAGATCGATATCAGTTTGTACACGTTAATGATGAATCCTCTATGCACGCCAAAGTTAGTCACGGAGTTCCACAAGGTTCTGTGCTTGGACCAATTCTATTTACCTTGTATATGCTTCCTTTAGGCAATATTATTAGGAAGCACTCCATAAATTTTCATTGTTATGCAGATGATACCCAATTATATTTATCGATCAAGCCAGATGAAACCAATCAATTAGCTAAACTTCAAGCATGCCTTAAGGACATAAAAACCTGGATGACCTGCAATTTTCTGATGTTAAACTCAGACAAAACCGAAGTTATTGTACTTGGCCCCGAACACCTTCGAAACACATTATCTAAAGATATAGTTTCTCTAGATGGCATTGCCCTGGCCTCCAGCGAAACCGTAAGGAATCTTGGAGTTATCTTTGATCAGGATATGTCCTTTAACTCCCACATAAAACAAACTTCAAGAACTGCCTTTTTTCATTTACGTAACATTGCAAAAATCAGGCACATCCTATCTCAAAAAGATGCAGAAAAACTAGTCCATGCATTTGTTACGTCTAGGCTGGACTATTGCAACTCTCTATTATCAGGCTGCCCCAATAAGTCCCTTAAGACTCTCCAGCTGATTCAGAATGCTGCGGCACGTTTACTGACAAGAACCAGAAAAAGAGAACATATTTCTCCAATATTAGCTTCTCTACACTGGCTCCCTGTAAAATCCAGAATAGAATTTAAAATCCTTCTCCTCACCTTCAAAGCCCTAAATGGTCAGGCACCATCATATCTTAAAGAGCTCATAGTACCCTATTACCCCACTAGAGCACTGCGCTCCCAGAATGCAGGGTTCCTTGTGGTTCCTAGAGTCTCTTAAAGTAGAATGGGAGCCAGGGCCTTCAGCTATCAAGCTCCTCTCCTGTGGAACCAGATCCCAGTTTGTGTACGGGAGGCGGACAACCTCCTCACATTTAAGAGTAGGCTTAAGACTTTCCTCTTTGATAAAGCTTATAGTAGGGCTGACTCAGGTGACCCCTGAGCCCCCCCTTAGTTATGCTGCTATAGGCCTAGACTGCCGGGGGACTTCCTATGATGCACTGAGCTCTTTCTCCTCCTCTTCCTCTCCATCTGTACGCCCTCATATCCCATCAATGCTTGTTATTAATTCAACTTCTTCCCGTAGTTGTGTGCTTTCTCTCCTCTCTCTCTCTCTCCCTCCCCTTCTGTTGCTTTCTGCAGGTATTTCTGCCTCTGGAGCTGTGGAGGTCTGGGTCTGTGGTTGCTGCCGCCTGCTGCCCCCGTGCTCCTGCTCTGCACCCGCTGATGCTATTGCTGTTGTTGCTGTTATTAGTATTGCTATTATAATGTTGCTCTTAGTGTTGTTTCTGTTGGTGTTAACATCAATGCCATTACCATATCTATGCTGTATTGAGCTGCTGTATGTTCTCTTTCCTCCTGCTCTCTCTCTCCCGCTCCCCCCTTCCTCCTTCAACCCAACCGGTCGAGGCAGATGACCGCCCACCTTGAGCCTGGTTCTGCTCGAGGTTTCTACCTGTTAAAAGGGAGTTTTTCCTTGCCACTGTCGCATAGTGCTTGCTCATGGTGGGAACTGTTGGGTCTCTGTAAATATAAAGAGTCGGTCTAGACTTGCTCTATTCGAAAAAGTGCCCTGAGATAACTTTGTTATGATATGGCGCTATATAAATAAAACTGAATTGAATTAAATTGAATGTTATTTATAGAAACTGTCAGTGTTTTCATGTTGAACAGCAGGACCTGCTCTCATTGGTTGCATATACTATCACTGTCTGTTCTTATTGGTTATTGACAAACCAGGTTACCCGCCCCCCCTCACCTGAAGGTGATGGTGACACAGAGGCAGGTAAGCAGCAGGTAGGACACCACACTGATGACAGACAGCGTTGCCACGGAGACGAGAACCAGCATCGACAGGCCGAACGCCACTGCCGACTTCTTCGGTTCTTTCCAGTGGACGAGCTGTAAGGCTGCAGGGACGGGGGGTTAGACTATACTAAACACACAAACTGTCCTCACAGAGAGGAATAAACATGTTCACCTGGCACATAAAACAAACACCGCTCTCTCCCAATGAGGTAGTAACCCTGGTTACCTCCCACCGCCCAAACACCTGCCCTCCTGATCCAATCCACTCTCACCTTCTTCTATAGACACAGACCTGTCTCTCTCCTGTCTATCACCTTCCATCTCTTTCTAAAACACTTGAGCGTCCTGTCTTCACTCAACTTTCTGCACAACAACCTTCTTGACCCCCCTGGTTTTATCATTATAAATAAAAAATATATATATAAAACCCTGTATATTAAAGTATATTAAATAACTATAAAGTATATGTCATCAGTATAAATAATAATATATATAAAACCCTGTATTGTGCAAGTTATTTTCCAATACATAAAGAATGTCAACAACTGCCAGAAAAATGAAACATGTCATCATAATTTCTACTTAATAATGATAAATAATAATGTGAAATTATCCATAATAAGTACATTCAATACTTTTGTTACATAGTGCAAATAATACTGTATCTAATTGTATTTTAAATACAGTACTTTCACTTGTAATAAAGTACTTTTATGTTGTGGTATTGATACTCTTACTGCAGTCCATCCATCCATCCATTTTCTATACCGCTTATCCTCTTACTTTTTTTACTACAGTAAATTATGTAAATACGTCTTCAGGAGTAAATCAACAGGTATAAAATTCACCACTGACATTACAGAGAAAACAAAGGTGTGCACTTCCATTTGATTTCTGCTGTAATCAAACATGTTTAAGTCAGAGCAGCAAATCAGCTGATGATGAAAACACACAATAAAATTTCCAATAATAAATGAGCACATCTTTTAGCAAGATGTTTGTTCTCTCCAGGAAACTTCCTCAAAAAGCATTTGGAAATAACAGAGGTTACAATTATCTTTGTATGTGAGAGAAATGTTTGCAGCAGATCATTCAGTCACATTTAGTTCATTACCAAACTAGATCTGTAAAAGTGCAGTTTATAAGGTGAACAGCTCAGCAACATCCTGTCTGTTACACAGTCAACACATCACAAGGTATCAATGCTCTCTGTAACTTTAACAAATAAAGTTTTTTAACTTATTGTATTTTGTTAGTGAGGAGCTGTACTGCTAAAAACTGGAATGCATTTAACCCTCTGGGATGTTAAGGGTTAAAAAGTCCTGAGCTGTATTTGTGAAGCTGTGATTAAAGTCCTCCAGCAGCCATAAGCAGCTTATTACAGAAACACAATGAATCATAACAGAGACGCAGTCAGCTGAGCAGGTTAGCTAACAGCAGAACAATAGAGCTTTGTGTCTGAACACGGCTTCATTAACATGCTAACTAACAGGCTATAATACCCGCAGCACACTTAGCTGTATTTTCTGCAGTAATCCAAAATCCAATGGAACAATCCCATTGGCTTTTTGTCGAGGGAACCACAGTGATGCTAACTTCCGGGTTGGCCAACAAAAATACCTCGTCCCTGCAGAACTCTATTGCTGTTGTTTAAATTTTGTTTTGTTTGTTTTAGCAGCACAACAATGAAAATATTAAAACCTTTAAAAATCAAACTGACAGGGACGCTGGAAGTAGGGGTGCTGAGGGGGCTGCAGCACCCCTACTGGTGGGGGACTGTGACTGCAAGGCAAAAAAGTTTACTAAACAAATCAATAAAAAACTTGAGAGCAGCATTTTAGTGTAGGCAGTCTATAAAACGTTGTTACTGCGCTTCATCATGTCTCAAAAAAGAATCTGTGTTCTCCGTTATTTCTTGTTCCTGTCACAGATCTGGTAGTGCAACATGCTTCCAATGAGAGCGAGAGGACGTCTCTGCAGTGTGGAGTCAATTAATTCTGTTATTATTGTTTTCGGTTGCTGTGTGTGTGTGTGTGTGTGTGTGTGTGAGTGTGTGTGAGAGAGAGAGAGAGAGAGAGTGTGTGTGTGTGTTATACAGGTCAGGTGCCTTGTTCTGTTGCTACCTGTATGTTGTGGCTGTAGCTCAGTCAATAATAAATCATCTGCAGCCCGTGTGTGAACTGTCCACAGCTGAATACGATATTCTGCTTTGACAAACAGTATGTTGGTTTGCTGTCTGTGTAAAATGTTCTAAAACTGGTGTAAAATGCTGTTGGCCAGTTAAATTAATACAAACCATGAATGTTGCACAGCATTTAATATGACGTCATCATATAGACTTTCTCTCAGCACCCCCAACTCTGAATGACTTTAAGTGTCCCTGCAAACTCACTTCTTAAATCTACATGAAATCCAGATCAAGTCTTTGAAAACTTCAAACAAACTTCAATAAATGAATAAATAAATAAATAAATATATGAGGATTCATTCATTCACGGAGGCTCTGCTAAATGATGTGCTTTACAGGGTTAATAATGTGAAAACAAAAGTCCATGAAATGATCCAGCTGATGACCTCACACTGAACTCAGTCAAACCCAAATACTTTTTAAAGTTCATTAAATTAAATACGTTACTTTTCTAACAGTCGTCCAACCAATCAGCAGCTGAGCTCACTGATCAGCTGATCGATTTCTGACCCTGGAGACAGCACTACATAATAAAAAAGTGGGTTTGCTCAGCTGTCTCCATGACAACAGATAAGATGTGGCTGAAAGTCAGTAAGTGCACCTTAAGTTCAGATTGGTTTGGAGTGAAAACCTAAAGATTGACAAACTAAAAGTCCATTTAGTAGCTGTTCTGAAGTTTTGACTGTGTCACATTACCTTCCCACTTTAAACTGAATGTATCATGTTAACATATTAAACAGGTGAGTCCTACCTGAGTGTGTGAGGTCTCTGAGTGAGGAAGAGGAGGAGTTGTTGGGTGATGATGATGAAGAGTCAGAGCAACTGCTGCTGGTTGAGTCGGCCATTTTCTTCTTGTTCTCTGTGTGGAGCTGAAGTTGCTCAGTCTGACTCTAAGTCTGAGCTGCTGTTGCTGGATGAAGTGATGAGGGGCGGGGCTTGCATGAAGGGGCATGTCCTCCTGTCAGAGCTCTGATGTAACTTGGAACATGTGAATCTGTTTTTGGTGTAAAGAATTAAAACGACTTGAACTTGTTTCAGTTTTCTTCTACACGTGAAACTCTCCGTCTTCTCAGATCTGATTCCTTTTGACTTTGTCAGTTTTTTGTTTTCTGTGTTTTAATGTTTAATGTTGATAAAAGTTTAACTTTATTCTCAGTCTCACATGTTGGATTTGTTTTATTCAATACTATTATAGAAGTAAGTCTCAGTAAAGTACAGTTTGGAGGTACCTTCCAGCTTTGTTGGACACGTCCGATGTTCTGCGAGCCGCCATCACTGAAGTTCTTTATTTTACCGTGTTACATTCATCTGACAGTGCAGTTACTTTACAGATTCACATTTTACATTCAGAACATATGAAGAGCTTCCAAACTGAGATCATCAGGTCATCTCTATGACAGCAGTGAGGTTTAACCAGGGGCCACAACGTTGTGTCATTATCCAACAAACTGCTCAAAGCATCTGTGTTAAACCAATCAGTGTTCACATTGATCAGAGAGAGAGACACAGGGGGGATGGGTGTTATTAACATTAGATAAAGAACACTTCCATTTTTGGCCTACCTGGAACACTGAACGAATGAAACCAACACTCAAAACAAACTGCTGTCTGGTCCTGTGCTCCATGTGCCCTCTGTGCAGCGCCGCTCTTCACCACCAGAGGGCACTGCAACGCTCATCCTCAACGCTCGTCCTCAACGCTCATCCTTAACGCTCGTCCTCAATGCTCGTCCTTAACGCTTGTCCTTAACGCTCGTCCTCAACACTCGTCCTTAATGCTCGTCCACAACGCTCATCCTTAACGCTTGTCCTTAACGCTCGTCCTCAACACTCGTCCTTAATGCTCGTCCTCAACGCTCGTCCTCAACGCTCGTCCTTAACGCTCATTCTTAACGCTCGTCCTCGTCCTCAACGTTCTTTCTTAACGCTCGTCCTTAATGCTCATCCTTAACGGTCGTCCTCATCATTAACGGTCGTCCTCAACGCTCATCCTTAACGCTCGTCCTTGTCCTCAACGCTCGTCCTTAACGCTCGTCCTCAAGGCTCGTCCTTAACGCTCGTCCTCGTCCTCAACGCTCGTCCTCAACGTTCGTCCTTAACGCTCGTCCTCATCATTAACGGTCGTCCTCAACGCTCGTCCTTAACGCTCGTCCTCAAGGCTCGTCCTCAACGCTCATCCTTAACGCTCGTCCTCGTCCTCAACACTCGTCCTTAACCCTCATCCTTAACGCTCGTCCTCAAGGCTCGTCCTCAACGCTCATCCTTAACGCTCGTCCTCGTCCTCAACGCTCGTCCTCAACGTTCGTCCTTAACGCTCGTCCTCATCATTAACGGTCCTCCTCAACGCTTGTCCTTAATGCTCGTCCTCAAGGCTCGTCCTCAACGCTCATCCTTAACGCTCGTCCTCGTCCTCAACGCTCGTCCTCAACGTTCGTCCTTAACGCTCGTCCTCATCATTAACGGTCCTCCTCAACGCTTGTCCTTAACGCTCGTCCTCAAGGCTCGTCCTCAACGCTCGTCCTCAACGTTCGTCCTTAACGCTCGTCCTTAACGCTCGTCCTCATCATTAACGGTCCTCATCAACGCTCGTCCTTAACGCTCGTCCTCAAGGCTCGTCCTCAACGCTTGTCCTCAACGCTCATCCTTAACGCTCGTCCTCGTCCTCAACGCTCGTCCTTAACGCTCATCCTTAACGCTCGTCCTCAAGGCTCGTCCTCAACGCTCATCCTTAACGCTCGTCCTCGTCCTCAACGCTCGTCCTAAACGCTCGTCCTTAACACTCATCCTTAACGCTCGTCCTCATCCTTGGCTTAAGACCTCTTTGATAAAGCTTATAGTAGGGCTGACTCAGGTGACTCCTGAGCCCCCCCTTAGTTATGTTGCTATAGGCCTAGACTGCCGGGAGACTTCCCATGATGCACTGAGCTCCTCTCTCCTCCTCTTCCTCTCCATCTGTACACCCTCATATCCTATCAATGCTTGTTACCAACTCGTCTTCTTCCCTTTCTCTCCTCTCTCTCTCTCTCTCCTTCTGTTGCTTTCTGCAGGTGTTTCTGCCTCCGGAGCTGTAGAGTCTGGATCTATGGTTGCATCTGCTGCCCCCATGTTCCTCTTGTTTAGAGTATTTATTCAGTCTGTTACCTGACTGCTCACCACAGACCACCCACCTGCTCCGGCCTCGAGACCCGGACATGGACCTGGACCTGGATCTAGACCTGGATCTGGAAGACAAGAGAAACAGAATCAGTCATTTAAATGTCACATCTGTTTTCTCTGATTACAGCTGTAGTTTATTGCTGTCCTGACAGGAATGACATCATCAGTCTGAGTGATGACATCATCAGCAGAGTCTGACCTGGACCCCCTGGGTGTAGCAGATCTGGATCTTCCGAGAGAGACCTGATGACATGACCAACAGGTGAAAAGTAGTCCCACAGTGATTGGACAATACTTAGACATTATAAATTATTACGTCACTGCACCAACATGTTTAAAGGACCAGCCCAGTGCTTTTGTTTTTCATGTTTTTAACCACAAATCCAAAATAAGAGCTCAGGTCCATGGACTTGTTTTTTACAAACTGAAATGTAAAATGTTGTTTTGATAAAAACTTATAAAACAAGCAAACTCATGTCCATTTTCTTCTTCCATGGTCGTTTCCACTAAACACAAACAACTATCTTTCTTTAGTGCAGCTTTTAAATGTCTGAATGTTTGTTCAACACCCGTCACACCTAACAAAGTGAACAACTGGATTGTCGGCACGCTGTTAGCGGTTCACTGTACTACAGTAGATTTCCTACCAGCCACAGTGGCCTTGATGCCCCTCCCACACTGATTTTGCCATTTCCTCCTCTGCCTCTTTAATGTCAATATGGTTTTTAGACACCAATGTCTGTTGTTGAGATTCTGAATTCTTGTTGGGCAACATCGAGCTAGCTAACAACACACCAAAATAACTGTAAACCAGTTCTTGTTCAGTGAATTTGTTGTTAGCTGTCTTTACCCAGTTGATGTATTATGTGTCAATATTTTTCAGTCAGAACAGATGAAATTTTGACTCAGGAGCTTGTACAAATATCGGTAATTTGTAAATACCAAAAAAATGATTTATTTCACTGATAGTTATACTACGTATTAAAAATAAAAGCATCCTTAAGTTAAATGTATTATTTCCATAGACTCATTCTTTTATTTAATGGCCTTGCTGCCCTCAAAAAACTGACAACACCAAAGGCCAAGTGGCCTGTTTTCTGTAATACTACAGCTGGTTATCTTAGCTTAGCATAAAGACAGAAAACAGGGGGAAATGGCTAGCTTAGCTTAGCATAAAGACAGTAAACAGGGGGAAACAGCTAGCCATGTTATATCTCATTTATACAAAAGCTGAAGAGTAAAAATGACACGTGGTTTTACCGGGGGTTATGTGCCGGACTACAGCATTTCTTGGCTGTGGACGAGTTGCCAGGCAACCAGTCCAGGAAGTTATGTGACCTCACCTTGAAACCGTACAGTCTCCATATTTCCCAAAATGTCAAACTACTCCTTTAACAGCTCGAGTTCCCAGCACTAACTACACACCCGTCAAACCAAAATGCATTCAGCAATTTTTCATATGTGAAATGTAGTTTTAGTTTGATAAAAAAATACTTGTTGCTTGTTCTCTTCCTCATTGCCAAAAACAAAACCATTTTCTGTTTTCCATTGGTGGTTTTTAAAAAAAAGAAAAGCTAACAAACTCTACGGATGTATTAGACTGGACTCAAATAAATTATCCTTTATGTTATGTACCATGATATTTAATCCCAGAACACCTGATCAGGAAGTGACTCACCTAACGTCTCCCAGGGGACCTGGACCGAGACCTGGACCCAAACCAGAACCAGGAGAGCAGCAGTCAGAAAAGGACCAGAGAGCGTCCACATAACAAAGTGATAAGCTTTGATAAAGCTTATAGTAGGGCTGACTCAGGTGACCCCTGAGCCCCCCCTTAGTTATGCTGCTATAGGCCTAGACTGCCGGGGGACTTCCTATGATGCACTGAGCTCCTTTCTCCTCCTCTTCCTCTCCATCTGTACGCCCTCATATCCCATCAATGCTTGTTATTAATTCAACTTCTTCCCGTAGTTGTGTGCTTTCTCTCTCTCTCTCTCTCTCCCCTTCTGTTGCTTTCTGCAGGTATTTCTGCCTCCGGAGCTGTAGAGTCTGGGTCTGTGGTTGCTGCCGCCTGCTGCCCCCGTGCTCCTGCTCTGCACCAGCTGCTGCTATTGCTGTTGTTGCTCTTGTTATTAGTATTGCTATTATGATGTTGCTCTTAGTGTTGTTTCTGTTGGTGTTAACATCAATGCCATTACCATATCTATGCTGTATTGAGCTGCTGTATGTTCTCTTTCCTCCTGCTCTCTCTCTCCCGTTCCCCCCCTCCCCCTTCAACCCAACCGGTCGAGGCAGATGACCGCCCACCCAGAGCCTGGTTCTGGTTCTCTGAGGTTTCTACCTGTTAAAAGGGAGTTTTTCCTTGCCACTGTCGCATAGTGCTTGCTCATGGTGGGAACTGTTGGGTCTCTGTAAATATAAAGAGTCGGTCTAGACTTGCTCTATTCGAAAAAGTGCCCTGAGATAACTTTGTTATGATATGGTGCTATATAAATAAAACTGAATTGAATTTAATTGAATTGCAGTTTTCCTCGTTCCATTACTGTTGGCCAAATTAACAGGGCGGGTCCTGGTCTGTCTCTGAGCCCGCTAAAATCTTTAACGAGTTCAGTTCAGCCTCAGCTCAGCAGAGAAACACTAGTCAAGATGTTCTCATGAAATCTTTTAGGGATCTGAATCAAATGATGAGACCTGAAAGGTTTTGACCAACTGTTAAAAAATATGTCAAAATTTTAAATCAGAAGTGAACAACAAAAGAAATGGGGTTCGGTGTGCGGATTGTGAGAGGAACTCTTTTTATATGAGTTTCTCGTCATGAAACTTCTCGTCGTCGTGCTTTTGTATCCCGATATCATCCTACAACAGAGACTGAATGAAGCACTAAAGCTTTGTACTTGTTGTACTTATAAGATATGAAAGTAAGCCTAATTACCGCTTTGAATTATGTTTTTATATTTATTTTTTATTTGCTTTTCACTGCCAGAAAGAATAAGGCTAAAATTGTAATATACATGCCATAAGAATACATCTAAGCAACATATTAATTTAATGAAATGCCCAAATGTAAGTAGGCTATAGTCAGATCTACTCATGCCCTAATGATGAGGCAGTGATATCATAAGCCTGTTAATTTAACGTTACACATTCACACAGTCACAGAAATATACAGCACATATCTACACTGGCTAGTTCCTTTTACAGAACCTTCAGAGAACCTTTAGGGAACGTTCCCTGAAGGTTCTCTGTACAGTATGAACCTGTAGCCACATTTCAGTGTAGATATGTGCTGTATATTTGGCCATGGTATCAACGTAACGTTAGTCACGCATGATACAGCTGGTCACTAATGTTAGCCCCTTAGCTGCTGCACCTCCCGCTGCCTGCTCCGTCAGATGGCGCAGCTGAGCGGCAGCGGAACCTTTATTTCAGGCTCGTGTTTCCTCCGGAGGGGTTTAACGCTCGTGCAGTAGACAGAAGACGGTTGTTGCTGTGTTTGTGTTGTATTGATTATTTTCATATTGATCCGTCAGGACGGTGATAGCCGTGTGGACCGTGATGCAGTGCAGCTGGCCTCTATTCGGTCCGCTGCAGTGGATCTGTTACGTCAACAAACAGGTGAAAGTGAAGGCGGGAAAAGACGAAGAGCACCGCGGCTGGCTGCTCACCGTGGACCCGGTGTCCGCCAGGTAACCGCACACACACAGTCCAGGTGAACGACATGAATCTGGTTCTGATGTTTTACTGCAGACGTTCTTCAGTTAAAGCTAAAGTAGAAAACACGAACTGCAGAACCAGAGCTCAGCGTCACTTCCTGTCCTGAAGGTTTTTCCAGAATGACTGAAACATCTGGATCAATACATTTTCAGCAACATATTTTATTTTTCATGCTTCTGAGCTCTGAGACGACTGATCTGGATCTGGTTTGACTCTGTGTTGCTGTCCCCCCTGCAGTCTGGTCTTGGTGAACTTCAGGGAGGAGGGGGGGGGGGCGTCGGTGCAGGTGGTGATGGGTCATGCTGTGGAGGAGGTGGAGGTCCTGCAGGAGGCTGATGAGGAGACCACTGAGCGTCTCCAGACCTCCTTCTTCCCCCCGAGGACCAGCAAGCTGCACCCAGAGGAGCTGAGGAGGAGGAGAGGGGGCGTCCGAAGGTGGCTGGAGAAGAACCGGGTTCCAGTGGAGGAGGAGGGGGACGAGCTGAGGGTGGCGGGGGTCCTGAACATCACAGCCCCTTATGGACCTGAAGACTGCTGCAGCTCCAACCAGATCATCCTGGACCGTATCCAGAAACTGATCCAGCTCCAGCCACATCATCCAGAAACTGATCCAGACTGAACACTTACCGGAACTGAAAACTTGATTCAAAGCCTGTCAGGGCGGTTAAATCCACCAATCAGATTCCTGCTCTGTCTCCTGACTAATCAGAGCAGAGCCGCTGTGACTGACAGCTGGTCTGGAACCAGTTTGACTCTTTTTGTCCAATAAAAATCACTGAATGAAGAAGCCACGTCTCACCTGGATTCAAACCTGCAACTCGACCAGCAGGATGTTTAGCTTCTGTCAAACATCTGAAATGGAACTTTTTATTGTTTAGTCAGACTTGAAGTTATGAAATGTTCCTTTTCTTTCTCTGACTTCCTGTTTCATCACTGTGATTAAAAAAAATAAAGGCTCAATTCACCAATGTCTGCTTTCCCCACAAACACAAGAAATATTAAATAATATATAATATTCTATACATTTAATATATTTCTTCACATTTTATTACTTGAAATTCCGTTGCCATATTTTCTGCAATATTTGATGTAAATATATTTAATCAGTGAATTCAGAAAGTCAAACTGGAGGATAAAAATATTAAATTCTGGAGATGAAGTGACTTGAAGTGGACCCAGGAGACAAATGAAGACAGAGGTGGAGGTTTCTGTTGTCCATCCAGCTCAGTGGTAGAAACATGTTTATTCCCTTGTTTTAAAGAATCATCACGTTTGTTTACATCTTCATTAACAATCGGAGAAACTACACCAGGTCCACCAGAACCAGTACAGTACCTCTTTGGTTCTGGTCAGATACCTGAAGGCTCCCGACACACCAAAAACTCAGACCCAGAGTCCACTTCACTCTGTGGGGCACTACATTACCCACAATCCTCTGCACGAGTCCCTGTTCAACACATGGAGGTCCGATCAAGTCTGAGCTCACAGACGAGAAACAGATAGAAATGAAAAACCGACCACAGACAGACAAATGTTCTCCAAAGTTTTGCAACTGGAGGCCACAATCACTTAGTTTTTCAGAATAAGGACACGTGATCTTTGTTTTATCTTGCCTCAGTCTGGATCTGATCAGAACGTCCCGATTGGTCGATCAGATGTTATATTTTTTTGTCATTAAATCCATCCTTTTATTTTGTTTGTTCTGATCCAATCAGCTGTAGTGTTAGCTCGTCTAGCCCCGCCTCCTTCACAGGCTGTTCAATCACAGTGCGGGGGGTGTGTCCAGTAGGGGGGCGTGGCTCAGAGACTCCCTCTTGTAGGTCTTGGGGGGAAGTTTGGGGACGCCATGTCGGGGGGGCACAGGGGGAGCGTCCAGGGGGAGGAGGGGGAGAGGCGGGGAGGGGAGGGGCATCTTCCTGGAGGCAGGTATGGGGGTGATGGGGGTGGTGGGAGGGAGAGGGGGGGAGGAGGAGGCGGTGGGGGCGGAGCTGATGGAGGGGGAGGAGGAGGAGGTGGTGGTGGAGGGGAAGAAGGCCTGAGGCAGCAGGTCACAGCGGGGGCGGCCCTGAGGGGGCGGGAGGAGGTGCAGGGGAGAGCTGAGAGGCTCACGAGGAGGCAAGGAGGGGGGGCTGTCGGGGGGAGATGATGATGACAACGACGAGGAGTAACGAGGGGGGAGGAGCTTACATGTGGGCTGACGAGGGGGTACCGCGGGGGGGCTGTCCAACTTCGACATCATCTGAGAGAGAGAGAGTGGGGGGGGGGGCAGTCAGCATGGAGGACACATGAGAGCAGACGATGTGGTTCCTCCCACATCATCTGCTCTCTTCAATCACAGATTTCAACATGTTTGTCCTCATTAGAACAGTAACGTTCTCTGTCAGTGGATCTTCTGAACACAACGTTTATACATAAACATCTTAGTCACCTTAGAGGGAGACGACTCAGCAGGCGCCGACTCAGGTCGTCTGCGAGGGGGAACCGGAGGTGGAACCGGAATTTCCTCAGAACCACGACTGAAACTCACCATGGAGGACACCGAGGACGACCCTGAGACCAGAGAGAACACTGTTAGAACCACACACACTGTTAGAACCACATTAACACAAACAGGTGACATGAACACACTGATGAGGACATGAACAATATAAACTACACACTCAGTGGTCAGTTTATCAGGTACAGTGGGATCCACCTGTACAGTCCGATCCACCTGTTGTGTTTCCTATAAAGTTCAGTTGTTGACCGTCATCGAGGAGTTAATTCGGTTCTCAGTTTGAATGTTGAGCTCATAGATGGTGATGGCGCGTTACTCACGTGAGTTTGACTGCGACTGAACATCATGATGCTGATTTGTTATGAAAATGCTTGTTTTCTGAATGGAGTTTGGCTCAATCAGGGCTAATGCTACTGCTAATTTGATTTATAGTTTAGTACAACCGATAGCTGGAATCAAGTAACAGATACATATGCATTTGTATGTAATCATGCCGCGCATAAAATTCACGTTGCATTTGGTGTGAACACACCATTGGTGACGGTGTCGTACTGGACTGCATTATATTCAGAGGGGTTCCTAATAATCTGACCACCTCATGTAAACATTAGAAACAGCTTTAACTGTGAGCCCAGTAATAAACACACATACAGGTGTTTATTTATTAGGTGTTCCTAATAAAGTGGACACTGAGTGTTCAATATATATGAAGATAATTAGTAAAACAACAGTAGAACCTGATAGAACAGGTTCATCCTGCCTGCAGCTGATTGGTTCTGTACAACATCACAAAACACACGGTGAGCTATCAGCAGGTGGTTTCCATGGAGACAGACTGTTACTATGGAAACAATGAGGCAGGATGTGGTATATAGTTGTTGGACAGGTAAGTCTGATGGTGTGAGGTGCACCTATCAGATCTATAGTATCAATATCAGCTCTGACACTAAGCTGATCAGGAATCAGTCATGATGTCATAATCTCTGACCTCATGTTACAGAAACCTGATCCCAGTGTGATGTCAGTGATGAAGCTGAGACACAGGTGAGTCATTGGACAGGTAAATGTTGGACAGGTGAGTCACTGGACAGGTGAGTGTTGATTGAACAGGTGAGTGTGATGGATGGGAGGATGTACGGAGAGTCAGCAGGATCAATACTAACGTGGACCGTGAGGCAAAGAGACCACAGAGAAGATACTGTCGCAGGCTGCAGAGTGAAGAGGAGGAGAAAACACTGTGAGGAGAAGGAGAGAGAGGAGGAGGAGACAGAGAAAAGGGAGGAGGAGTGTGTGTGGGGGAGGGGACTGAGGACAAGCAGGAGGAGGAGATTAGAGAGAGGAGGAGGCAAGAGTAGGAGAAGCAGGAGGAGGAGTAACTCCCTCTGAACCCACAGACTGTCCCACAGAGTCTCCAAAAGTAGAATGGGAGCCAGAGCCTTCAGCTATCAAGCTCCTCTCCTGTGGAACCAGATCCCAGTTTGTGTATGGGAGGCAGACCCCCTTTCGAGGAGATGGTAGCTAGCTGTTTCCCCGTTACCAGTCTTTATGCTAAGATAAGCTAATTGCTTCCCCGTTACCAGTCTTAATGCTAAGATAAGCTAGCTGTTAGAGCCAGTTTGTTTTTGTTTTAAGTAAACAATGCCACCTATAGGTGAAAGGTAGGCAAAGGGAATAAAGGGGTAAATGGCTTGTGCTGCCCCAACCAATTATTAGAACAAGGTGCAGGTGGTAGCTGAGACGCCGGGCGAGCAATAGTTTTCAACCGCAGCAAAGACTTTAAGAACATAGAAAGAAACAAATGTAAAGAATGGAGTGTTATAAAGACAATGGCTTATATTTGAGTTTGCTCCTTTTTGATTTTATTTCGTTTGTGAAGGCCTGTTTTCTTTGTGAATGTATTTGAGTTTTGTTTGTATGCAACAAGCCCAAAAACAGACATCAAGAGCATCAAATGTGAGTATCCTACCTGCGTGTTGAAACATACTGTATAGTGACTAACAGAAAGAAAAAGAAGTCATAACAAATGTTGAAAACTGCTTGTTAAAGATATCACTGTTGTATATTGGACCCGCCGCTGAGATGGCTGTTAAATGGATGAATGGATGGAACAGCGAAACGGAGAATGTAACAAATCATACTGTGTAAATTCGTATGTGAATGTTGATGGACAAGCATTTGACCGACGGTGAATTGTGATAAATGGAATTGCAGTGGAACGGTGAAAGCCGTATAGTTGTGGATATCGCAAACCCTATTTTCAATGTTAAATGCGTGGATTATTCACTGAGAATGCAGTATGGATCAAGAGAGTATGAATAATGCACTAGAAAATAACTGCATGTGGATGCTGTTTGTTTCCTTCTTCATTTTAACTGGTGGAGACCAAGCTTAATCAGCATGACGAATAAAATTCATGAGTTTGGATATTGATAGAATGGCTGATAACGAAGCTGCACGTCCTAAAAAACCTGCTCCGGTTCAGGTGGAATTAATTGAAGAAGAACCTGATAAGCCCGAGGGTGGAAAATAACCTGTAAGGAAAAGAGACAAAGCAGGCTGACAGAGAGAGCTGCTGAAGCTAAATTAACACAATTGATGAGTAAGAGAAAAGCGAAATTGGCTCAACTCACAAGTAAAAAGAATCATAGATTCACTAATGATAGATTATGGAAATATAACTGAAGTGCAACAATGTTTAAGTGTATTCAAAGTGCTCAATGAATTTACAAACCTGAATTACTCCTTGCAAGAAATACTGACAGAGGAAGACCAAGAGAAAGATCACCTAGTGTGGTATCTTCCTAAAATTGCATATTTCAATGAATTCCAAGATGTGGTTAAAAATGGATTGTTCAAGCTGTATCTATAGATCAAGAGTCTTCCTCACAGCTCGGATTAAGTGTATTTGAGGAGAAAGCAGTCTGTGGGATTAATTAGCAGGAAGAGCTCAAAAAGCTATTCCAGTGGTGGAAGTAGGTTTTCTACAGCCTCATCAGCGCGTTTAAAGGTTGAAGCTGAGAGAGCAGCACTCATGGCAGGTGCAGTAGAACTAGAAGCAAAAAAGGCATCTCTCAAAGCTGAACAGGAAACACTTGCTCTTAAAACAAAAAATTGAAGCTGCAACAGCGAAAATAAAAACTTTAGACGCTCTGGAGGAAGCCAGACATGAACTTACTGTGCATGAAATGATTGGTTTGAATGGCAGTGAAGATATAGGTCGAAGCAGAGAATTTGAAGATGATGATTGTCAGGATGATGATGAAGAGGATTTAAGTGATGCCACAGAGCAAGCCTTCCCAGAAGAACTGGAACTTCTGATGAAAGGAAATCCTTTGAAAAGGAACTGTTCATTGTATAAGCTGGATCCATGGGTTGAGAATGGACTTCTGAAAGTTGGAGGACGTTTGAATAAAATGGCAATGCCAGAAAAAGCAAAGCACCCAACTATTGTTCCAAAGAATCACCATGTCTCCAAAATCATACTCAGAGAAATCCATCAACAAGTTGGCCATAATGGACAAAACTATATGCTGTCCAGGTTAAGACAAAGGTATTGGATACCATCTGCAAATGCAATGGCAAGGAGTATAATATCTGAAGAGAGACCCCAATGGAATTGTGTACCTGCCACAGAATAAGACAAAGGACTAATGATAGGTGAAACCATCTGCCTATCATATTACTAGAGCAGAGACTCTTGAATAGAACTGAGTTTTGTTTTGCATATGGCTCTATTATTTTCATTTGTTTGTATTGTTATATGAAATGCCCATAATAATAGGGGCTGGTATGTTAGAGCCAGTTTGTTTTTGTTTTAAGTAAACAATGCCACCTATAGGTGAAAGGTAGGCAAAGGGATTAAAGGGGTAAATGGCTTGTGCTGCCCCAACCAATTATTAGAACAAGGTGCAGGTGGTAGCTGAGACGCCGGGCGAGCAATAGTTTTCAACCGCAGCAAAGACTTTAAGAACATAGAAAGAAACAAATGTAAAGAATGGAGTGTTATAAAGACAATGGCTTATATTTGAGTTTGCTCCTTTTTGATTTTATTTCGTTTGTGAAGGCCTGTTTTCTTTGTGAATGTATTTGAGTTTTGTTTGTATGCAACAAGCCCAAAAACAGACATCAAGAGCATCAAATGTGAGTATCCTACCTGCGTGTTGAAACATACTGTATAGTGACTAACAGAAAGAAAAAGAAGTCATAACACTAGTTTCGTCTTTATGCTAAGCTAAGCTAGCTGTTTCCCCATTTCCAGTCTTTATGCTAAGCTAAGCTAACAGACATGTTAGTCCCTGAGAGAAAGACAATATTTGTTGCTTTCATATTTTTTATTTGCCAGGATGCTGAACCGTTCCTTTAAAGTGATTTCTGTTCATTTCAGTTTAAAGATAAACTTAAGTCAGTTTGGTGTGTTAGGTTAGTGTGTCATGTTTACTACTGATCACAAGGTATTGATTGTATTTAATAAACTGAACCTGCTCTCCGTCTCTGACTGATCGATCACACAGGAAGATAATGACTGATTTCTGATCAGTGGACTGATTTATCTTAAGTCTGATGATCAGCTGTCTCAGCAGGTCCAGATGTTGTGCAGCTGGACGACATGCAGAGATGAGAGGTTAGTGTGAGCTGTTAGTGTCTGAGACAGGAAACACACACACACACTATCATAATGTGTGAGGCTGCTCTTTACTTCAGTTTCCTGTGTTACATTATTTAATGACTGTTGGTTTGCTTTTTGGACCTGCAGCCCTGAAGTCATTGAAGAAACACTGTTTTGTTCTGTATACTGAGAGACTTTACACCTGAGGGGTCACTACAAAGCCAGATGAATGGGTTAGCGAGGTATGTTGAGCCTGAACAGTTTTCAATGTCACGAAGGTGGCTCTCTTTTAACCTGGCTAGATCGCCATGGTAACCTATGCTGTACACCGGATTTAAATCAGATATAAAAAGTTGTATTCAGAGAGCGAAGTGATCCGTTTGGCGTCTCCGGACGATATCCTCTCTGAGCAATATGGATCCTCAGCTGAAGGAACAAGTTCGTTAGTGACGCCACCAAACGAAGGCGTGCAGTTACAGCAGCGCAGACTGTATGCGCATACATGCATTCAGCTGCATGAATCCTGAACGCTGCTGTGAACAGGGTTGTTCTTCCCTTCAGGTCACATTAACTCTTCCAGTTAGTTCCAATAGATCACCGATTAGTAAACTGATTAGTCTATTGGTATTTATCACAGATAATATTCAATCAATTAAATTAATTTCACTTTGGCCAAACACTACAGAGATTTCCACGTGTCTTCATTCTGGGACAGTGTCAGACCTGAACGCAGCTCTGGAGTATAATCTTTAAATCTTCTGCTTCGAGTTTAATGTTTCAGAGCTGCAGTGTGCAGCTGTCGCGTTAGAAATAAAGGGGAGGCATTGAGTGCTAAAATCAATATATTCAAAACCCAACCAGCATCGTGATACCCGTTATCTCTGACTGGGGTTTTAGGTTTGGTCAAGCCAGCTAACGCAAAGAAAGCCTGTATGTTGAACTTGCTTCGTAGTACACTCCTCTGGACTTGTTGAAGTTGGATTGTTTTTCTTTTGATGGAGGTAGGCTAACAGTTTCCCCCTGCTTCAAATCTTTGTGCTAAGCTAAGCTAATCCTGGACCTATTTCAAAGCAAGTCGGCGGTGTGGCCCAGCCGTAATAAACTCTAACCTGTCTCTACAGAGAATTTATTACATATAAGCCTAAACTGTCAGGCCTGTGAGTGGTAGGAGTGTTTCAGTGGGCGGGGTTAATGTCAGGCCTGTGATTGGTAGGACAGTGTCTCAGTGAGCGGGGTTAATGTCAGGCCTGTGATTGGTAGGTCAAGCTGCCCTCTGTTTCACAGTTTACATTAATGGTACTCCCTCTCCATGCTCCGTGTTCAGGGAATGTCAGTTAGGGGAACTTCCCTCAACAAAATTCCTCCATTCAGAACACCATGCAACGTCACCAACGCAGACATCACTGCCTGACATTTTACACTACTGAAATAAAATATTGAATATATATTGAAACAAAAACTGATACCATTACAAAACTTGTTCTGTTGAAATATATGTAACTTGTGAATAAATGTGATTTAATTTATTTACAAGATGTACGGTGTCATTCCCAAAGAGATTAGTATTGTGCAGATTATTTACAGATTATGTAATATTATATGTTGATTGTTTACAGATTACTATTATATAATATTTATATTATTTCCTCCTTTGTGAGCTCCATTGTTTTTGGAGCTCCAGCAAGACACAATGACTGATGGGTAATTTTGCTTGCCAACTTCTTGCGAACTGAAGAACCGTTCCCTTTGAACTGATGATTTTTTTGTTCCCAACGGTTTGGAATCTTAACATGGCTGAATACCCTGTGCAGTGCAGGGAATTATAGGCAAGTCTCAGTGGGCGGGGTTAGTGTCAGACCTGTGATTGGTAGGACAGTGTCTCGGTGAGCGGGGTTAGTGTCAGACCTGTGATTGGTAGGACAGTGTTGGTGGACTTACTGGAGTGAAAGGGGCTGCTGGGACCCTGCGGTGAGTCAAACACGCTGCCTACATCTGTGGAGCTGGAGGCGGCGGAGGCGGGGGGAGGAGTCAGGGGGGTACGGGGGGAGTTGGGGGCAGAGACAGCACCCCCCTCTGCCTCGCTGTCAGGGATGCGGCTGTAACTGATCTTCCTGGGCTCGTTCTGCAGTGGCGTCGGGTGTCGCATGGTGCCAGGCCTCGCCGAGGTCGGACGGATCCCCGGAGACTTCAGAGGACAGCTGTACTTCTTCACCTGGACACCAGAGGGTGGGTTGTGGGGGGTTAACAGGGGTTTTAGACCTACTCTTAAAGAAACAAAACCTACTAAAAGACACATTAAAACAGTACTCTACATATTTATCACCACATTCCTGTCAGACTGATGGACAGTTTTTAAAAAATGATCAGAATCGATGCAGCAGAACCAGAGATAACGTCTTTTTAATTCCACACATTCTTCTCACTTACAAAACCAGGCACCTATATTACCCACAATGCAACTCTTCCTCTGACAGGGTGTTACCAACAGATTTTTTCATTTTCAAACTTGTAGTCTTCAGCCCCAACATCACTGACTCAAGTGACATCACTTAAGGACATTTATCAGATGTCACACAGTTTTGATCAAAAATTCATGAGGAAATTAACTGGCCAATTAAGGGACGAGTTAAGGATCTCTGGCTGTTATATGTTTGGTGTTTTTAGGGTTCATTAAGGCTCTTTCATGGACTAAAAGAGGTTCTGGTTTGTAGACGCAGGACTGTTGTTCAGACTGAGCTCAGGTGTTTGTGTTACCATGGTGATACTTACAAATCGAGGTAACGATCGGGCGTTTCGAGGTTCGATCTCCAGAGATTTGTTGAACAGATGATCAGCGAAGTCTTTCTCAGACATGTCCTCCATTGGGTTCAGGTTCTCAAAGAACTTCTGCTCCATAAACACAGAGAACACCATCACACCTCTGACACCACACCACACTGTCAGTGTAAACAGGAAGTGACATCATCATCAGACTGACCCTGATGTCATTCTCCACTCTCAGACAGTACGGTTGGTTCTGGTACTGTTGGATCTCTCCGGTAATTTCAGCCACTTTCCTCCTCTTGCTGAAGTTGATCAGATCTTTTCCGTGTCGGCGCAGGAAGTCGGGGTTTCCCTCCTCCGTCTTCAGGATGTTGGTCAGGTAGATTCCTGACAGACAGACAGAGACACTGTTTAACCTTTGACCCTTCATGTTTAACCCTTTCATAAACAGACAGGTGACAGTGTGTCGGAGCGTACCAAAGAAGGGCACACAGGGGGGGTTGATGGAGCGCAGTTTGGCTAAATACTTCTTGTAGTGATCTTCGCTCAGCTCATGAGCTTCCTCCAGGATTTTTCTCTGTCGACTCGGAATTTGCTGGAAACAAAAAACAACAGCGCTGATCATTTTAGAGTTAGTTAGTTAGTGTTAGAGACATTTTGTGTTAGTTGCAAAGTATATTTTTCCCCAATTTGCTGAATTATTGAAAGGATGTCATTTTTTCTTGACTTGTGAATCAATCAAGACTGTGAGACTCTGTGAGACTCTGAGACTCAGGGAGACTCTGTGAGACTCAGCGAGACAGTGCAAGACTCAACGAGACTGTGTGAGACTCAGCGAGACTCTGTGAGACTGAGTGGGACTCAGCAAGACTCCATGAGACTATGAGACTCAACGAGACTCGGCAAGATTCTGTGAGACTACATGAGGCTCAGTGGGACAGCGAGACTCAGTGGGACTGTGTTCAGACCCAGAAACAGTGTAAAGATATCAGAGCAGCTGGACATCAACAGGTAGTCTCTGGCAGCTGCAACAAAACCTAAACAAGTCACAGCCGGATCCTGTGGACTCCAACGGTCTACAGGACAGGTCCCTGGACATAAACATCAACTGAACCAGAAGCTGAAGTTATTAGAATTGTTACCTCAAAGGTGTGGTCCAGTCTGTAGACCGGAGAGGAGTTCATGGCACTGACCACCTCTAGAACTCCATTAAAGTTGTTGAGTTCCTGAAAAACCTGCAGGATCTCGATGATGCGAGACACGACGGAAACTCGTTCCTCCAGGTTCTCCGTTTCTACGATACACCTGCAGAGAACACACACGCACATGCACACACACACACCTCAGTGCTGCTGCAGGTAACAGATCAGACAGGTGAAGCTGGTGGGTGGAGCAGTGAGAAGGTGAAGCAGCTGAAGTGACACAGGAGGTCTTAAAACACTGGATGATGTTGAGGTTGTAGTTACAGGTGAAATTAGAAGTGTGAAGTGGTTGGAGGTGTAGATGGTGTTGGTGTAGAGTGGTTGGAGGTCCTGAAGTACAGGATGAGGTTGGTGGTGTAGATGGAGGTAAAGTTTAGATGTGTGGCTGTGATACAGTTGGATGTGAAGCTGTTGAGGGTGGTGAGATGGAGGTCATATGGTTGTTCTGAAGGCAGAGCTGTTATTTCCTGAAGCAGAGGGCTGACCGAAGGTCGGAGGTCAGAGTGGCTCAAACAGACTGAACACTTTAGTAACTCTTACCTGACACTCACTGTTTTATTGTTTCATTTTCTTCCCTCTTTGATTCTCTCTCATCAGCTGATTGGTCTCTACCTGTGAGTACCTGATCCAACATCTCATTGGTTGGTTTAAATCTGAGGGAACAAATCACCAACCAGAGTCCCCTCACTTCTGCTCCAGACACTGATCTGTTTCCAGATACATTTGTTGGATTGAAGATGAACCTGGTGACGGTTCAGGACTTCAGGTGAGCTGGGTTTACCTGTGCATTTCTTATTAAACACACTACTTTTATTGGTTGGTGTTCCATCTGTGATGGTTTCTGAAGTCACTTTGGAGATTAGTTTAATTTATTTATTATTTTTATTAGTTTAATTTTATAAATGTCATTTCATTTAGCACAACCATTTTGTCCTGCCCAACCCCCCAGAGTGATGTCAGAGTGAGGTCTTACTTTTCTAACCACAGGGTGAGGTTGGTGGTGTGTCGTATCATCCTCAGCAGGTTGGGGGAGTGAATCTCTTTGTCCTCTTTGGTCCAGACGCTGCCGACCAGCTCCGATGGCTGCACCGCCCTGCAGGACGCCAAACAGGTAACACAGGTGTGTGACAGGTCAGACAGGTGCGTCGTGTTCACACAACATCTATTTCCTGTCTGTCCGTCGTGGAGAGGGATCCCTCCTCTGCTGCTCTTCCTGAGCTTTCTAACATTATTTTCCCCCCAAAGGGTTTTTTGGGGAGTTTTCCTGATCTGAATCGAGGGTCTGAGGACAGAGGGGGTCGTATTCTGTACAGACTGTAAAGCTCCCAGAGGCAAATTTGTGAAATTGGGCTTATAAATCAAATGGACTTGACTAAACTTGTGTGTGACAGGTCAGACAGGTGTGTGCCTTTCTGTGTGAGCAGTGTTACCTGTAGAAGTCAGACTCGAGCAGGGTGAGCTGGCGGCCAATTTCGATGGGGTGAAGCGTCATGAGGTCAAACTGCTCTGTGTTTCCTGGTTTACAGATGTGCCACTCAATTGGAGGAGGAGAGTTCTGGAAGGTGATGCTGTGACTGGGCACGCTCACCTGAACCTGCTTCTTCCTCTGGATGATTTTAGTGATTGACTCCACCCACTTCCTCATCGCCTTACCTACAACACATGACATCATTTATTAGAGGTTAGAAAACACAGCTGCTGCTCCACAGACAGACTGACTCACTGACAGTCAAAGGGTCATTCTGTCAGTGATTTCTGTAAGCAGGTTCTGATCCTGGATCAGTAGAACATGTAGAACAGATCAGATGTTAAAGCGTCAGACAGTCCAACAGTGTTCCCACTGAAAACAGTGCTGAGTTAAATGGGGCTGCGGTGGGTGGGGGTACTAGGTACAGATCCATGAGGTTTATAATATTCACAAACAGGATTTTACAACTCTGCAAAGTTAATTTATCTGTGGTCATGGCAATCGTGACATAAACAGTAGAAATGTTAATTTTACAAAGTTGTTGATTGGTCAACACAGCGTCTTGCTGGATGACAGGAACGTACCTCTGACTGAGGCGATGAACTCCTCCAGTCGTCTCAGCAGGTGAGCATCTCTCTCGAAGTCGTAGAAGTGATGCTCCACCCAGTGACGACACACATTCAGTACTCTGCAGGAGGAGGAGGGAGGAGCAGGAGGAGGAGTTATCACAGGTGACATGTGAACAACATCATCACTCTGATCTTGACGAACTGAAATGTTGTATTTTCTCTGTAACTGGAACCAAATGACTGAACTGTTTCCCAGGAAACTGAAGAAATTATGAAGAAACAACAGATGTGTCAAATGAAATATTTCAGTCTGAATTACTCAGTCAACAGTTCATTAAGTGCTCATCAAATAATCACCAACTGCAATAAATACATAAAGCTGATTTCATGATTCTCCTGGGAAATGGCTGCTTTATGTGAAATGATCACATCAAAGGAGGAAGATTTGTTTCATCACATGCAGGCGGAGTTTGATGTCAGATATACTGAACAAGTCAATGTCTGACTTTGTTTCATGTCATGAAAAGTTTATAAAATACATCAAATATTTCTGATGAAATCTGTCTTTCGAAGAATATTTTATTCATCGTTCACTGACACAGACCGGCCACCTCTCAGCCAATCACTGTGGACATAGTGAGTAGGTTAATTCAAGAATTCTTCAGAGTGAGAAACAGACCCTGGTTCAGTCAGTCATCAGTAACCTGTGACTGTACAGCTGCCCGCAGTGTCTGTGAGCCTCCAGAAGGTGGCAGTCTCTACCTGAGTTGGACCGGCTGAACAAACTCTTTGCGGAAGCGTTTGAGTTCAGCGCTGAGCGGCTGCTCTCCTCCCTCCATCTGATCCATCTCGCTCGGCCTCGGCTCTGGGATCTCGAACCTGACGACAACAACATCACAGACCTGAGATCAGCACTCTGAGCTGCTTACAGCTTCTTCAATATTTCAGCAAGGTGGAACACATTTCTGTTCATAACAGCACATCCACAGTGAGAGACTAATGATAAATCCACAGAACCGATTTTTTTTCTCTTTTTTCTCCATGACACCTCTGGAACTTTGGTTCCTATGATTTTAATGTTCTGTTGTTAGACACTAAGTGTTTCTGTGTTGATAAATGTTGACAGCTTTATTCTTCTGTTTCCAGTGTGATAAACAGCAACATCATCACACCAGATGTGCGTAAACACACTCGGTAGTTATTTGGCCGTCAGCACAGTCACATCACAGAGAGCACAAGTGGCTGAATGGCAGACAGTAACAGATCAGCGCCTCCTTGTGGCCATCAGATCATCATGTTTCAGATTTGAGATGTTAATGAGGGTCTGAATGGAACTGATCATGAGAACCAGCACAAACCGAGCTTCATGTTTTGGTTTCTCCGTGTTGTTTGTATCTCGGAGCTGTTCAGGAAGAGACTGTCAACAAATACAACCCTCCAACAGAGTGGAGCAAGAATTGCATGCTAGGTAAAACATATAAAACAAGCAGCATAAATAAATGTCACTGACAGGCTTCCAGCTACACTGATGTTGGTTGTTTTTGTGAATTTGTGGGTTTTACCAGCCTGGGGGGAGTTACACTCTAAAATTACAAACTTTCACTTTATGGGTTTTTATGCTGATTCTAGTATTTTTAATCAGTATATTTCCATTTGACTACTGTCAGTGCAGAGAAGCCTTTAAAACACCTTTCTGACCTTCATAACAACGTTTACAGAGCCTGTAACTGAATTGTTAAATGAAGAAACAAAATGTGAAAAATCAAAGTAATTAAAAAATGCCCTTTGTTGGATTTCTGGTCTAGATTTTCTGGTGAGGTCCACATTAGTTGACATCAGCACTTCTAAGATCCTGATGGTTACTTGTCCACTAAAACACAGACATGTCTTTGGATTTCGTGTGAAAATGTGAGCAGTTGAAGCGTTCTGATTGGTCCCTGTGATGTCCGAAAGGTGAGCTCACCTCTCCATGAGCAGGTCCAGCAGCTCCTGAGGTTTACAGAAAGATCTATAGGTGGTCAGAAATGTTCGGACAAAGTTTGGATCTGAAGGAGGAAACGGAAACAGGAAGCAGACTGACGATCATTAATCACTCTGATCACACAGACACCTTCAGACCAGGACAGGGTTAATACGGCACAGGAAAAGCATACAAAGACAACAACATGAAAACTAAATAAAATAATTCTTTAAATGGATATATTTAAAGTCATTGATTTCATATAAGCCAGTTTAAAAGATGTGTTTTTAAACGACAGAAGCTGCAGATTGTTCACAGTAGAGTTCATTTCACACTTCAGTTGCCATGACAGTAAACACAGTCAGCCATGGTCACAGGGATTTCAGAGATACTTCTTATCTGGTAAAAACAAGAGTGACCCTTTAAATTAGGTTAAGTTCAAAACACTTTCAGATTCCTGCTATGACTGTCAGGCTGCGGGAAGACGGATCTCAGTCTTGTTCACATTAAGCTAGAGAAAGCTACACAGCATTACAGGTGCAACAATTAATCAATTACTCAATCTACAGAAATAGTTTTTATAATCGATTCATTGTTTGTCATTTATCCACCAAAACGCCAATGCTGGTTTCAGTGTCTTAAATGTGAAGATTTGCCGCTTTTCCTCTTAAAATCACAGTAAAATAAATTTAGTGTCTGTGTCGGTTTAGTGTTGGTTTAGTGTCTGTCAGTTTAGTGTCTGTGTCAGCTCCTTTGTCTAATGTTGAGATGGGGTTGTTGTCCTAGCACCAAGACGTCAGGGCTCTGACCTCCTCTCTGAAGGCCATCTCATCGTCATGGCGATCAGGCCGATGACGGTCGTGTCATTAGCAAACTTGATGATGGTGTTGGAGCTGTGGGTGACCACACAGTCATGCTTTAACAGGGAGTACAGGAAAGGGCTGAGCACGCAGCCCTGAGGGACGCCAGTGTTGACAGTCAGGGTGGAGAATGTGGTGGTACCTCAGGAAGTTCAGGATCCAATCACAGAGGGCAGTGTAGAGCCCAAGGTCTCTGAGCTTGATGACGAGCTTGGAGGGCACAATGGTGTTAAATGCTGAACTATAGTCAATGAATAGGATTCTCACATATGTGGCCCCTGTGGTCCAGGTGGGAGAGGGCAGTTTGGAGGGCTATGGCGATGGCGTCATCAGTTGATTTATTTGGCCTGTATGCAAATTGATGTGTTAGAGGTGAGTGCTACTGGGCGGTAGTCATTCAGGCAGAGGTTTTTGGTCTTTTTGGGGACAGGGACAATGGTGGACTTCTTGAAATATGTGGAGACAGACTGGAGCAGTGAGAGGTTTCAAATGTCTGTGAAGAGCTCCGCCAGTTGATCTGCTCACACCTTGAGAGCTTGGCCAGGGATGCCATCAGGTCCAGGTGCCTTGCGTGGATTAATCCTTTTGAAGGATCTACACACATCTGCCCTGGATATGACTAATGGGCTGGGGCCCAGGACCTTCAGTACCTCCTCAGCCAGGACGTTATTCTTCTCAAAGCGTGCATACAAGGTGTTCAGTTCATCTGGGAGAGATGCAGACATATCTCAGCGCTGCTGGTTTTCCTTTTGTAGTCTGTGATGGTTCTTAGGCCAGACCACATGTTTCTAGAGTTGGAGTCCCGGTAGTTAGACTCCACGTTGTCCCTGTATTGTTTCTTAGCACTGCTAATAGCTCTCTGGAGTGCATACCTGGACTTCCTGTACTCCTCTATATCACCTGCGTTGATCCATGCTTTAAGTTTGGCACGGACTTCCCTGTTAATCCAGGGCTTCTAATTTGGGAATGTCCGTACAGTAATCCTTGATACGTCATTGATACATTTACTGATCCAGCCAATGACCACGTCGTTATGTGTTAATGCTGTTGTCCTGAAACACATACCACTATGTAGTGCTAAACAGTGACGTAAAGCCAAATCTGATTGGTCGGACCACTGCTGAATGGTCAGGGGTAGGTTAGGGGTCTAGGGTTAACATGTCCTCACAAAAGAATTAGATATGAACACTGTGTGTGTGTTTGTGCTCGGGGTCTAGACAGGAAACACCTTTTTCTCTTCTCTAACTCGCCTAAAAACACACAAAGATTGATTCTTCTTTACATGCAAGGACCCACACTGACATAATCCAACAATAGTGTGGACCAAACAAAATGTCCTCAGCTGTAAGTTCTAACACTGTGGACCTCAGAGAGACAGCATCTGTTTCCAGGTCAGCCCCATCAGTCAGCAGCACTGTTTCTGTTTTTCTTTCTCTTTCTGTTTCCTCTCTAACAGACACATTAAGTTTTCTAGATTTGTCCGCCAGTTTTTACTCATCATGCGGCAGTGCAGCAGCAGCTAAAGTCACCTAAGAACCAGTCAACCTGGTTCTTACCTGTCGACAGGTAGACCTGCCACCTCCAACACCTGATGACATCACATTTATCTGCCAGCATGGCTGCTCAGTCTGAGTCAGTCTTAGCAGGGCTCTGATTGGTCATGTGACATCAATACCAGAGGATCAGAATATTACCCAGAATCCCCAGCAGAGTGACCTTCGAGATGAGGAGATTTACTCTGTCCAAAAATAAAGTTATTCTTTCAAAATATATTATAAAAAGTATGGTCCTGCTCTATATGAAAAGTGCCCTGAGATAGCTTGGTTATGATTTAACGCTATATGAATAAAATTGTATTGAAAATAAGAGCTTATTGGAGAGACCTGAACCTGTAGTGGATCAGGTTTACAGATCTGAACAACTCTGACAGACCGAGGACAGACTGAAGTATCTAATTTTTCAGATTGTCGCTCTCAGGGAGGTTATTAATTCAATTAAAGTAAATAAAATGTGATTTAATCCAGTCTGCTGAACATGCTTTTAGTAAACATCAAATCAGAAAGAAATAAGAAACTCAAGTGTTTGGCAGAGTTTGTCTCACTGAAGTTCTTTCTGTTTAAGGAGAAAGCCGACACAATTACTCCATTAATAGACAGAAAATGCATCGGCCACTATTTTGATAATGGATTAATTGTTTCAGTTGTTAAAGCAATCAAAACCTCCTCATTCTCTGGAGTCAGTTCCTCCAGTGTCTCAGATTTTCTGTTTTTCTCTGTTTTGTATCACAATCCACTGAATCTCTGAGTTTGAGTTTTGGACTGTTGGTCGCAATTATTTTTATTATTGATTAATATGCTGATTATTTATAATCATTTTATTGATCATTTGTGTATGAACTGTCACAAAAATAGTGAAAAAATGTCCATCCCAGTTCCGCATAGTCCATAGAGACATCATGTCTCACCTGGGTCCTTTTAATAAACACCTGCGTGACATTACGTCTCACCTGGGTCTGTTAATAAACACCTGAGTGACATTACACCTTACCTGCGTACATGTGGAAGGTGAGCCTCTCGATCAGTTTCAGGACTGTCCCTGCTTTGATGATGGGGATCCCGGACTTGGACTGGACGTTTTCCTCGAACACAACGTTCTCCTCGGAGTCTGGCTCAGCGAATCGGTACACCTCAGCTCCCGGCAGCCTCATCTGCTCCTCCTTCTCCTCCTGCAGCATGGCCGAGTCCAGCATGCGCTCCAGCGTGCTGCGGTACTGCAGCGAGATCAGTGCCGCCATCCAGCCATTCTTCTCCTCGGCAGACTTGGCAGCAAACACCACGCTGTTCCCATCCTTCAGGATGATCTCGAAGGCGTGCCGGTACTCGCCCTCCTTGTCATCCTTGTCATTGATCTGGACTTTGCGCATGAAGAACTTTTCCTTCAGCCGGTACTCTGCGGTGGAGCTGGCACCTGGCAGCCGTGGTGGGCCATGGTTGGACTTGCAGCAGATCATCAGGCCGTCGAACAGGAAGATGTGGCGCTCGTGTTTAGCGCCCACCCGGGTCAGAGTGCCCTCCATGATAAACTCGTTGCAGCACTGGCCAATGTCCTTCCCCTCCCAGCCGTCGATGTTCTTCTGGATCTCGTTCATCTTCTTGATCGCCAGGTGCTTCCCCTTCATCTGATGACTATAGAAACGACACGCCGACTCACTGCAGACCACAGAAAAAGAGTGAGAGCACAGGAGAAGAAGAAGAATACAGAGTTAATCAGGACTCTTCAGTCTGTGTTCAGGAAGGAAACCCATCTGAGAGGATCTGAGTTCGGGTCTGATTTCAGTAAAGACGGAGGTGTTAGTGCTTCAAACTGAACCTGGTCTCACCAGGAACTCTCACTTTAAATTAAAGGAACAGTTCACAAGTTCTCCCCTCTGCAGGCTGATGTCTTTGCTAAGATCTCTGTAAACCGAGTCCTCTAACTGTCCAGCTGTTAGAATCCGTATACTCAGCCTAACCAAATAACTACCTGTTACACCTTCTGTTCTGATGATGATTTTACAAGAAAACTGAAATACAGAAACAGCAACAAGGCCATAAACCTTTTTTTGGAGGAACTCTAAGTAGCAGACAGTCCTCTTTGGGACTCCCACATCTGTGAAACCAAACCTTTACGTAAAGATCATAAAGGTCTGCAGACATGTTTATTGTTGTTTACTTCAGTATTTTGGCAGAGAACTGTGGTGTTAAGACATAATTTCAGGGTGAACTGTTCCTTTATCTTATCATTGGGTTGGTTTTCTACATGTTTATCATGTGACAGGAGAGTGAGTTCTGATTGGACGACGTGGTCAGAGTCTGTACAAACCAGAGAGGCTGCTGTGACGGCCGGCACGCTCCAACAGGAAGTGAGGTCACAGCAGGAAGACCTCCAACCTCAGCTCGGACAAACAGCCGGACTGTTACACAAAGACACAGTGACATCATCATCACTGTGACATCACTACTGCAGTGAAACCAACTGTTTCACTGCAGAACGCTTCCACGTGTGTTCACAGAGAGGCAGGCAGACAGACAGGCTGACTGACAGACTGACTGACTGACAGACAGACAGGCTGACTGATAGGCAGACAGACAGACAGACTGACAGACAGGCTGACTGACAGACTGACTGACAGACAGACAGGCTGACTGACAGACTGACTGACAGACAGACAGGCTGACTGACAGACTGACTGACAGACAGACAGGCTGACTGATAGGCAGGCAGACAGACAGACTGACAGGTTTTTCTTGCTGTATGGACTTGATGTGTCTGATACAGTGTGAACAGTAAGCAGCTGAAGTTAATATGAAGACGTTCATGTTTCAGGTAGCTTTAGGTGATCACTGACTGCACACATCATACCTTTAATAAATTACTAGTTTACTTCACCTGTTACTGTGTGGACCTGAACAGCCAGGCAGTGGAGGAATGTAACCAAGTACTCAAGTACTGTAGGCTACTTAAGTACTAATTTGGGTACTTGACTTAAGTATTTTCTTCTACTTTTACTGCACTGCGTTCTGCAGGTCATTTATTATTGGACTGATTATATTTTATACTCTACTAAATGTATAGTATATTATAGTTTACATTCTATACTACGTTGCTGTACTATACATTATGTGATACTATATTACTCCATTTTCCCTTATATTTGATATTCCATACAATATAATGTTAATATGTTATACTGTTTTACCACATTATACTTCTGAGCGCTGTCCCTTTAAGAGCCGGCTGAGACAGCGGCTTCAGTTGCAGCTTGCTAATCAGTTTACACCATAAACCCCTGAGGTATGTTAACACGTTTCACAACAGCCTCCATCAGCCCCCAACAGCACCCATATACCTCCATCAGCCCCCAACAGCACCCATATACCTCCATCAGCCTCCATATACCTCCATCAGCCTCCATATACCTCCATCAGCACCCATATACCTCCATCAGCCTCCATCAGGCTCCACATACACAACACAGCCTCCAGTCTGCAGCTTAAACATAAAGAAAAAAGAAACTGAAGTCACCTACGTCCTCATATCCACCTGCCAATCATCCAACCGTCTGTCCCCTCCTGTCTCCTCCTATCTTCTCTTCCTGTCTCCTCCTGTCTTCTCCTTCTGTCTTCTCCTGTTTTCTCCTTCTCCTGTCCCCTCCACCTGTCCCCTCCTGTCTCCTCCTTCAGAGCGTTGAGGAGGTGAAACTTTATTAAACCAGCAGCAGTAGTTTTCCTCTCTCTCTGGTTGTTTCTTTCTAACAGAGAACAATAAGCAGCAGAGCAGCACCACCCACATCCTGACGACACTTCCTCTAACAGCACCACTCTGACCCCCCTCCACCCCGACCTACGACCCCGCCAAACCCCCCCCCCACCCCGTCTATTTATGACCTGAGGGAAACAGGGAGGATGGGAGGAGTCCAACAGACTGTGTGTGTGTGTGTGTAAGTATGTGTGTGTGGGTGTACTGTGTGTGTGTGTAAGTATGTGTGTGTGTGTGTCTGTGTGTGTGAGTAAGTATGTGTGTGTGTTCTTGTTATTTTGTTTCTCATTTTATAAAATCATTTCTGTAAATCGACTCACATGACACCATGGATATCAGTTTCATCTCCTCAAGGACTCACGTAGGAGGCAGGGGGAAACTGTTAGCCTAGCTTAACATAGAGACTGGAAGCAGATGGAAAGCCTAGTTCCAGTTCTGACAGCTGCTGCTTTTAATGTTAATCACATTTTATATTTTTATGTTATTTTTGTTACATTTATTTTTTGCCAGACAGGTGGAGCAGTATGGGTGTGTATCCAGGTGTGTGCAGGTGACGTACCTGAGCCTCCTCTTGGCGAGGCTCCTGGAGCAGATCCTCTCCATGCTGCTCTGCAGGTTCAGCAGAGCTGTGATGGCCTGTTTCAGACACTCTTTATCCTCCTCATCCTCACTCTTCTCCTCCAGTTGCTACGGAAACACAGAGAGAGAGAGAGAGTGTGTGTGTGTGTGTGTGTGTGTGTGTGTGTGTGTGTGTGTGTGGGGGGGGGGGTACTGTAGTACTGAAGAACTCTGACATCATGTGCCTGATTAGCACCTGGGCAGGTATTCTCTTTTTAACAGACTGCAGAACAATGACATTACCTGCAGATGAAAAACCAAACTCTTGTCACTGTTACCCCTTTTCCACCAACATGGAACGGGATGCGTTCCAGTTCGCGCCCCTAATTTTGAACCGTTCGGAGCATTTCGACCAAAAATAAATTAGTTCCCAGCTGGAACCAAAAACTAGCAGGTTTTCCTTGACCTGAAGTGCAAACCGTCAGTGGGCGTGTCCTATTGTACAGGAAAAGGAGGACAGGTGGGACAAGTGTACTACAGGTGTTGTATAGTAGTAGTTTTCTATGTCTTCTTATCATTAATAGTTGGTCCAAAAACAAATATCTGTAATAACAGAACAAAAGCTCACAGGTAACCAATGCGATCCGCCATCTTGCTGCTACTGTTTATGCCCGTTGTCCATTATCCTTGATTACAATGGACTCGCTTAAAACTGGTGGGAACGTGGGCCGGCTCACTAAATAGCACCAAGGTTCCAAGAATCCTGAATGGAACCGGTTCAAGAACCAGAACTAATTTGGTGGAAAGAGGGCAACAGAGAAGGTTTCAGGACCGACTGGAGACCAGGGGGCAGGTGCACAAAACACCTTAAGCTTTCTCCTTAAGCATGACACTTAAGGCTTAACTTCTCCTTAGCTGAGGGACTTACTTAAGGGGGTTGCACAGAATCCCTGAAAATGTTTCTTTAGTTAAGGAGACACATTAAGGCATTTCTGCATTGAAAGATTTTACAGCAGTAAAATTCTACAGTTCCCATGGAGACTGTTTGTTTGCTGCACTCTTGCTTGTGATACCTGCTATCATCTCACAAAGGTAACGTTATAGCCTAGCTAGCTAACATGAAGCAGGCTTAATGACATAACTAGCCTTATTGTTTCGACTGTAACCTTATGTGCTATAAAAGAAAAAGAAATTAGAGCTTCAAATTGAGAACTTGGCTGTAGAGAAAAACAATTTGCACATTCATAATATTTTACTGCAACACAAAATAAGCAAGCTCTCTGAAGAAACATCCACATTTACTGTGGCTGATGTAGAAGAGGGAGTCAACATGAATAAAACAAAGATTAGAACAAATGCAAAACAAATGATTATTATTTATTTATTATTCCTTTACATGTGTATTTGAGTTGTCTATAAGTTGAAAATGACCGAAATAAAATAAACTAAGAAGGCATCCACATCATAATAAATCATTTAATAAATTAAGTATTAATCATTAAATATTGATAATCATTCCTGTCCGGGCATTAACGTTTCAATAACAAATAAAATAATTTGATTACAATAATTCGTGGAACCCTTCTTTATTTATAGCCTATTATTGTTTCTTTAGCTGAAGAAGTTGTTCCCTATGGCCTCTTGCACAGTGTAACCCTTGTTTTCAAGTCCTTCCTCCTGGGCCTCGTCAATGGTCTCACGCTGCTCCTCGTCCTCATCTACGGCATGCTTAGCTGTGCGTGTCTGTCTGCATACTTAAGTGAACATTTTAAGGAAACCCTAAGGAGAAGACTTAAGGTTGTTTTGTGCAACCAATTTTATTGTAAGGAAACCTTAACTTCGACTTTTGTGCAACCGGCCCAGGACTAAAATGACGTCAGCTGTATTCTCACTGAGCAGAACTGAACTACAAAATCAGCTAATATGAAGGAACCAGATCAGGACCAGAACCAGAACCAGGACCAGACCTTTTTAACTTCTGGAGAAAAAGAAGACTCTGGGGACAGTCTGTTCGGAGAACAAAGACAAAACCAGGTCAGATCTAGACCAGAACTGAGCCAAACTGTACCTTGTTTAGCTGCTGCAGAGACAGAGTCTTATGGAGCTGGTCCACAAAGAACCATGTCAGAGCCAGCCTAAACCAGAACCAGGATAGATCCAGACCAGGTCAGGTGAGGGAGGACTACGTCTGATAGATTTGGCCTACAGAGGGTACGGCACCAGAAACAGGTCTGACCAAGACCTCAGTCCAGGTCCAGCAGCAGCATATGAATAGACACAGTAGAATATTGTCTGAGCTCATCTGTTCTGTTCCTTCAGAGTCCAGGATCAGAACCAGATCAGGATAAACCTCCTACCACCCCCGACTCCTCATCAGGTATTTCATTAACCTCAGCCGGGCCAAAGGGAGCTTCCAGCTGCACAGCTGAAAGACTCAGACCGAGACTGGATCTGATTGGTAAACTATTTTTTAGGTGAATCAGCTGATGAGATATTTATCAAACTTCATCCAATCAAAGCCTGGTCTATAGTGCTGGTCCTGGTCCACAATGCTAGACCCAGTCTATAGTACTGATCCCAGTCTACAGTGCTGGTCCAGGTCCACAGTACTGGTCCTGGTCTACAGTGCTGGTCCCGGTCCACAGTGCTAGACCCAGTCTACAGTACTGGTCCCAGTCTACAATGCAGGTCCAGGTTTACAGCTAGATGTTATTGTGTAACATAGTTATGTTAGAGGTGTGCTACAGGTGTGGTAGTCTCACCTTGAGGATCTCGAACAGATGCAAACAGTGGTAAACCGGAGTGAGCAGCAGTCTGGGCAGAACGTACTGAACAGCCTCTTTAAAACCTTCACAGATGGACTGAAGACAGAGACAGACAGTATCTTTACTTCCTGTCCTGTCCTCATAACCTTCATCAAATTATTCTGAACACCAGTTTGTTTGTTGACACTTTCTGTCTCTCAATACTACAATATCCATGAGCCACAGGATATTTTCTAACACAGTTAATTTTATTTCAGCTCAGTACCTTCAAATATGGATGTGCACATTTCCTTTTTCAGAATAACCAGGACTGGTCGAAAATGAATAATTGCAGTCAAGATTTATGATAGATAATATGGAGGTGGAGCCTGTCGGGCTCTGAAGTCAGAGGTCAAGGGGTGGGGCTTACCTGGAGGTGAAAGGTGGCTCCTGGTTTGGATACCTGACTCAGGAAGTGTTCATGGAAACCTGAGCGCAGGATGTCCTGAGCGTACGTCTCATAGGGGTCAAAGGCCAACTCCTGTCAATCAAATCACACATCAGACAGAACCAGAGCTAATCAATCACACATCCCTTGAGATGTATCATCTGGGTCCCAAAACTCACAACAAACAGAAAACGGAACATAACACAACAAAAGAAAAGAATCATCATTCAAGCTGAAGATAAACACATGGATAAGAGGAGGAATGATGGGAATGTAGAGAAACAGTAACCATTTCATCTTCAGCTGTGTTCACTTCTTCACAGAAGAACTCCTCCATTATTGTGTGTGTGTTGTGTTGCGACAGCTCTGTGTGGATGTGCGCTGTGCAAAGCTGCTCTGACCTTGGTGGGCTCAGCCAATCACTGTTGAGCACTGCTTGTACTGAAAGATGGAGAAATACTAAGACTTGTGTTTGTGAGTTTCAGACGGAACTGTACGTATGGTGGCCCTGAAGGTCAAAACACAACGACATTTCACAAAACACAACATTACACAAAACACAACGACATTTCAGATTAAGGAAGGGGTAGGACAATGCTTCTAATTTGTGATTAGACAGAACTCAAGTCAACAAAACGCAACTTCCGGTCAGGGCGCTAGCTATGCTACTATCTGCTATCTATAGTCACTGCTACTACGGACTCTGAACCCTGCGTTTTCTCCCGGTCTCTTTTCTCTGCCAAAAATCTGAATTGCAGATGTTGTCCGTCTTGTTGACAAATTTTAAGGCGATGTGAAAAGCTCAAAGTTAGACAAGCAATTCATTTTTGATTATCAAGGTATGTAGCCTACTTTGCCAATTACTATGCTGATGCTAAATTACTTTCTAGTTCAGCACTTACCTGTTAAGAGTTAGATGATCTTCAAAGTATGTTTAAATAAAAAACGTTTCTTGTCAACTATGTGTTTATTGCAGGAAAAGTTGTAATTAGGGTCAGATGCTATAGATCACTAATAAAGTGAGGAACCACAACAGCTCGAGGTAAATACGTGTAAATATTTAATGTTAAATGGTGCATTGTTCCTGTTAAACAGTCAGGTGGTTCTGCTTTCCTACCTGTGCTCAAAAGCTGTCGTCTGTGTCCATAGAAACAGTAGCTATACAGCTGAATAATTAAAACACATAAAAAGGACTGTAACACATTCATAAATTCAAGGCTTCCTTAATTTATAGATGCCAATTTAATGTGATGCTTACTACACACTCACTACATAGCATGTGATCATGAAACTGACACATAACAGATTTTATAATTTTTTAAATATAAAATGATTCAAATTATTTAAATATGTTGTGAAATATATTAAAGTCTTGACATCACTTTCTTCATATCACCTTTGAAACTACCAACATTCAACCTGAGATAAGAGCATATTCATGCTTTTGTGCTGCTGGAAGAAGTTTGTGCAACCATTTGGTTGCATTACTTTTCCAGACAGCTCATTTTAGTACACTGGGAACCAAAAATGTTCCTGCTGCCCTTACTTGCACACGCAGACAGCAGGCCTGGCACAGGCCCCGCACCCAGGTAAAAAAAAAAGTTTTTATACAGTTTTAATTTGATAAGTTACCTCAAAATTCATTCAAAAGTGCATGTCAGTTACAAAATACATGACAATCTAGTGCAAAATATTTAACATGAACAAAAACCATGAGAAGAGGAGCCACAGGTTCTTCAACAGTATGCAGAGACCTTGGATGTTTGTGGTCTCATCATCCACGTTGATGCTCCACCTCGGAGCCAGTCCGGATGACCCAAGTGAGGACCTTCCATTGGTGTGATCTAGTGACAGATACCAGGAGTGATTTCATAGTGAAGAGGCTGTGGAGAGATGAGCAGCTTATCAAAGAAATCAAGGCCAAGGTTGATGAATTCTACTTTGGCACATACATTCAGTCTTGGGGAGAAAATAGACAAGAAAAAGTAACATACTAAGTATTAAGATATTTTATTGAAGTAAAACTACAAATACAACAATCTAAAAGTACTCCACTACAAGTATAAGTCTTTCATTCAAAATCCTACTTAAGTAAATGTACAGAAGCATTATTAGCCAAATGTACTTAGAGAATCAAAAGTACTTGTGCTGCAGAAAAAATGGCTTGTGACCGATATATTATTATGTATTTTATCATTAGGTTGTTATTACTAATGCATCATTGCTTAATTGTCTCTACTCGAGGTGGAGCTGGCTTTAACTACCTAATACTAAACTACAAAGTAGTTTCATCCAGTGGTTCCCAACCTAGGAGTCGGGCTCCTTCCTCAGGGTCAAAAGATAGATTTGACTAATTATTTATAGGGTAGAAAAGAAGAAAAAAATAAATGTTCTACAAATATTCTTCTTTTGCACTTTTTTCACGTTTCTCTTTTTGTGAAATATTGGATAAGTTTACCTTTTGAGTCGTAAGCAGTTATTTAAATACCCCCAAATTGTACTTAATTACAGTACTTGAGTAAATGTACTTATTTACTTTCAACCACTGCATACTGATGAGTGAAAAGCTTTGTAAGTTAGTAAAATACATTTTTAGAGATAGAAGTTCAACGTTATAAATCTTACATAGTCAGCTCATACTTAATTTGTAAATTACATGAATGATTATCTATTCATTTATATTAAAACCAGTGAGAACATCACTGTAAATACATCCTTTTTCAGGTCAACAAGCAAAAAATTGCCACTCACATATCAGATTTTCAGTAGTTAAACACGTTACATGCCATTATTAAACAGTGGGAAAGTAACGTTACAACATTCACTTTATTAACAGGTAGCTTGGCTACTAACTAGCATAACTGCTAGCATATGCTAGACGCTGCTTTATATTGCAAATATTAGGTTGTCAAGTTTGTGTAACATTATGTTAGATAACAAATGATCTACAGTGTTAATATTTCAGTTGTCTTCGACTCTCACTGTCTACTGTATTTATCCAGTTCATTAGCAACATGCTACACTCACCCGGAGTAGGACGACAGTCGTAGTCAAGATCCTGCACCAGCTCTGCCGCTTCAACGCACTCAGTTTCATCAGCCGCCGTTTGGTCCACATCACAACCACTTCTTTTGGCCGTTTGTGTCTGGCCTCCTTGAGGTGCAAGGCACACACAGAGACCAGGGACGAGCAGGTAAATCCTGCTCCCTCGTCTCTTCTTGTGGACAGAATCCATCTCCTTTTAAATGTTCGTCGGTTAGAAAGCTGCGAAACTATGAATACGGCTGTTTGTTGAGAGTTAGAACAATAAACTCTGCCATTGTTTCGACCGCGAGTAAAGCTAGCGCTCAGACCGGAAGAGTTCTCCCGACATCCGGTTTGCGCTCGCTATATTGTCAAATAGGCCTACTGATTGACTTGAGTTCTGTCCAATCACAAATAAGAAGTGTTGTCCTACCCTTTCCGTAATCTGAAATGTTGTTGTGTTTTGTGTAATGTTGTGTTTTCTGAAATGTCGTTGTGTTTTGACCTTCAGGGCCACCGTATGTACGATAAAAGGACCTCAGATCAGACAGAACAAGATTCAGTTGGTGAAACATCAGCATGATGAGAGAGGGGAGGAACCCAGGCCGCTGCGGTAAGGACTCCACGTTAATGGTACGCGTTCTACCAGGTGAGCTACCTGGGCCACCAGCAGCTTCCAGGTTTACACAAAAACACCAGTTGAGTCTCTGCAATGTAGTAAACTACTCTTAGCAACATTGGCATTGTAGCTCTGTTTAGTAGAGTGCCACCAGGAGGTCCGGAGAGGTAAATACTGTAGCGACCAACGAGAAACACACAGAACAAAACACTCGTTTATCTACTGTGACGCGATAATACGTTTCACATGTTCAAAGAGAGTATATTTATCACACACACACACACACACAGGTGCAGACACACAGACAGACAGACAGGTACAGACACAGACAGGTAGAGACACACAGACAGGTAGAGACAGGTACAGACATACAGACAGGTGCAGACAGGTACAGACCTCAGCAAGGTCCTCGAAGCAGCTTCCCACCAGAGGATGAGGACTGCCCTCATCTGTCATCTCCACCGTGTCCTCGATCAAACCCAACAGCTTCACCGTCACCTCGTGGATATCAACGATCCGACTGAAGATACTGTCTACATCCTGACACACAGACAGGCCATCAATCAGACTGATCAGACAGACAGACAGGCCATCAATCAGTCAGACAGGTGAGCATACGTACGTGTTGAGAGAAGAGCATGGGGCTGGAGTTGAAGGGCTCTCTGAACACCTTGATGAGCAGGTTGAGCTGTCTCAGGTACTGTCGACCGTCCGACATGAAGCTCCTCACCAGCTCATAGTAACTCTGCTCCTCATTGGCTGACGGCTCCTCGTCCATCAGAGGGAAGCCGCTGATGTCCTCCTCATCCTGGTGGAACATGTCCATCAGCACCTGCACACAGACAGGCAGGTGAGGGAGACATGTGGGAGACAGACAGAGAGGTGAGTCTTGGGAACCAATAAGACGACAGAAAAAATGAAAGCCATCAGGAGAGCGAGACCTGTTGTAGCGTCAGCTGGTCGCTGCTGTTGTTCTCTTTACAGTTTGTATTAGTGTCCATCAGCAGTGAGTGAATGAGCTGTCAGCAGCTCCTGTCTGCAGTGGACTATGGATGTACAGACAACTATTACTATTACTGTGATACAGAAGAAACGTTCTTTCTGGATGGACATCAGAGATAATGATATCCTCACTGAATGAGATCAATATGTGTTTCATGCCTGTGTGTTCAGATCTGACTGAGTCAGGACTCTGAGGAGGAGGGAGATTTTGACCCAGACACACCTCCTGCAATATTTTTGCCTCACGTCTTAAAATGTCATCCTGAATGAAGATCTGACGAGCTCAGTGAAGGTGTCATCCCCCCCCCCATGATGTTCATCCTGTCTGAATGGGGCTTTAGTGTGTGTAAGTGTGTGTGTACCTTGTCTGCACACATGGCCACAGTGATGTCCTGCTGGGAGATCTCGTAGTGTCGAATGTTCCTGACGTAGTTTCCTGCCAGTTTCAGGATGTCAGCAGAGATGTACTCCAACACAGCAACCATGTAGACCGACACCTGGTGGTCGATCTTATAACCCAGCACTTCCTGACAACACAAGGCATCATGGGAAACACAGTGAGTATTTGATGATGATGATGATGATGAAGAAGACAGTGACAGGTGTACCTTGAGCAGTGGGTGGATCTTGTCGACAGGTAGAGCCAGCGGGTTCCTCCTCTTCCTCTTCTCAATGGCGGCCTGAGCGTCAGCGATCGCCCACTTATCGATCGGGTGAGGAAAACTCTTCTGAACCCGCTCCTGAGAGGAAGGGGAGGACGAGTGAGGACAGGAACCAGAGTCAACTGGACTGATCTGGTCTAAACATCTGGACCCATAAGGTCTAAACATCTGGACTCTGGGCCAAACATCCGGTCTGTTCTGGTCTAAACTTCTGTTCTGGTGTAAACATCTGGTCTGAATTTCTGGACCCATAAGGTCTAAACATCTGGACTGCTGAGCACCCAGCAGACACATCTGTCTGAAAGTGAGTGTTGTTGATCACACTGCAGGTCCTGTCCTCTGCTCTGATTGGACAGTTTGTCCCTGATGTTGAAGTACAGACCTCCTGAACTTCTCCATCTGTGTCCAGGTGTTCACTGCAGCCAATCAGCTGCTTTCTGGACTCTGACATCGCACAGATACACCGCATGTCCACAGGTTCTGGCTGCATCACAGCTTCGTGGACATATTGCTGTAACGGCTCCTCCTGTTCATACTGGACATTAACAGATCTCTTTAGAACATGTTTCCAATGGAAGTCATAGAGGATCCACACAGTTAATATGAAGCTGCTTCCACACTCTGAGACGCAGCTATTGAGTATCAAACTCCCTCTTTATGTTTCCACTGTGTTTTGTTGCAGAGCTGCACTTTCTCATCTGATTCCCTCAGTGCAGAGGCAGCTGTCGCTACTTGTTGTGTGTAACTTTGATAAGTGACAGCTGCTGTAAGCTGTTCGACTGAGCACATTCGTAAATACAACAATCCACATGTCGTACAAAGCTGTGAAGGTGATTCCTTTGGTTGTTGTTTTGGTTCACTCTGAAGTTTTAGCGCTTTGGTTTGGTGACCAGGACTGTAACACCGGAGCCAGAACCACACACAGCTGGATCCTGTGGGGAACACCTGCTGTAACACTAGCTGTAATCGGCTCTGATTGGTTGTTAACTGCAAGTGCTTGTCTCAGTGTGATCAACTGACTCGACACATCACCAAACAGGTACACATAACACATAAACATGATCTGAGGCTGAGGAGCAGTGAGGGGTCAGAGGTCTGGTGGGGAGGGGTGGTCAGAGGTCTGGGGGGAGGGGGGTCCAGTGTGATAAAACACCAGCGGTCTCATTATCTCACTGCAGCCTCCATCAGCTGGAAACAAGAAGCAAACCACACCAATCACCCTTCAGCCTCACAGTGATGTCATCAGCTAGAGACGTTTAAACTTGGACTGTGTTCCAAATCGCATACTAACGTACTATTCATACTAACACACTAATATACTTCAAACTGAGTATGTAGTGCGATCCAACTGCATAGTATGTGGATTTTGTGTACGCGAGAATTACCTGGATGTAAACTACTCAGGACGTTAAGGTACAGTTAGGTGCTCACGTATTTAATGTCCTGTAGAAAAAAGATTTAATACTCGTTCTTTTTAATATGTGTGGATGACAGAGCATGTCACTGTGCGCCGATCACCGGTGATTGATTCTGTGCAGGTACTATACAGTACATACTGAGTGAGTATTGAGTACATACTGATACTGAGTGAGTATGTAGTATGCAGTACATACTGGGTGAGAATGCAGTACACAGTACATTAGTATGCCATTTGGAACCCTCTCCAGGTGACAGCAGGTCCTTTGAGATCCGGTCACTGTACATGGAAAGGGACTGGATTATACTCGTATTATCTGTGTCTATAAACAGTGAAACTGTTGTATCAGGACAGTGTAACAACAAACACAGGTTCATCTGAAGTGACTGAAAGGACATGAAGAACTCTGATCAGGTTTACAGACTGGCCTGAGATCCTCGGGGTTAATGGCCTCAACTGGATTACAACATTTATTAATGATTTATTTGTATTATTAAAATCTATTGAATACCTTTGACGCTGCCGCAATACTCATAAAGTGTCCTTTAACTCTTCAGCTGAACACAACAATCGTTCACCCTTTAAGACTTTCCTTCAGGAGATATGAGGTTTTTATCTGACGAGATCCAAACTCTCTCTAAAGCCTTGTTTATGCTTATGTTACGCGGCCTCCGCAGATGTTGCATGAGCTGCGAGCCTGCACGGAGGCCTTTATGTTTCATGCGCTATCCGCTGCAGTATTCTCTGAAACACCGGGGGCGCACACAAGAACACCTTCTGTGAAGAAGCAGGAAGTCAACAAGTGTTTCCGGAAGATCCTCATGAACCAACATGGCTGCACTCACTGTTGCTGAGGAAGAATTGAACTGTCTTCATCTATTAACTGTGGTGGCAGTCTCTCTCCATGAGTCCAGGATCAGTTGGCGGTCCCTGTGGTCTCCGATGGAGGGTTGTACAGGTGCTTGTGAAGGTGTACCTGCTCGGACAGTCCAGCTTCAAAGGTGTCCATGTTGAAGTGAAATGCTTCAACATACTTACAAAAGTTCGGAGGTGCACAATCAAGTGACAACTTGCGGAGCCTTCGAGCAACTTACGTGATGATGTCATGTTTGGACCCTCGCTGAGGTCATAAACCCCGCTTCACCCCCCTTACTGTGTGTGTGTGTGTGTGTGTTACCTCCACGTCCTGTACACTGCGTGGTTGAGCCTGACACAGCATACTGAGCAGCAGCAGGATCAGCTCCTCGATGTACTGCAGCGCCTCCTGCTGGGACACCAGGTTAGGATGCACCTGGTTCAGTACCTGCAACACACACACACACACACACATTACACCTGCTGCTCTTTGTTTTGTTAAAGCGGCCAATCATCACACTAACAGTCAGTTTGTGTCCGAGGCTGCCAAACATCAGAATCACTCATCTACATCAAACTGGTCTTCAGCCACCAGAGAACAGGTGAGACAGGTGAGACCACCTGTTGGTAACAGCTGTCTGTCTGTCGCCTCGGCAACACATCAGGGCTCGTCTACCCCCCCCCCCCCGGTCCACCTCTGCTGCATTAATGATGGCAGTTACAACAGCCCAGATGTTTTCTCCACATCACACACACACACACACACTTGTCAGCTGCAGTTGAGGTTTTGTAACATGTGTGTATGGTTAGCTATTCGAGTGAGTTGAAACCCAACACTTCCTGCTCTCTGCTGCCACCAGGTGGAGGAGAGCTGCTGATCTGTTTCCTCCACAACACTGTTTCTTACTGTACACACACACACACACACACATCTACCTGTACCTGTACAGGTGTTTTCAGTCCTTCTGGCTGGTTAAAGCTCTGCTCACAGTCTGATGATGTCACCAAACCCCAACGACTGGTGATGCATGAGGATCAATAATCAAAGAGAAAGCGACAGTCACTAAGAGGCTGAGCAGATGTTGGTGGAGACACTTAAAGCAGCTCGAGTCTCTCTTCAACGCTCTGAATCTTTCAGCTCCTTGTCTTTCTGTCCTGGGACCCTCTCAGCTGCTACCTGCTCAGGTAGAGCAGCTGCTAACAGAGATGGAATGTTGGGTCTCTGTAAATATAAAGAGTCGGTCTAGACCTGCTCTATATGAAAAAGAGTCCTGAGATAAACTTGTTATGATATGGCGCTATATAAATAAAACTGAATAGAATTGAATGAAGGGTCATGGTGCTCTATACCTGCTGCAGCTCAACATGTCAACTGAAAGCTGAAGATGTGTTCATGTTGAGTTCAGGTTGTTTCAGCTTTAAAACAGGTTCTGTTTATCACCTGACGCTTCAGCACACCAGCGATTAGACCGATCCGCCGCTACAAACACCTCACTGCACCACCGCACAGGTGAGCCAAGGTTAGACACACCACCGCCAACCGAGCTGTGACATCACTGCTTGGCACTGTGATGTCATACACACAAAAAATGTATGAAGAGCTCTCTCTGTCTGCATGTCTGTCTGTGTTATGTTTAAACACACTGACCTGCATGTTTCTGTTTGACCAACAACAAACTGACTTCAACCAGCTGCACACACACACACATCAGCATCACATGACCATCAGCAGCACTGTGGGCTTCAGTGTTTGCTGGAGGAGTCAGGAGGAGGAGCCCCTCTGCAGGAGGACAGGAGGAGGAGGAGGAGCCCCTCAGGAGGAGGAGGAGGAGCTCCTCTGCAGGAGGAGGAGGAGGAGGAGGAGGAGCCCCTCTGCAGGAGGAGGAGGAGCCCCTCTGCAGGAGGAGGAGGAGGAGGAGGAGCCCCTCTGCAGGAGGAGGAGGAGCCCCTCTGCAGGAGGACAGGAGGAGGAGGAGGAGCCCCTCAGGAGGGAGGAGGGGAGGGAGGAGGAGGAGGGAGCCCCTCTGCAGGGAGAGCCTCTAAGGAAGGAAGAGTCGGGAAGGCAGGAAGGGAGGAAGGCAGGAGGAGGAGGAGGAGGGAACAGGGAGGGAGGAGGAGGATTTCGAGGCTCGAAAAAAGGTTCGGAAGGAAGGAAAAACCGGAAGGAAGAAGGCTCAGGAAGGAAAGAACAGGAGAAAGTCAGGAGGAAGAACAGGAGGGAGGTTTAGGAGGGTTCAGGAGGAAAAGGCTACAGGAGGAGGGAGGACAGGAGGAGGGCAGGGGAGGGAGGAGGGACAGGAGGAGGAGGAGGAGGACAGGAGGAGGAGGGAGGGCAGGAGGAGGACGGGAGGAGGAGGGAGGGCAGGAGGAACCTGGGAGGAGGAGGAGGAGGAGCCCCTCAGGAGGAGGAGGAGGAGCTCCTCTGCAGGAGGACAGGAGGAGGAGGAGGAGGAGGAGGAGGAGGAGGAGCCCCTCTGCAGGAGGAGGAGGAGGAGGAGGAGGAGCCCCTCAGGAGGAGGAGGAGGAGCTCCTCTGCAGGAGGACAGGAGGAGGAGGAGCTCCTCCGTCCTACAGCCTCACACAAGACAAACAGCAGCTCCTCAACACCGAGGAGGAACCAGAGTTCTGGGTTAGTGGTGAATCACTTTCTATTCTCACAGTCTTCCTGTAACTACTGTTAGGACGGCAGGGATCCGGGTCTGAGCTTTCAGAGTCCACCAAGACCTGCAGGAAGCAGAATCATTCAACCAGACAAACAGATCAGGTCAGAACCACATCAGCCTCACGGGACCAGGACCAGGACTTCAGCGGATGAACAGCTGACAGACGGCAGAGCGTCATGGTGTGTGTGTGTGTTTACCTTTTCCAGTGAAGGCACCAGCAGGCCTCTCCATTTCGGTGCGTTCTCCTCGTTGAAGAAGTCGTACTGCAGCTGGGCCGCCTGCATGGCTGCTGCCGCGGGGTCTGAGCGCCGCAGCGGGACCGACACGCGCGGGTCACCGGTTTACATGAACGCTGAGAGCCTGAGTCCAGCAGGGAGGGCGGAGCTGTGAGAACATCCAGCGGGGGCAGGCCGGTCCTCCAGAACAGCTGCTGCCACTGCGACCATCCTCGGCCGCTACACGGCTAACGGTTAGCTCCGCGGGTAGCGGCTAACTGTTGGGTGTTGATCTGTTTACCGGGGTGATAGCATGGTGACCGTTAACCGCTCCGTACCAACAGAACCGGGACACTGCGACAGACACACGGCTGGTTAATGTGTTAGCCTGTCTGGCTAATGCTAGCAGCGGTTAGCAGCCATCAGCAGCTGGTTGGTTAGTGAGTTGACAGATTACCAGCTGCTAGTTAACGTCAGTCTGTGCGGGTCCCGGGGTCCCGGGGTCCCGGGTTCTCCGTGCGAATCAGCGGGCCGCTCGGGGCTCTGTGCTCCGCTCCTCTGCTAACATCCTGACCGAACACACCGAGCCTCCGGCGGGCTCCTCCGGCTCTGTCCAACGGACTCTCACGCACCTCCCGTCCCGGCCTCCTGACAGGCGGACAGTCACCGAGTGAACGGCTGTCGGTTGTTGTGACTCCGGTGTGCGGTACCGTAGACTGTGCAGCGGCTGAGCATGCGCAGTGGGCGGGGCTCCTGGGTGGGAGTGCGCGTGGCACGTGACGTCTGCTGCCAGAGAAGAAGAAGCTTCCGCCCTGCTGCTTCAGCTGACTGTAACATTAGAATATTTCATTATGAAATACTTTAAGCATCCTTATTCCTTATTTCCTGTGATTAAACGTGAGATTAGTTTTGTGTGATGCTGCAGTTTATTACCGACTTACATTCACACAAACACTGCTGAGTGTCCTGAAACAAGTAACACATCAGTTTTAAACCTTCTGTCTAATATGAAATATTTATGACTACATGAGTGACGATCAAAGTTCAAGTTTAGAAATAAAAGTTATTTTTTATGAAGAGTTTAACAGAGAAGAGTTTGATTGACAACAGCTTTAGATTAAAATGTTTGCTCAGTCCTGATTGGTGTATGGCAGGACGTGATATTGATCAGATTTAGTTTGGACTGATCTAAATCACAGGTGGAGGAGCACTTCACTGATGCTGCGTTCAGGGGCGGCACTTTAACTAATGTATCTACATCTATAGCTAAGATAGAGCAGACTCTGCTGTAAGCTGCTGGAAACGGCCTGCTGAGGCGTTTACTGTCACGTACAGTTATCACAGCAGCTGAAGCATCTATAACTGTAGTTTCCATGAAATCACACTGACTGTAATTCACTTGTCTGCAGGCTGAAGGTGTCGATATCAACTCACAGCTGCTGTCATGTGACAATCTGAGTGAAAATAAAACTGTCAACTACTGAGTTCTGACATCAGATGAACTTACAGCTCATAAAACCTAAAACCTGCTAAACAAACTGTCTGTGTATCAACACCAGGTCTATAATTTGATGTGAGTGTAATAAAACAGACATTAAAATGAAAACCTTAAACAACGAGCCAGAGTCCTTGTTAGTGTTTTATGTCCCAGCGATATGGTGTACAGCTCCTCATGGACTACAGAACAATGACAACACATTTCAGAAGTATTTAATACTTCACTGAAATTATATCAAACAAATATGAAAACAAACAAGAGCAGGTCTGTAAAACACTGCAGGAGAGACGACAAGCAGTCTGATGATGTTTATATTGTTTATTTACAGCTGAACATCAGAAGACTGAAGAGACACTTTGAGCGTCCAGCAAACGGCAGCACAGGGTTTCAGGAAGGGTTTGATGGGGTATTAGATGGAATCAGAAAGTACAGGAGGGGTATCACGGGGTATCAGAAGGGTGTAGGAGGGTAGAGGACAAGTTTCAGATAAGTGAGAGGAGTATGATGGGGTATCAGAGAGTTTTAGAGGGTATTAGAAAGTTTAACAGGGTATCAGACAGTACAGGAGGGGTATAAGAAGGTTTTACGGGCTATTAGAGGTTTTATTAGGATACTAAGGAGCTTCTGGGGGCTTGAGGTTTTAGAGGCTGTCGCAGGGTGTCAGAGGGTACAGGGCAGGTTTCAGATAAAACATGAGGCATATGATGGGGTACCAGGGGGTTTTAGAAAGTACAGAAGTTTGAAGATGATACCTCTTGGGTATCAAGAGGTTTTAGGGGGTATTAGAAGGTATAAGAGTATAGGGCCATCAGAGGGGGTTATCAGAAGATAAACTCTGAGTATCTGCGAGATATCAGGAGGCATTAGAGGGTACATGAGGGGTTTCAGGGGATTTTAGGAGGCATCAGTGGATATCAGTGGTATTAAGGATGACCAGAGTATAGGATGGGCATGATGTTGTATCATGATGGTAGTAGAGAAAATGGGGGTATCAGAAGATAAACTCAAAGAGGGTATTTGAGAAAATATGGGGTATCAGGGAGCATCAAGGGGGTAAGAGGGTACTGGAGAGTATAGGAGGAGTATGATGGGGTATCAGAGTTTTTCAGAGGCAATGGGAGGTCTCAGATTGATGCTTACATCTGATCAGAAATACCTGATGAAAAGACGTTCACTTCCCCATCAGCCTAGAGTGTTAGACAGGGACATTAGAAATACATGAGATGGTATCAGAGGGTAAAGACGTGGCATCCAGCCTGCTGCAATATCTGAGACTGAGCTGAAGTCAACTTAAGGAGTTTTTCTGAATGTTGACTCCCTAATTCAACAAATAATAAAGCACCAAGCAGCAGCAGTCAGTCAGTTACACGACACATACGTTTATACACCTGGGTCACCTGTTCATACCTGGACTTCCTGTGTGCGAGAAGACAAGGCAGAGAACATGTTAATCTGATCTCAGACCAGTCGACTGGTGAATCAGGTCCAGTGTTCGTTGACTTGTACTTTGTTTGATGAGTAAAGGGACTCTGGTTTCATCTGATCAGATGTTCTGTTGTAAATGTTCCACATGTTCTCCAGACATACGTGACGTTCCTCATTCAGCTCGATGGTGAAACTCTAGATCAGAGTCAGTCTGTGGCTCAGCTCGCAGGCCGATGGCTGAATGCATTTAAACAAACAACGACTTCTACATAACACTGCTTCAATTCATTCATATGTTCTCTTATCAGGTAAAAAACACTGTACTTTTATATACACATCTGTGAGTGTGTGTGGATGAACTCTGTGATCCAAACCTTCAACAGATACTGAAAGATCTTCTCATACAGGTCTGAACATCACATCTGCAGTGGACTGGAACCCGGACCAGATCACGGAGTGAGTAGTGATGGAGATAAATCATCAGCATGATCAGACTGATAATGCTGCTGACTTCCTCTTTGATCAGATAGTTCCTGATCTGAATCATCGTGTCTCCAGTTTTACACTGAATTTTATTTAGACAAAAGTTCAGATGCTTCGTTTAACAACTTTAATTTGTTAAAAAAAAAAAGAAGATATTTCTCAAAGTAAGTTATCGAAAAAAGTTTTGTTTTCGTAGCAGAACTAAAACTGGCCAATAATATCAGTTTGAAGCTTGAAGTTTGAGATGTTTTCATTTCGTTTAGTATTTTACAGTTCAGACTGACTGTTGTGCTCTGTCAGGACTCACTGTATTATCAACTGTATCGAACATCAGTGTTCAGCTGCACAAAGACAAGATGGATGATTCCTAAAGACCGGACTGAAGGTAAATTTGTGAAACAGATTTTCTTCTACTGCTCTGAAAAAAAGACCTTCTGAAGACGTATTTTTGCACTAATCTGATCTGACAATAAATGAATCAAAAGCTTCAGGTGGGACAGTGAATGTACTGACTGATGTGGACCTGCAGGTTTGGATCATCAGGTTCAGTATGTTTGTTGCAGCAGTCGAGTCTGATCTCAGTCTGATTTCATTACTAATTCTGGTTTTAAAAGTTCTGGACCTGGACTGAGGTTTTATATTTCTGATGTCAGCTCAGCACAGGTGGACCCCCATAGCTGCAGGTAAATAGATAAATAAAGGTGAGAAGGGAGCATCCTGTAAAGTCTGTGACAGGTGACATAAGCTTCAACCACTCAGGTGAAGTGATGTTAGTCAGCTGACGTTCAGAGGACGGTCAGTAGAATCTGAATTTACTGTCTTCTCACTGCGTCTGAATCCACATCAACACTGATTCTGGTCCTGATTCTGGTGTAAACTCAGCATCTGTACAGAGACTCTGAAACTGAGTTAACATCAGTGTAAACAGCATCTCTGTGCAATCAGACTCGATTTTTCATCTTGTTCATGTCTATGTGGAACGGGATGGGACACATTCACACGTCATGACCGGCCTCTCCAGCCAATCAGAGAGAGGGGCTGGGTCTGACCTCATTCAGAAGCTACTGTTTGTTTATATATTTACAGAAGCTGTTAATCTGTTGATCAATTATTTCAAATTAATAATGAAAATATCAAACTGTCAAACTTGATTTCTGTTGGAGTCTGACTGGTCAGCTGTAATATCACACTCTGTGTGTGTGTGTGTGTGTGTGTGTGTGTGTGTGTGTGTGTGTGTGTGTATGTATGTGTGTGTGTGTGTGTGTGTGTGTGTGTGTGTGCAGTCTCTCAGCAGGGGGTGCTGTGCTGCAGAAACACTCGTCTGTCCTACAAACACTTTGTTTCAGATTAAAAGTGCGATTCATTGAACACATATTAGAAACAGGTGTTGAACTTAGAGGTTGACGCCCTGCCACCAGTCTGTCCAGAACCCGGGTCACATAAACCTGGTGCAGACCGGTTCAACAAAGGTTTCTGTCATAACTGCTCCTCCTCCTCCTCTAGTTGATTGACAGCCAGCAGCTCAGACGGAGGACTCACGGGCAGTTTTGGATCGCAGAGCTCCGGCCCGGCTCAGGAAGGGAAAGGTGGTACCGAGGCAGCCGGCCGCCACTGTCAGACCCAGACTGGCCCAGGCGCAGCAGATAGACCAGCCGTAACCGTGATCCACATCAGCCGGCAGACCGTAGATGAAAGGGGGGTTTCTGGAGAGGTCGTAGGTCACACTGGCTGCATACGTACACAGAGAGATGGTGCAGAAGATCCCTGAAGAGACCAGATCAGAGACCAGAAACCAGATCAGAGACCAGAACCCAGATCAGGGACCAGATCAGAGACCAGAAACCAGAGACCAGATCTGAACACGGAGCTTTATTTCTGTTTCATTTAGTTGCCATCGCACACAGACTCGGTGTCAGTTGAACTCTGATTGGCTGCTGCTCTGATCCTCACAGGCTGATTCATGTTGTTGTGAGTCCTGACTGTCACCAGCAGAGGGAGACACAGGTCTACTTTTACAGCGCACACACACATACACACACACCCACTCTCAGGTGAGTTACCTGCCATCAGGAACAGCAGACCGGAGACGTGCTGCGTCAGACTCTCCTCCCAGAAGAACCCGACCGACGCCACGATGCTCCCACACAGCAGGACGGCCGCCGCCATGCCCAGAAACCCCGCCGTGATGCGCCGCAGGTCTACACACACATCATACACACACAATACACACACACACATCATACACACACACACACACACAATACACACCATACACACACACACAACACACATCATACACACACACACACACAATACACACCATACACACACACACACAATACACACAGACACATCATACACACACAACACACACACACACACACACAATACATACACACACACACACACACAATACATACACACACATACACACACAGGGATGTCAGTAATGAGAGCACTAAATGAGGAAACACAGAGAGCGTTACCGTGGCAACCACTTCCTGCTCATCCCCCCACTGTCCTGTACTGTTACATAATACTGTCATGGCGTGTTTCCATGGCAACCGGTGACATGCCGCAAGGAGGACAAGAAAACTCAGGCATCAGAGGAACAGTTAATGTTGCTATCAAATCAGCAGATACAATCAATAATCAATAATCATCAGTGATGTGAACAGCCAACACGAAGTTTCTGAGTGATCAGATGTTTACCATTCTGACAGTCAGCAGGTCACCTTCAGATTCTACTCTGTAGTAATACCACTGCAGTAATACTGTAGTAATACTACTGTACCTTAACGATCACCCACACAAGGTTAAGGCAGCCTTATGTGGCCTGAGAGACAAAGCTTGGGGCAAACAGCACCAGGCTGCTCCTGAATCGTATTACTGTGTGAACAAACAGGAAGACGTGAAGCTTCAGGGAGTTGAGAGGGTTTAGTGAGAAAGGTTCTGCAGCTCTTCATCACCTTTAAAGACGTCACGCTGCGTTTCCATCCAGGTTCTACTCTGAGGTCAAAGGTCAGGACATCAGATGGACTGACAGTAAAGTAAAAATCCAGTGTGCAGGCTGATTTACAGCACAATGATAGAACGAAACAAACTATGACTGAGAGGTACAGTGGCCTCTAAGGACAAAACACTTACAAAAGCAAACGTATATATATATGTGTGTGTGTGTGTGTGTATACATATATGTGTGTGTGATATATATATATAAGAGCTTCCAGTCGTACATTATGACTCTGATGTTCATGATGACATGAACGCAGCATGAACACTTGAACACTGAAGTGTGTGTGTGTGTGTGTGTGTACTCACGCAGCAGGTGCCACTCGTCCTGTTGGATGGTCCTGGTCAGGTTCAGAGGGATGTTCCTCAGTCTGATTGGCTGAGAGAAGTGATACTTCACAGCTGTGCATCGATCTGCGATACCTGCAGAGAAAAGACAGGTGAGACATCCACATGTACAGAGTGTACCTGAGCTGATAACTACACCTGTGAAGACCACATGACCATCACAACTACACCTGTGAAGACCACCTGACCACAGCTACACCCGCTGTGATGGAGCAACACAAGGCGAGAAAAGTGTTTAAAGGGTCATTCCACTAATTTTACACAGAAAGTTCAGTTTCAGAGGAGACACCGCTGTCAGCTCTCCTCAGTAAACAGCAGCTCCGACACTGAACACGTCCGATAAGAAAACTCACTGGATTCACTTCAACAGCAAATCTGAAGATGGTCGGTGCAGATTTAAAGAACAAAAATGCACCAACAAACCCCACATAGCAACAGTACATTGTGTTTTATCGTGCGGTGTGTGAAATACTCGGACAGCCGCATCCCGTGCCGTGAAAGCATCAAGAAATGTTATTAAAAATGTTTGAAGTAATTAGTTTCATCTTCTGCACGTTTCCAGTTTGACATGCCAAAGTTCAGCAGCAGACGCGACCTGCTGCCTGACCTCTGACTCACTGCCGGACGCAGGTAGGCTACACCTGCTGCAGCCGAGCAGAACTGACCAAAACTGTGTATATAAGTTCAAACATAAATAGATGAATAAATAAAAACGCAGCGACACGTGTAATATCACACACAGCTGACACAGCTGCACACCTTCATCCATTATTTAAATCTTCAACCCGACACCAGGATTTAACTGTTAACCGGATACATAACAACATCAGGGAGGTCTTCAGATACGGAGCAGACCACTTCAAGTATGTGGTACTTCCTGTATTACCTGTGTAGTCTCCAGTTACAGTATCCAGTCTACATCAGCTGTCAGCAGAGCTGGCTGTGGCTATGGGCATAGACATATATACATAGACGCCGCTTTGACAGCTTCAGAACATTGCTGCGATAGGTCAACGCATCCGCCATGTTGGAAAGGGCAGGACTGGCCTGTAAACAAATACAAGTAAACGGAGGATAAAAAGCACTATAAAGTTTACATGTCTCAACCCATGACTCGTTTTCATATTCAAGGGTTTCTGATCTACGTGGAGTAGAAAGAATGTTTAGGATGTCGATAGTTAGGCTTTAATCAGAGTAAGTGAATACCGGCACCGGTCCTCTCTATCAACACCTGTCCGTCACTGTCGGTGTTCAAGTCTAACAGGAACAAACGCCTGTGCCACAGTTAATGTGCTCAGTGTTTGGGTTACGTGTGTTTACGTTTGCTTCATTTCTAATTATTAATATTACTACTATTTTTTTCCTTATTTTTATCTTAAGGAAACAAATATCTATAGTATTAGGATCAATTGTAAAGAATCGAGGTGAGGTTTTCACTATGAGCCCTCTGGCTCTGCTTTCTATATTTTGTTCCATATTTGTTAGAATGTGTTACAGCAGCTCAAGGACAGAATAAGTACAGACAGACAGAATAAAATACAAATAAAGACTAACAATAGAAACTATACAAGTCATTAAACTCAAAATTACAGGACACGCGACCAGTGCTGCACTCAGCCAACAGTTTCATCTCAAGTAAAGTGACACAGTCTTAATATATAACATTATAACATATTTACATGATATGGTAAGAAATAGTAAAAATATAGTACAGTAAATATAATAGTATGAAATATAATAGTATAAAGTGAGATGTAGTAGTAGTACAACAATATAAAGATATATATTATATACTATAGTACAGCAGTATAGCATATTATTATTATTAATAGTCTATAAATACAATAAGTTGTGGTATGAGAATTATAATATTATAGTAGTAATATAATGATAATAATATTAGATTTAAATAGTATATGCAGTATAAACAGTAGTATAACAGTAGTACAGGAGGTAGAGCGCATGTCCACGGGCCGCAAGGTTTGCGGTTCGAAACCACTCTCCCAGGCATGCCTCCACACAAAACGTTCAAATGAAAGATAAACTGTCAGTTAACAATAGTACACTGAAAGTAGTGGTTCATTTGTTTATAACATTTGGTATGTTTTAAGGTATAAACAAACATCCCACTAGTGACCGTACTGTCCCTGGATTTTAGAACCACTGCTTTATTGACTAATGTGATGTCTGCTGCATTTTGACATTTTTGCTGTGGCTAAGTGAGAACACCTGATATTCCCTAAATGGCTGTACAAATAAGTGTTTAAATTCAGTCTACTCTCATCAGGCTGCTGGTTTATTTTATTTGTACTACACAAAGTGCCAAACATTACAGCAGTCAAATGTAAAAACAGAATAAAAAAGCCATTTAACACTGGTGCCATAGGTTTGAGAATTCTCAGCTGCCCTGCAGATGCCCATTTTGTCCAGAGCAAATGTCTTAACATTACTATTAAAAAATTAAATTACAAATGAAATGTAATGTTTGCAGTAGTCATACGATGCAGTAAAATTAAAGGAAATTTAGGCAGTGTTTCAGGCAGAACAGCAGGGACCAACCCAAAAAAAAAGTGGCACTCTGCGAGCGCACACACCCTGACTTCACCTCCAGATGGTCTGGGCTCAGCCCCGGACCATGTCAACTCCTTGAAGGATGTTTTTTTTATTTTAGGGTAAATTAATCTGCCCTCCATTGACTCAAATCATAGGGTATAGCAGCAAACATAGAAATGCTGCTTCACTACCTCCCAATTTCCCTGCTTCGAATTTTTCTTCGTAAATTAGAATAAAATAAAATAGAATACTACTTTATTAATTCCCATGGGGAAATTAATCTTCTGCATTTAACGCATCCAAACACCCCGTACACAAACAGGGCCTGAGGGCACAATGGCAGGACTTGACTCTGACAACCTTTGGGCTCTCTAACTTCTGGGCTACCTACGGCCCAAGTTGCCCACCTATTATTTCTACCAGCCACCCTAATATAGCAGGCTAAACCCGGCCCTGGCTGTCAGGCACATGTTCTGTGTCGCGCCTTTCACATTATATTACATTTAACAATATAGATAGAAAATAATTAGCTTAATATGACTTTGACGTGTTCTGGGGGGTCCTAGGTGACGAGACCCCCCGACACCCCCTACACCTGGGCTCACTGTTATCACGTCTGTATCTTCTCTTGTCTGTATTTGTTGTTGTTGTCAGAGTAGCTGATCCTCCCCGCAGGGATCGATTGATCTAATCTGATCTGAGCTCAGGGTCCAGTCTAATGCAGTGTAATGATATGTAACATAATGTAATGTAATGTGATTTGGAGCGCTGTAATCTGATGTGTGGTCCGAGTGTTGTCGGGGTCCAGATCCTCTCTGTTCACCATCACTCTGACCTCCAGGTCTCAGGTCGGCACGCTGCCAGAGACTGCAGAGAAACAAACTGCAGACGTCATGGTGACCGACCAGGTTTAAATCCTGCAGAGACCAAGTAGAGTCTCTGGTTACTACAGGGGTTAGTCTGCTGGTCTCAGGTCAGGATCTAATGTTGTAGGACCGGTCTGAAACCAGTCTAACACCAGTGAGACACACTGACCTGCTGCTGAGCTAACAGCTGAAACAATATTTATTACTGGACTGATGTCCACCTGTCTCACCTGCCTGTACCTCAACCACCACAACAACACACACTCACATGTCTATCCACCACTATGTGTATGTGTATCAGTATATACAGGCAGTCTGACCTCCATCAGTGAGCTCCACCTTCATTAATACATTAATGTGGTTACTATAAAATGCATGTACAGTATATATATATATATATATATATATATATATATATATATATATATATAAAATGCATATGTGTGTGTGATGATGTATATATGGCAGTCTGACCCCGGTCGATGAGCTTGTCGATGTCCGGGTCCAGGCTCTTGAAGTAGCACTTCCTCCAGAGGCCGGAGTGTGTGGAGAACAGCGGCCTGCCGCACTCGGTCTCCAGGATGCCCATCCCCAGGATGGCCCGCCAGTTCTCCAGCAGCTCCTCCTCTCTGCTGCCCACATGCACGGGTTTCATCAGCGCCACGTCCCGCTGCCGGGCCCCGCCGCTGCCGGTGTCCACCAGCGGCAGGTGGTAGATGGGCATCTCGCGGTTCTTCTGATCGTTGGAGTCGGACCCGTGGCGGTCGCAGTTGTCCTTGTGTCTGCGGGTGTCGGTCTCGTACCAGTGGTCGGTGGAGATGGCGGAGACCAGCAGCAGCAGGGACAGCACGCTGAGCGCGAGGCTCACCGCGGACACCGTCACCGTCACCGGCCGGGCTCTCTCCATGGTCGGGACATGGACCGAGCCGCTCCCGGTCCCGGAGCAGGTCCCGGTGCTGGTGTTCGCTCGGTTCCCGCCGCTGTTTCCGTTACTGAGCATCTTTTGCTGCCATCGTTCCCCGTATGCTCTCGACAGCTTGTTGTCATGCCGACTGACGGACCGTCAGAGCGGAGTCAAGGTGAAGGCAGGTAACACCCAGCAGCACCGGAACTTCATTGAGACAGCCTTCAAAATAAAACAGTGCAACGACTGAAAGATCTTCGGCTTCTGGATTCATTAGATGTAACATGATTCAGAGACATCGTGTTGTTTAACATCCATATCTGTGTAAAGTGCAACATAAAGGATCCCTGTATCTCAGACACACATTCAATTTGTTTTTTAGAAATGACACGTGTCACTAACACCTTATTGTGATGAACACGTGATGAACACGCGAAGACATCAACATCAAACACGCATTCATCACGTTTCATCACTGAGTCTTATTTTGAAATCAGACCGGAAGTCTTAATGTGGCATCCCGGCGGCTGAGTCTCCTCCCTGAGCTGGACTAGTAATAATAATAACGAAATGTCAGTTTGTCAGAACAAACTCGCGTTTCTCTAACGTTCATAATATCTTCAGGATGCGTTTGATCCTAATTTAATTCAAATTTAAATGTTTCTGAGAAATAAAACCGTCAGGGCGTTTCTCCGTGCTGCCTTCAGGGTCTCCTCTCAGTATCAGCCCATGTCATGAACAGAAAATGTCTCCAACAAAAACACAAAAAACTCACAGAGATTAAACATTTGTTTTTCAAGAGTCTCCTGGAAAAAATAATACGACCGACCAACAGAATATTAGCGCTGGTTTATCATTCGTTTCAAAAAATGCTTCACAAATAATGTCTACAGTCATCTACCAAAAGAACCATCCGTCTGCTGTTTTTCTCAGTTTTTGATCTTAGTAAACTGGATCTCTGTGGGTTCTGTTGGTCTGACAAAACAAGATATTTGAAGACAAAACTGCGATTAATCTTTTTACTATTTTCTGACATTTTTAAGTCTATACAAACAATTAGTTCATCAAAAACATTCAACAGAATAACCAAAAGTAAAATTAACCCTTAGTTGCAGCTGCACAAACTATCAAAACTCACAAAATAATAAAAATTATGATGTTGGGGCATTAAATTAAAACTTTAAAAGTTACATTTTAGACTATCAATACTGAACTAATGAAGTAATCGACATCTAAAATCTAAAAAAGAATGCAAGTACATCAAATCCTTCAGCAATAACAATAATGAAACGTTTATCTGAAGCTATCAGAGAAAATTCATCATTATCCTCGTCTTATTTTTATTTTCCATCGTTCTGGTGGCTTTTCATGTGGATTGTTGTTGAAATTCCTACTTCTCCCTCTGCTCCTGAAGGCATCTCCATCCTCCCTGCCAGTCGCTGCGTGGGACACTGCGCATGCGCCGTGTTTGCGGAAGAAGCCATGTTGAAGTTGTGTTGACAGCGTCTGTTCTGTGTCTGTTAATCCGGCTCAGAGTCCCCGGCTCTGTTCGGTCTGAACAGCCGGGAAGATGAGCTGCTGCCCGGACATCTCCCGCAGGAATCCGCAGGAGGACTTCCAGCTGATCCAGCGGGTCGGGAGCGGGACGTACGGCGACGTCTACAAGGTGCAGCCTGCGTTAGCTTAGCAGCAGATTAGCTCAGAGCCGGGTTAAACACGGGACCGTGAGGCTTGTGTGTCAGTTTGACTCAGAAAATCATCAATAAGTGATCAATCAGTTGATCATTGTGACGTAGTTTTGAGATGGCGTCAGACCAGGTGGAACACAAACAAACCGCAGATTTCCGGTGAGCTGATGTCCATCACACAGTTCGATCCTCCACCCACATGTTGACGGGTCCCTGGACGAGAGTTGCTCCTGGTGGAGGCCGTCGGTGTGAATGAGACCAACCTGTAAAGCGGTTGAAAGCGCTTCAGAAGGCCAGTGAGGGTGGTGTCATACGCAAACTTCAGGACTGGAGTTACAGCTGTTGGTGTACGGGGGGAAGAGCAGGGGGGGCAGTCTTGGGGGGATCTGGTGCTGATGGTCCAGGAGTCAGAGATGCGTTTCCCCAGCCTCACATGCTGCCTCCTTTTGGACAGGAAGTCTGTGATCCACCTGCAGGTGGAGTCAGGTGCACTCAGCTGGGAGAGCTTGTCCTGCAGCAGAGCCAGGATGATAGTATTGAAGGTGGAGCTGATGAGTCCAGGTGCTGGAGGATGAAGTGGAGGGGCATGTTTACTGCATCGTCTACAGACCTGTTGGCTCTGTAGGTGAGCTGCAGAGGGTCCAGGAGAGCAGGTGGGACAGAACAAGGCGCTCAAAACACCTGATTACCAGAGAGGTCAGGGCGACGAGTCTGTAATCATTAAGTAAGTCCAGTGGTCCTTGGTTTTTTGGGGACGGGGGATGATGGTGGGAGACTTGAAGCAGACTGGTACGTGGCATGTCTCCAGTGAGGGGTTGATGTCTGTGAACAGCTGATCGGCACAGTGCTTCAGGGTGGAGGGAGAGACAGAGTCTGGCCCGTCTGCTTTGTGGGGGTTCTGCCTCTTGAACAGCCGGTTAACGTCCCCCTCCTGGACGAAGACTCATCATTGTGGTAGGGGAGGAGGGGGCCTCTGAGGAGGGCAGTTGTGGAGAGGCTCAGGCGCGTGCTGAGGTGGAGAAGCTGGTGGGCTGGAGTCACGGGGGGATGGTGTCAGGACTGTCCCATAGTCTTTCAGAACGACAGTAGAACTCATTCAGTTCGTTGGCCAGGAGCAAGTGGTTAATGGAGTGGGGGGCTTTAGGTTTGTAGTGATCTGTCCCCTCCGGACAGAAGCAGAGCCGTTGGCTGAGAACTGGTGTTGGAGTTTCTCTAGTTTACTTTGACTCTCTAAACGAGCGGCTGTGGCTCAGGAGGTAGAGCGGGTCGTCCAACAATCCCAGGGTTGGTGGTTTGATCCCCGGCTCCTCCTGTCCACATGGACAACCTAAGTTGCTCCCAATGGAGACCCTTCACCACCACCTCTGTCGCCATCGGCGTGTGAATGGCTGAATGAAACCAAGCTGTAAAGCACTTTGGGAACCAATTAAGTGAAGTCTATTTACCATTTATTTCAACCTGTCCCTGAACCAGGTTGTGTTGTTGTAACTCACCCTGGTGCGTGATGGTACACAGCAGTCCTCTCAGAAGCTGATGCAGTCCGCTGCTGTTTCCCTGATGTTCATGAACTCACCTCTGGTGAAAGAGCTCCAGGTTGAAGTTTTGTTCAGGAAGTTTAACTGTAAATGGTCCATAACCACTTTCATCTTTGGTGCTGGCTATAACAAGAGGAATGCAAAGAAATGGCAACTGGTTAATTTTGTGGTAGGAGAAGCAAAGCTGTCTATCTATAAGAGCAGGAAAAGCAAAATAGAAGATGCTTCTTGTTTTGAGTTGGTTCCTCTTTTCGTGGCATTAGTGAAAGCCAGAGTGTGGCTGGATTTTAGATTTCATACGGCCATGAACAGTCTGACTGAGTTCATGTCAATGTGGTGTTACGATAATATCCTCTGCTCAGTGATGGAGGACACATTATGTTTCAGTCCTGTGTTTGCATGAAGTATTAGTGTTTTGTTGAAAAGTTGTTTATTGATGGTTTAACTGGAATGAAGTATTTATATCAGTGTTAATAAAGGTTGTTTAAAAATCAAAACCTCTCTGTCTGTCTGTCTCTCTCTCTCTGTCTCTGTCTCTCTCTGTCTGTCTATCTGTCTGTCTGTCTCTCTCTCTCTCTCTGTCTCTCTCTGTCTGTCTGTCTCTCTGTCTGTCTCTCTCTGTCTGTCTGTCTGTCTGTCTGTCTGTCTGTCTGTCTCTCTCTGTCTGTCTCTCTGTCTCTCTCTGTCTGTCTGTTTGTCTGTCTGTCTCTCTCTCTCTCTCTGTCTCTCTCTGTCTGTCTGTCTCTCTGTCTGTCTCTCTCTGTCTGTCTGTCTGTCTGTCTGTCTGTCTGTCTGTCTCTCTCTGTCTGTCTCTCTGTCTCTCTCTGTCTGTCTGTTTGTCTGTCTGTCTCTCTCTCTCTCTCTGTCTCTCTCTGTCTGTCTGTCTCTCTGTCTGTCTCTCTCTGTCTGTCTGTCTGTCTGTCTGTCTGTCTGTCTGTCTCTCTCTGTCTGTCTCTCTGTCTCTCTCTGTCTGTCTGTTTGTCTGTCTGTCTCTCTCTCTCTCTCTGTCTCTCTCTGTCTGTCTGTCTCTCTGTCTGTCTCTCTCTGTCTGTCTGTCTGTCTGTCTGTCTGTCTGTCTGTCTCTCTCTGTCTGTCTCTCTGTCTCTCTCTGTCTGTCTGTTTGTCTGTCTGTCTCTCTCTCTCTCTCTGTCTCTCTCTGTCTGTCTGTCTCTCTGTCTGTCTCTCTCTGTCTGTCTGTCTGTCTGTCTGTCTGTCTGTCTGTCTCTCTCTGTCTGTCTCTCTGTCTCTCTCTGTCTGTCT